>LPNX010774875.1:0-165425 GCA_001517045.1 Pseudotsuga menziesii
GCTTCCAATTTACATTAACCAGTCATGGCATGAAATTAATTATATTGTTGAATACATTTGAAACAATACCTTCCACGTTATATGTTATGGAACTCTACAAGTTACTCAGTGGTTCAATGGTTGTTTATCAACTGTATATCTCTATATATATACTCCATGACTTATCTCAAATGTACATCCATGACTTATCTCAATGGTTCAATGGCTCTTTATCAACTGTATATCTCTATATATATACTCCATGACTTATCTCAAATGTACATCCATGACTTATCTCAATGGTTCAATGGCTCTTTATCAACTGTATATCTCTCTCTATATATACTCTTCAACCAAATAGCTTAGCATGCTGCATTTGTTTAGATATGATTTTGACTCTCAAATCTAACAATTGAAAATGCAATTTTCATACATTTGCAATTTCATTATTTTAAAATTGTAATTCAATACATGGCCTAAAATGAATCTAAGCAAACAAATTGTAATTTAAATAAAAAAAAGGAGATTCCAGAACTGTTTTTAAAAAATAAAAAGTTTGTAATAAACCTTGAACTAAAAATACATAGCTTGAACTAAAATACATAACTATAAGAGGGCAAAATGGTAATTTTGTTATAAAATGAAGAGAGGGTATAGGAATCAACCAATGGTGGGCGTGAAATCTCCTCCCTTCCACTTGAATCAGCTCCAAATGCTCCAATGCCTGTCGAAAGCTCGCTCCAAACGCTGCACTGCCCGTCGAAATCGCATTTCTGATAATGAAAATGGGCTCGGGACTGTGTGTTTTTTTTTTAATTTATAATTTTCATATCGCGTACGCGTTTTATAACTACAAAACGCGTGCGCGTTTTGTAGGTATATAACGCGTACGCGTTTTATAGTTATATAACGCGTGCGCGATGTGGTTTCCTATCCTACATGTTTTATGACATGTCAGGCTGGGGTTGAACCATACCAAGTGCTATGTCAGGCTCGGGTTGATGTATTTTTTGGTAGCATGATGTTGTTTTTGAAAACTAGGATTGCATCTTAAAGGTCCATCATCTTCTTGCACTGACCCACCTAGATATTTCTATGGCCCATGGAATGCATTTGCCTGGTAACTGGTTTCCAATATTGAGCCACCTTTGGATCCAAGATGGATGAATTTTGATCAGGTTCCTTTCCCTTTCCCTTCTCATTCCTGAAATCGATAGATGTGGGCGAATCTCGTGAGCCTCCTTTCCACTATTGATTCTTGTTATATTTTGTCCAAGCAGTCGAACGATGTCCAACTACACCTCAATACAAGTGAGGAGAAGAATGCCCTCCCCCCGGGGTTTCCATGGAAAGGGGCCAAGAGATAGCTTACCCGCAAAGCTAAAAAAACACTCACCTACAATTAGCTTTGCACTAGCAAGCAAACCCTATCCATAGCCATCTCCATGACATGCACCCTATTATCTACATTATTGATTGAGTCCATTTTTGCAATATAACTAATTGCAAGTGTGGTAAATGATTTATGTTAAACACTAATAGCTTCATCTTTGACTTGTATATAAATATTTGTTTTAAGATAATCAACCTAGATATACATTAGTTTTAAAATTTAACAATTATTATTACTACTAATATTTTGTAATCTTTCATTTTCATTTTAAACACGTCATCTATCACCCTAAATACTAAACTTCATTGCAGCCACATGAGCTAGGTGCTCTACAACCTAGTATGGATAAGATGTTTTCACATAAGGTAATGTAACATAACCTTCTATTACCAAAAATAAAAAGCAATTAAAAAATTCATGCAGGCTCATAAAATAAAAAAATTGACCTATAAAATGAAAAATTAAAACTTAAAACTAGATCTATCAAACAAGAAAAAGATAAAATTTCTTGAGTTTAAGATTGAAAAAAATACACCTTAAAAAATTAGATCTATCTCAATGTTTAATTAAATCCAAGTTTAAGATGGATCTATATTAATTAGATCAATAAATCCAAATTTAGTTTATAATAATTCTATGTTAATTATAAAAAATACTTAGATTCATGTTAATATGAAAATCCGGAAACTTATATATATCTCAAAACCAGTTTCAACCCATTTTGTCAGCTCAACTCAAAGAACTATACTTCAAAACCAATTTCAAAGTTGAAAATGTTAATGAAATGATTATTCCCCAATTTTCTATGGGACGAAAGGAAGGTTCGATTATCACATGTCTCGCCCGTAGGAAAAAGAAGGAAAATCATTTATCATTTATCACGAGGCAACCCCATCCACCAACAAATGCATGCTCTCCCAACCAGCATTAGCCGGATGCATAGAATCGCCGAGAGTCACTACCAGTGCACACGATTCCTGCATTGATTCCTCCCTGCTCTTTTTATAGCTTCCACTACTTCCCAACAGCTGGTGTGAGTGGATTCGATGGGAATAAATTAAATGAAAGGCTATGAAAGTATTACCTGGTTTGCCCATTGATGCTCAGTAGTCGCACATGCACAAGTTGAATTGAATTAAGTAATATCCAATCAACCACTGGTGATGTGCTCAACCAATTTTCTTTGTTGTTGGGCAACATCTTTATTGGCCACAAATTCTCAATCTTCTCTATGGCAAGAAAATATAAGGAGAATCTTATTTAATCTTTAATGTCGTTATTCGACAATGAATGATCAATCAATTTTCTCATATGGTGGGGTCGAATTCTCTATTTCGTCAATAAATTCTTCTTTACCGAACTTTACTCCAGAATTCCTGCGCCCACGATGTTTACCGAACATCGGTTCCCGTTGGGTACTCGGTGCCTTTCTTCACATTGAAGTCTCTGTTCATACCTATCAGTACATACGAGCTGGATTTTATTAAATTCCTATGCTCATATTCGAACATTGCTTATTTTCAAGCCTTATACAGTCAGACTTGCACTTGCTGTCTATATAAGATCGTATAATAAGCATTAGAGAGGCATCAGACTTTCAAACCCTAAGGTATAATTTGTATTGTTTGAAGTGGTGGATTTTCTTGAAGTTTCTTCGGCCATGGGATTCCCCGCAGGTTACTACGGCCTCGCTATCCCAAGTCTGATGTTTCACTTAGCACTTATGTTATTATTTTATATAAAGACTGTCATATGTTGGGCTCTTCATTTGCTTGGGCTGGCCGAGTCTGCCGAAGCTGATACTTCTTCAACGCAAGATTTTCCCGACATGGCTTACCCGGACGCGGTTACTTCGATCTCTGCTGATACGATTAGAGACAGTTTGCCCGTTGTTACATTCGGGAAGTTTCCAGAGAGATTCTCTGAGTCGGTGGGGGATGATCTTATCTGCGCCGTCTGTTTGAGTCAGTTCGAGGAACAGGACCATGTCAGAGAATTGTCTGATTGCCGTCATATATTTCATCAGAATTGTCTGGATAAGTGGGTTGATCATCGTCAGACGACGTGCCCTCTTTGCAGATCTTCTCTTATACCCGAGAAAATACTCGATACAGGGATGACTAAATCGTGGTTCCTCGATCGGATTGCTTATATCTTCGCTGAAGATTTAGCTGTTTCGTCATAGCTGCAGCAGATGTTACGAGAAAATTAATGACAGAGGAGCATTTGAATGGCAGAAGGCCCTGAAGTGATCGTGTCTCATAATAGGGAATTGTGTGGGCAATCACTTTCTGTTGATGTATACAAAAGGTTTTAACAATTTTAATAATGATTACTACATAGTTATGTTCGTCCAAAAATAATATTTCAACCGGCAAGCTATGTTATCCAGGTTCCTCTTCAGAGCCTGTAAAATAAGGTAACAACGAGTCCAATGTTCTTGAGTAATGTGAATAACATATTTCATTCGGCGTTGGAAGGCCGCTGCATCGAACTAGATTCGTAAAAGATCACTAATATCCTCCTCATAGTGCCCTATAGATCTGTCTGTGTAGAGATCACGCAAGCATATTAAAAAAAAAGGGGGTAGAATATCATAACAAATCACTAAATTTGCCAACGAGTTATGATATTCCGTTCAATCTTATTTCTCCATTTGTCATTATTTTAAAATCATTAAATCAAATGGTTTTATATTCATAAATTATTTGTCATTATTTTTAAAATTATTAAATCAAATGATTTTAAATTCATAATTTATTTGTCATGGTTAAAATGATTAAATTAATGTATAAATTATTTGTCATAGAATCAGTAATTTAGTGTTTATGGTTGTTTTTTAAGTAAGTTTATTGGATAGTTTAAGTGGTTGAGAAGAGTGATTGTTATCCTTCTCACCTGGGTTTAATTTTTGTAAATGATTTGATATCCCCCTTCACCTAAGTTTAATTTTTTGTAAATGATTGAATATTTTTAACAAACTCTTTCAAAATAATTGAACCTTTTTGTAATAATTAAGTGAATTATCTAATAATAAAAAATTAGATGGATACAAAAAATCTTATATATCTATGGTTGTACTATGTGTAAGGACCAAAATGAACGCAAATGACATGGGTGATCATTATGGACTGAATGATGTATGGGTGCTAGGATTTATTCAATGCATTGTAAAAGCATCTCTTTGTATAGAAAAAAAACTAGGAAAAGACTAATTTGCAAATGTTGTAGATTAAAGTGATAATGTGTATTTAATGCAATAATAAAATTAAATTTTAAGGAATTAAATAAATATATATATGAATAAAAGTAAAATAATAATAACTAAATATATGGATTTTGTATTATGTTATCTCTATTAGAAGTAAAAAAATTGCAAAGGTGATTTGAAATCAAACATTTAAGAATGTAAAAAAATAACAACTAAATGTATGTATTACTCAATTACGTTATCTCTATTGCAAGTAAAAAAACTAGAAAGGTAGTTTGAAATCAACATTTAAAAGTTTTATGGTTTGTGTTATGTGAAAGAAATTGAATCGTGAGGCAATCTAGTAATACAATGAATTCGTTTAATACATATTTTATTTTAAGAGAAATGATAAATATAAATATATAATATTGTAGTTAAAATGAAAATTATTCTTGAGAATTAAGTTATAAAAGTCATCCCTTATAATCAAATTTCATTACATGCATTAATTTAAGCATAATGATTACTAACACAAATTTTCAAAATTGACTTTATCAAATTTAATAACCTAGCTGATCCATTATGCCAAAACTCTAACTTGTGCTTAATCACTAACATCAACTAATAATTTGTTTATGTGGTAGCATGATGTAACTATAGTCAAATCAATTTAATCAAATGTTAGTGCTAAGGGATTGACACAGTGGATATTAGGCATCAATGGCATGCAAGGGATTGGGTATGATAAAGAATATGTGCTAGTGACACATTAAGGTAGCATGATGAACTTTAGTCTCTAACTTGTGCTCATTCACTAATATCAACTAATAATTTGTTTATGTAGTAGCATAATGTAACTATAGTCAAATCAATTTAATCAAATGCTAGTGCTAAGGGATTGTCACAATGGATATTAGGCATCGGTGGCATGCAAGGGATTGGGTATGATAAAGGATAAGTGCTAGTAACACATTAAGGTAGCATGATGCACTCTACTAAAGTTTTTGATGTATACTAGAAGAGCAAAAATGCACATAGCTTATGTCTCATTGGATAAGAATGGTCTCATTTTCATTATAATGAGAAGTGTTGGCCATTATTTAATTGAAAGACAAAGCTTAGGATATTATGCATTTCGTTAGCCTAATTAAGTATTTGACTTGTATTAACAATTATGAAGAATTGGGTTTCCTTGTTTCAAGTGTGCCATGTATCTTATTAATGATATGCCCATATTAATGATATGGCCAAATGTGTAAGTTAAGAAAAAACTAGTATCATGTAGTGAGCCTAGAAATATTGTAAGGAAAGGATGGTATTGTGATTACCCATAAAGTCATAAACTAAAAAAAAGAGTTCCAAAAGAAATGAAAAGATAGATATTTAAAATATACACCATTGGAGCTTCTAGGTGTTTAAATGTATAGAGTTTATAAATTCTCCAATAGATAGTTGGTCCAAGTCCTTGTTATGACTTAATATCTTTTCCTCCAGAAAGGAAAAAAAGATAAAAGCATTAGTCTTTTTTGCAAGAGAGAATGAAAAGAGGGACTTATAAAAGTGCTCCAAAATACTTTTGTAATGATTTTCAGGATGGAAGAGTAGGTGGTTTGAGCATTCAATCACTCCAATTAGATCTACACACAAAACCACAAATGCATACCTGAATCTATCTATAGAAAATAGATAAAGACTCTATCTAATGATCCAAGAAATAAACTTCAAATCATGTTTACTGTGGATGAAATATTTTTTATTTCAATGGAGATTATTTTTAGCATGAAGAGAGATGTCACATTCATAACATAACCTCAATACCAACCAATGGAAACTAAATTTTTTTTTTTTGTGAGGGAGGCATTACACATAATCCAAAACAATTTTGCAATAAAAACCAAACGTTTAGTGCTCAAAACAATGCAAAGCACTTCACAAAACTAGAATATTTTGCTATGGAAGTTCAAATCTTGTGGCTATTAAATTTGATGATAATGTAGGTGGAAACGGTTCAATTTACTACCAATCGCTTACAATATGTTGCATTACCAATATAATAACTAAAAGAAAAATGAGATATCAAAGTAACCTTGAATTGGAATGCTATTAAAAATTGCTAAATGGGAGAGGAAGAGTGTTGTAGATGAGGAGCTAAAGCAATGGGGATTCTTGGCTGCCCATATTCACCCAGTATTATAGTTTCATATATAAACCCAATCATAATGATTGGGAATGGGTTCTTTGGTAGAGATGAGCTCACCTATGGGATTAGAAGGAGATTAATTTAGCTATGATTATCATTCAAAAGTGCTCAAAAGCCAAAAAATGTTGATGAAAATTTTGGGGCCTTTCACTTTCCAATTCATAGGAAACTGTTGTTTTTCAAGCCCAAATCTATTGATGAACCTAGTGTCCAAGCACTTTAACTTGATGGGCACAAATGGAAGCTCTTGAAACAAGAACTCTGATCAAATATCATGCACCTTATGCCAAGGAAGGGAAAAGTGAGGAAGAATGTTGGAGATTACACCTCAAGAAAATCCCTACGAATTTCCAAAAGAAGCCTCTATTGGTTGTAGATGGAGAACAAAGGTTTGACAATAATTTAAATGTTGTGGAAGAGTAAACTACACTTCTATATTGAAGGATGCAAAATTGGCTAGCTATATAGCCACATGTAAAACAAAGAAATGATTGGATTTTTTCACATCTAGATCCATAGATCCTCGTTCAAGTTTTGGGGATTTAAAACGTTGATTAAGGATTCAAGTCATCATAGGACTTCAATGAAGGTCCTCTTAAACATGTTTTAAATCCCGTATTCAAGGTAATATAAACCATCATTTGAGTGTACAAAGTTAATAAACCTTTTTCATTTTTGTAGGTTTTCATGGAGATACAACTTCTAGGGGGTGAAATTCCTTTATCGCTTCCATGGTAGGTTTTAACTTGATGCTAGTAGGTTCATCCTTGAATCTATCCTATGGAATATAATTTTCATATTTTTTTTCATATTCTAGAATTTATACATATTTTTTCCCCTAATGGTGAAGCATATAAATAAACTAGTATCTTAAAAATTAAACAACCAACTAATTAGAAAAAGTATTTGGTATAAACATGAATGCTTAGTATTCAAAAAGTTATTTTTGTCTTTCAATTTATGTAAACATGAGAAATACAATTGTTGCAGCCACAAAGGTGTGTAAAATGTGATTATAATTATTATTAGTTAGTGATATGAATTAGATTTCCATCCAATTCTTTTCTAAATTTTTGTATAAGTAATTAAATTTTTTATATAAAAATTGAAAAAACTTCCAAGATTCCCTTTTAAGTGAAAACAAACCATTTGTGACTATTAGCATCCCCAAGCCAAGGCCAACCGATTAAAACAAGAAGGTTGGAAATGAAGAAGGTCATTCACATCAAAATTATAAAAAAAAGATACTAGGAAGAAATTAAGAAGGTAGTACCATCAAGAGAAATATTGAAGAGCCAATGGGCTTGAAGATCATAGGAGAAGAGAGTAATTGTGCCAAGCCACATATAAATAAATATTGTTATTGCGTTCAAGCCATCTACAAATTTATGTTTATTAGTGAGTAAATCTTTTTGTGCACAACTCACCTTCCTTTTGTAATTGATTCTTCTTAACGAAAATCCCTAGACAATCAGGCTTTCCCAAATTGGAATTCCAAGTTAAAATGGTTCTCTATGGTGGTCGATTCATGCATTTCATGTTTAAATGTTGTGGGTGCATACTTTTTCTACTATGCATTTCATGTTTTTCCCTACTCTAGCTGTTAACCGTAGTGAGACCGTCCATTTATTGCTAGGTTAGAATGTCCATATCACTACTCTATTAATTATTTCATTGTTGCTTTATTTGAATACATTCTTAGCAAAGAGATAGGATAAAAATCTATGTTTTGTTGACATGTTTTTTTCGGCAATCTGTATCCTCTATTTCTATGAGTAAATAGAGAAGGCCTGGTTTAAAAGATTATGTTAACGTTTTTTTTTAAAGGCCATGTCAACGTTCCATGGATGGTTTTAATGTTTGGGATAGCTCCCCCTCTCCCAATCCGGTTTACACATGCCAAGAATCCATTTTTTTCGTACAACCATTAATTAATGTGTTATAATTGTTGACAAATACACACAATCACATGTAGCTCGAATTTAACTCTATCACAATTTATATTGCATTTCCTTTGAGTTTTGTACATGGGTTTGTCGTTCCCTTAGGTATAAGAGGAAAAGATTTAAAAGCTAATCCTCAACTGTGTAAGAAAGGTTTTAGCGAGTCCCATTATCAATGTTTTGTTCCATATCTTCCAAAAACCTAATCCTCTCAACAAGTTAGGTGATATTTCAAATCCAATATATTATCAAACTGATTATGGGGTGCCTCAAAAGTTGATTGTGGCCACTCATGAACCAACGCTAAGCAAAGGCACCAAGGATGGTTCCCATGTTGAAGTGTTCCCTTTAGAGTATTCCTCAACAAGTTAGGTGATATTTCAAATCCAATATATTATCAAATTGATTATGGGGTGCCTCAAAAGTTGACTGTGGCCACTCATGAACCAAGGCTAAGCAAAGGCACCAAGGATGGTTCCCATGTTGAAGTGTTCCCTTTAGAGTTTTCCTCCACTAATGATCAATCACGTTGGGTTAATAATGTTTAGTGCTAGAAACACATTCCTTGGTCCTTAAAGTAAGCTTATAAAGCTTAAGGGACATTAAAAAGGCCTGAAGCCACCAAACAAGACCTCTCTAAGTAATATTTGGTCTATGAATTCGGATATGGTTTCCAATTGAAATTTTTGAGCCCTATATACGGTATTTCAAGACTATACGAATGTTGTATGAGGAACATAATGCCTCATGATCATGTAATGTAAACTTCTACGGATCAAGGTCCTTGAAGGATGCCTAAAATCAACTTGCATCACCTCTTTAGAGGATTTTTGTTACATCCAATTACAGATATGCATTCCATTAGAAGGACTTTATGGGTATTGGGGCCTTGAGCATGATTGAGGGATGAAAGTTATCCCATGTATAACATAAGGGAAGCTTCTAGGGATCATGTCCCAAGAATTAAGTCTCTAACTAACATGATATTTGTCAATAGTGTTTCTTGTCCTAAAGTGAGGATGGTTACCATGAGGAGATTTTGAACATAACGGATGTGCCTTGTTTGGGTACATAGGGTACTCCCAAAAGACTGAACACCTTGAGCAACCGCTTCACACAAATAAATCATAGATCAACACATCGATGTTTGTCACGTGGTTAAAACCCTCGAGAGGGAAACAGTCCATGGCCCCAGCCAAATAGCTACTTGGAGCAATTTATTATGCAAAAGAAAGAAAGTTACATGAGCTTCTCATAATCGATCAACTAGCCAAGGAACCTCCATGCTCTTTAAATAGAGATCATGGACCAATAAGGTGTTAAGCCACAGATCAATGGTAGGTATGATCTAAGAGAAGTTGAACCATCGAATCACTCTATGTCTAGAACATATCATGACCGTCGGATTAGAATATTTACAAATGCATACTAATGCATACTAAAGAAACACACTTTTACCTAACGGATATATTACATAAGTTGATCTTAACTAACTCCTAAGTCTCTAAATATCCTAACATCCCCCCTTAAGAACAACTTGGGATAGGATTGAAGGATTTACAAAAGTGACACTATTAGGAGAAGGAAGGAGGCATTAGAGCCTATCCCCCCTTAAGGACACATTCCTGAACTCCTAACATAGACTAAAGTTTAGAAAACTTCGCTTATGTAAGAGACTTGGTGAAGATGTCTACAACTTGATCATCTGTAGGGCAATAGAGCACTTCAATAACACAATCATGAACAAGGTTCCTGATGAAGTGCATGTGTAGCTCAATGTGTTTGCTGCGCTAATGTAGAACTGGATCTTTAGCAAGCTTGATGGCACTTTGATTGTCGCACCAAAGTGGAGTAGGTTGTTGCTGCTCGAATCCAAACTCTGAAAGGATCTGTCAAAGCCATAAAGCTTGCTGACTAGCATTAACTGGGGCTTGATATTCTGCTTCTGTTGAAGAAAGAGCAAGAGCTTGTTGTTTCTTACAATCCCAAGTGACAGGTCCAGATCCCAGACTGAAAACATAACCTGCAGTAGAATTTCGATCATCAAGATCATCGGCCCAATCTGAATCAGTGAAACCAACCAACAAAGGTTTCCCCCCTATACTATAATGAATCCCAAACTAAATTGTACCTCGAATATATCGAAGTATTCTTTTTGCTTCTTTCTAGTGACTTTCATGAGGAGTTTACATATAACAGTCAACACGACCAACAGCAAAGGAAAGGTCAGGACGGGAATGTGTCAAGTATAAAAGACTACCAACAAGCTGACGATACAAGGTGGCATCTACTTCATGGGAAGTACAAGTGGCAGAAAGTTTGACTCCAGACTGGAAGGGAGAAGGGGCTGGTTTACAATCTTCCATGTGGAAGCGACGAAGAAAGTCACAAGCATACTTAGACTGGGAAAGAAAGATTCCTTCTTTGGTTTGCAAGACTTGGAGACCAAGAAAATAATGCAAATGTCCTAAGTCTGACATTTCAAAATTTTGCTTAAGACTGGATTTCACATAGGTTATAAGTTTAGGGTCACTACCAGTAAGGATAAGATCATCAACATAAAGAACATGTATGATGAGATGGTTTCCTACTTTCTTGGTATAGACATTGGGGTCAGAATGGCATCTAGAAAAACTAGTGTCAAGGAGAAAGCTATCCATATTGGCATACCAAGCTCTAGGAGCTTGCTTAAGGCCATATAAGGATTTCTTAAGGAGATAGACAAGGCTAGAGTTATCCTAAACATATCCAGGAGGTTGTTCCATGTAAATTTCCTCAAGTAACACACCATGTAAAAAGGCAGACTTGACATCCATTTGATGGAATTCCCAGTTATGTAAGGCTGCAAGGGAAAGAACAAGGTGGATGGAATTCATTTTTGCGATAGGAGAAAAGGTTGCATTGTAGTCAATCCCTTCAACTTGGGAAAAACCTTTGGCAACTAACCTTGCCTTAAGTCTTTCAACACTTCCATCTAATACATACTTAGTTCTGTAGACCCATTTACATCTGACAAGTTTTCTTCCTTTTGGAAGAGGAACAAGATCCCAAGTATCGTTCGCCATTAAGGAACGATATTCTTCATCCATAGCTGCATCCCAATCTAGATTTACTGAAGCTTCTACAAAAAATTTTGGATCATGAGTCTCGGCAACTTGAGCCAAAAGAGAAGAGGCTTGCTAAAACTGAGAATGTGTTCAACGTTGATCTCTAGCATCACCAGCAAGATCACTAGCTGCTTCACATGTTGAATGGACCCATCGAGGAAGTATTGGTGGTGGTGCAATTTGAGGAACATGAGCAGGCGGAGGTGGATTTTCATCCTCACTGTCATCATCAGAAATTGCAGTTGGAAACCTGTCAAGGAAGTTGGAAGAAGAAGAAGAAGGCACAATCACCGAATCAAGCTTGCAGGCCAAAGATGGCACACCCTCCAAGTTACGCTTGCAGGCCAAGAGATTTTCATCAAATTTAACGTCTCTTCTAATGATTATATCATGTGAATGGGGCTGAAGAAGTCTATAACCTTTTACATATTCGGAATATCCAACAAATATGCACTTTTCACTTTTAGGCTGCAATGCTTTTCGTTTTTCAATCGGAATGTGAGCCCATGCTTCACAACCAAACACACGAAAGTGACTTACATCTGGTTTAATTTTACTCCATGCTTCTTCCGGTGTTATACCTTGTAAAACTTTAGTGGGTGTGTGATTAACTATGTAATTTGCACAATTTATGGCCTCAGCCCAATATTGAAGACTTAGTCCCTTAGATTGGATCATACAATTAGCCATTTCTTTTAAAGTGTGGTTCTTTCGTTTAGCTACACCATTTTGTTGTGGTGTATATGGAGCAATGTGTTGTTCTTGGATTGCTTGTTCAGTGCAGAAAGTAGTGAACTTGTTGTTAACATATTCTCCTCCATTTTCAGATCTTAACTTAATAATTTGATGACCAGATTGTTTTTCAACAAGGGCCTTGTAGGCCAAGAACATGTTAAATACTTTGCTCTTAAGTTTTAGGAAGTAAACCCAAGTGCATCTAGAGTAGTCATCAATGAAAGTTAAGAAATATTTGAAACCAAAAAAAGATGCAGATGGAAGAGGGCCACACAAGTCACTATGCACAAGCTCCAAAGGAACCGAGGCGTGCCAAGAGGCACATTTGTAAAAAATGTCCCGATGATTTTTTTCGAGTACACAACCAGAACAAACACCATCCTTGCAAGATACCATCGGAAGACCAGTCACCATATTGTCTTTACATAGTTGTTGGAATGAGCGATAATTTAAGTGACCAAATTGCTCATGCCAAAGTTTGCTCAAGTTATCACTATGAGCAACAAAAACTGAAGGAAAAAGTGATAACCCAAAGTTGTTAAATTTGTACAACCTGGTAATATCATTAACAGTTCTAGTAGCAAGGACATTTTGAGGATTTTTAAAATCCTTAATTACAACTTGGTGAGGTGTAAACGTCACAGTTTTACATTCACCTGAATGAGTAATTTGATAGACTGATAACAAATTGCAGGAAATTTTTGGAACACATAGTACATCACTGAAATGACCATTTTCTTCTGGAACTATTCCAGATCCTACAACACTTAGAGATCTATCATCACCAACAAATATTTGTTTGGTGTTACATTCATGCATAGTAGAAAATATGGCTTGATCCTCAGCCATATGATAAGATGCTCCAGAATCAATGAGCCATTCAATTGAAGTAGTAGAAGAAGATGCAGTATAAGAGTAACCAGAAGCACAAAGTGCATGTCCATGAGAGGTAGATTCTGAAGATGAATCTAGGCTGATGTGGTGCTTCTTCATTGTTGCTTCCAAGGCTTCCATCTTCTTGAAACACTTAGATTCATCATGATTATCTTTCCCACATAAATTGCAATGACGCTTAGGATTCTTTACTTTTTGCTTGGATCCTTTGTCATTTTTTAAAGAAGAAGTTGACTAAGAGGATTTGGGACCCTTGTTATTTGGCTTATTATTGTGAAAATTTTGTTTCTTGGGAGGCTTGGACTTTTCTTTCTGTTGAGACAATAAGGCTTTCTCAGATGTATCTGCATTGTTAATTATTCCAAGATGAATGAGCTTATCTTACTCTCTAATTAAGGAATCACAAAAGGATTCAAGACTAGGCTCTTGATAGCTAGCTGCAGTCAATGATTCTTTCATGGAGTAGAATGTAGATACAGAAACAGAATATGCGGGTCCAAGTTTGGAAAGAATATCATAAATACATTGTTTGTGTTCTTTCTTAATCTCGCATTCTACACATAAGAGTCTAAGAGTTTTATACTTAGATAAATAGTCTTGAATGCATGAAAAATCATTTGGATTCAAGGAAATCAACTCATTCTCAAGTTGATGACCCCGAATTTCATTGTGTTTACCAAACACATATTCCAACTTTTCCCAAGCTATATCAGGTTCATCAATTCTAGATATGTGGAATCACAAATCAGTAGAGATTGACATCCCAATCAATCCACGAGTTTCATCACATCTATTTGCCCATTTGATTTTCTTATCATCATCAGTGGGTTATGTTTCTTTCCCTGAAGTTATCCTGAAAAGTCCCCTACTTTGCAGAACATCCTCCATACGAGATTTTCATGAGAAATAGTTAGAACTTGTAAGTATAATATCATAAGGGGTAGCCATACTATAAAATAATGACTAAAAAATAGAAACTAATTGTCTGGATGCAAAGAGCTCGAAAAAATATGCGGTTTAAAAAAAAAACAGCACTGAAAACTGATTTTGGATGATGAAGCTATGCTTGATCAAAGAAAATGTTAAAGATGTCCCCAATAGTGACATGGTAGATATTAACTTGACCAACTAAAAAAAGAACCCCCCTCTTCCCAAGATCAACCTTTGACAATCACTTTACAATAAAGTTGCTTTTAAGTGAATCACTTTTGTAGAATAAGTAATGTTTACTTTTACAATAATGTTACTTTTAAATAGTGCGGCAATAAATTAAAAGACTTAAGTGACTCACTTTTTATTTTATTTTATTTATATGAGATGCACTTTTACAATAAAGTAACTTGAAAATAGAAATTGCATGCACTAAAAAGTAGCTTAATAAGACTTGAACTCAAGACCTATTAAGGAATAAAACAACTTTGGACCAAGTGAGCTAAGTTTTAAAGGTACATAAAAGAATGGAAAGAGGAAATGGTTTTTTTTTTTAAACTCTTCTCTCTCATTCTCTGTGCTTGCCTTTTTTCCTACAAATCACAAAAAAAAAACGAAAAACAAAAACAATTTTTTTTCCATACAATGGGGTTAGATCTTGGTTAGCTTACCCGAAAAGTCTACGTTTTCAAGTTTTCTCATTGTTTTTGATTTTCCGTGATTGCACAAGGTGCACGACAAAGAGCATACGTAGCCGAGAAGACAAGAAAAAAAAACTTTCCCTTACTGTTTCTGATTCGCCACGATCGCACGATGTACACGGCAAAGAGCATACGCAGCCAGGGAAGGCAACAGTTTGAGACTAAAACAATAAAGATCTAATAATAAAACTGATAAAATATGAGAGATTTAAAAAAAAAAACAAATCCGTCACGGTAACATTATACCTTCAGATTTGCCGAAATGGGTGTTTCTCGAACAAATAGAAATAGTTTTCGATGAAATGAAAACTATTTCCCAATGGAAATGATGCTCAGGACGCAATGGAATAGCTCCCATAGGCCACAAATGCACAAAAAATCCAAAACCAGAAACCCTTTCAAAGTTTCGGCAACACCGGTTCCAGATCTTAATCAAAACTGAAAGCGGCTCTTCATAAACACTCTGATACCATGTTCGGGTACATAGGGTACTCCCAAAATACCGAACACCTTGAGCAACCGCTTCACACAAATAGATCACAAATCAACACACCGATGTTTGGCACGTGGTTAAAATACTCGAGAAGGAAACAGTCCATGGCCCTAGCCAAATAGCTATTTGGAGCAATTTATTATGCAAAAGAAAGAAAGTTACATGAGCTTCTCATAATCAATCAACTAGCCAATGACCCTCCATGCTCTTTAAATAGAGATCATGGACCAATCAGGTGTCAAGCCACGGATCAATGGTAGGTATGATCTAAGAGAAGTTGAACCGTCGGATCACTCTATGTCTAGAACATATCGTGACCGTCAAATTTGAATATTTACAAATGCATACCAATGCATACTAAAGAAACACACTTTTACCTAATGGATATATTACACAAGTTGATCTTAACTAACTCTTAAGTGTCTAAATATCCTAACATGCCTCGGGTCCTTTGCCATGCTTACTAGAGGACGCCTATGATTTATGGCCTAAAGGAAGCTTCTTTGTATCCACATAAATGGGAAAGGCATTAAACAACCACAAGATAGCTATATAGGGGATATTTCACCTCTAATTAGGGAACTTGATTCCACTATGAGGTTTTGCGTATGCACAGTGTCTAAAGGAAATCACCATGATGATTGGAGGAAACTAGGGCCTTAGTATCTTAATATTATAGGTCACAAGGATCTTGAGGAGGCATTCAAACCACAAAACAAGACCTCTCTAGTGTATATTTGGTCTATGAATTGGGATATGGGCACCAATTGAAGGTTTTGAGCTCTAGGTGTTAGTGCCTTTAATTGTATTTTAAAACAACTAATCAACCCATTAAATTAGTTATTAATAAAGGGTGCCTCTTGTTATTTCAAGGTTATCATGCAAGGTATATGAAGGAAACAATTTTCTTTTTAGCACTGGTTATCTATATGATCACACAACTAAAATTGAAATCATGCTAATTAAAATACTCTTGCTTGAAATGAAATCATGCTTCTAAATTGGAGACATACACAATTGTAAAAGAACTCTTGCATAAATAAAAGAACACTTGCATTAAGGAAATACACACTTCAAAATTAAAAGGAACACTTGCTACAATCAAATAATTGCATGTATTGAATAAATCATAAGAAAGTATTAATAATATGTAGATAACAATAGTGATCAATAATGACAACAATACAATAGCAGGAATACCAAGTTATAGCTTATAATTAATTAACAAATGAACTAACTATTTGTAAACTATCTATTTAAAATAAACGCACAACAACAACACTTTCTAAGGGAAGGGGGGCCTTCATTCTCTTACTAGAGCTTCCGAAACAACTCAACATCAACATATTAATGTTATGCAGAAAAAAATATAATCTTATTATCAAAATAAAAAAAAGTTACAATGAAATTACAGTACTGCTCGATTCATAATTTCCTTCTTTCCTAACTCCTTATTTCTAGAAAAACATATTTTTATACATTGATTGGTGATATTTGTAGAAAATGAAATATTAGAACAGTCTTGAAAATCTTTGACTCTCAAGATGTTCCTGACAATTTAAGTAGGATAGCATTAAACCATATATTCCTCGAGTTGGTACAACCAATTACCATTAAACTATTTTCATTGATCCATTGAATTGTTGTGATAGCTAAGCTACATCCCTTGTGGAGGGAGTGAATCAAAACTGCCACATATACCCCTTTGATATGGATATGCCATTTTCCATGAGTATCAACTGTAGACTATAAACGAGTGACAATAAGGAGTTCTACTATAATAATCAGAAACCATACTCATTCAGGAGTAGCAACACCATAACTGTGAAGGAGTAACAAAAACCATAATCATTCAAGAATAACAACATTGTGGCTATGAAGAAGTAACAACAACCATAATCATTCAAGAATAGCAATATCATGACTATGAAGGAGTAACAACAACTATTGGTTCCGAAGTATGCATAATCATATAACAGGGGAATATATTTTGTAAAAGGGGAAAATGATTCAAATTAATGAAATGTAATGACTCACCTCATTGGGGTTAAGTTTTATGCCCCATTTAGGATTCATGAACCTATATATGGATATCTTGGTAAGAGAGAAATACATTTAGTGATATATCATCTATTTGGAATTTGAGCTTGACTCAATGGTTTTGAGAGGCGAGGGTTTGTAGCAACGTGCCTCCCTTCCTCTATGGTAGGGATGGATTTTGTATAGTTTTGTTTTCAAGTGAATATAATATCTAGACCTATTTGGTGTTGTTTCAATGCAATGTTGTTTCTATGTTTAGTTTATTATTCATTTCATGTTCCATGGCATCTTGGTTTAAGTTTCGGCATGCAAATATGTAATTCAAGACAAATATCTATCCTTATGGATATCTATGGAATTGTTGGCCTATGTAGTGAACACAAACTGACCTTTTCAACCCACCAATAGAGTTTCTACAAAAATACTTGGTGAGAAGTCTTAATCATTTATGAAGCCCCTTAATAACCTCATCATTCATTAATATAACACAATATACAAATAAATTCATATCTTGAGGAAAATCACAACATCATAAGTGATATGGAATCAAAAGGATGTCAATAGAGACTCAAATATCTTCGAAACAAGGTAAAAGGGTAACAAAAAGGGTACATTCCATAGACCCAAAATATTCCCCCAACTAAAGACACTACATGTCCACATGCATATGTATTTTATCTAAGGTCTAGGTTGTCCTAGGAATATGTCTCATGAAATGTATTGAGTTGATAAGTTTCTTCTGTTTATTCTTCGACAACCTTGAATGTTGTAGACACCATGATTTATGCCCCCCATTGTTTGTCTATACATGAAAAATCATATAAGGGTTAGTATTTTTCTATAGGGAACCAAATCAAAGGGAAGTGAAATTTTAAACCAATCCATTTGAGCCCTCTTTGCTCAATGAATTAGATATACTTTTTTAACCTTGCCATGCCCCATCTAAAGTTTGGATGGCAAAGTCCTCTCCTCATCTTAATTTCTTAAGTGATAATTTACCATCTCTATCGGGTTCCCTGTAAGGCTTCAGATACATGATGGTTAATACAATTGGCACATTTGGACAACAGTTGTTCTTGAATGTTCAAAACCAGTCTTGAAAGTTAAGGAGACCTAGAAATTGGGGTTTGAGCTGTGATGAGGTTAATTGCACCAATAGGTTCTTCCCTAATTATTAACCCACATGTAGCTTGATTTTTCTCCATAGTATCTTGAGCTAATTTCCATTTGATATGATGAAGGAAGTATGATACAAAGGAATACAAAGGGCCACAACTGAATATCTCCTATATAGGGAACTAGATTTAACTTCCTCTCATAATGAAAAATGAACATATGAAAATATAGTTCACATAAAAAATGTTGTGTAATCACATCACTATCATATAAGACCTTCTAGAATGAGTTGGAATTAGAAATTTGATAAGGTATATCATTAGTTATG
This sequence comes from Pseudotsuga menziesii, assembly GCA_001517045.1. Lineage (NCBI taxonomy): Eukaryota > Viridiplantae > Streptophyta > Pinopsida > Pinales > Pinaceae > Pseudotsuga > Pseudotsuga menziesii. Next base: position 19,053 of record LPNX010774875.1, read on the forward strand.
GCTGAGAGATGAAATAATATAAATTGTTACTCAAGGAATAAAGAATAAACATGGGAAGGTCCCATACATACCAATCAATCCTAGTCTAATGAGCACATCATGTGGTTTTCTTATGCCAACTTATGGACTTAATACTGCAATCCCTTGTGTTTCTTATGTTCCTTCTTCCATGGACCTTTTTCTATTATATAGAGAATTAGCTCTTCTACCTTTTTTCCTCCATAAACTAAATAATATGTCAGGGTTCTTGTAGGGGAACTACACCTCCCCAGTAGAATGTTTCTAGAGACTTCCATTTACAAAATTTATTTGTAGAAACATAAAAGAAGGAAATTCAAAATCTTGTACCCCAATCTCCTTTGTCCCTACTATTTCTATTTGTATGGACACTATTGCGAATTTTAAATCGGTAGGTACATATTCAACAAGTCTAAATATGTCTTTCCAAATAGAATAGGCTTCTTTCACATACCTAGTTAGTTATTCTGGTAAAGGTTTTAGAAACATTTGAAAGAGTTTCTAGACATGTGGCCCTAGGTAGTTCTTTCATCTAGTTTTTTCGATACCCTATTTTTTTGGTTTCAACCTCATTTTTTTTCATTTTATTCTTACGACTTTTTTAAATAGAGAAGATGGTTTCCTATTACCTCGTATGGTTTCTAGAGTGCTTGTATCTTCTTTTATTCCCACAACATTCTTAAATTCCATCAATTCAACTCCATCTTGCAAAAATGGAGGAGTAGCAATAGTTTCTCCACCTCCCACTTAGCTTGGTCTCACCTCCCACTTAGCTTGGTCTAGTTCTTATGTAATAGCTTCAGCATTAATTATATTCTCTATGGTTGGTTCTTGTGTGGTAGCCACAACATCATCTACAATGACTTCAAATGCAGTAACAATATCAAGGTTCTCTTTATGCTCGGGTTCTTGTGTAACAACTTCAACATCAACTACCTCCTCTATGGTTGGTTCTTGTGTGGTGACAAAGGGGGTAAGTATAGGTGGTATTAATTCATTTTCTTCAAGACCTATTCACCTTGTCCTCCTCCTTGGAAGAAATTCTACAAATTTTTATATCTTCCTACTCTTTGATTGAGTAGGCATTGAGAGATGCTCTTCTTCTATAACACGGGTTTGATTTCTTCCCTTCGAGGCTTTTCTTCAATAATATCCACATCATTGTATGATAGAGGTGGCAGGGAGTGACTAGGCCCTTATTGTTCCTCTAGATTTCGGTCTACATTTTCATCTTCCTCCTCCGGGTCAATTGTCTAGTTAATTCCACATGAAATTCCTTCCACTTCTGAAACCCACCAATCTTTATTTTTCTTCTCTCACTTCTTCTTACTCACATTTTCCATCTTATTTCTATCGTTCCCCTTTTTTCAGTTCTTATTGGTCCACTTCCTCATGATTTTTTTCTTCCTCAACTTCTTCTTCATATTCCTCTGGTAAACCCATGAATTGGCTCCATGTACTCTAGGTATGTATTAAAACATTAAGGGATAGCATATTTAGTATATATCGATTCATTATTATTGTTAAAGGATTCTTGACTCCTCTTGCAAATCATTCCATGAGCTTAATGGTACCCAATACAAAATATGACATATTTAGCAAAACATGATGCTTTATATGAGACAATAGCGTAAATGGTATGCAAAAATTACCTTGTAGAATCATTCAAATGCAACATATTTTTGCACAAAGAGGGATACATATTTCCATCTTGTAAATAAGATTCCTATGCACATATTTTACCCATCCATTGTATAACTTCTCATTGTCTCAAAAATTATTTGTCCACTTGTAGAAGAGGAGTTCTTCAAACAAACTAGTGATTTTCCTATTTGGGAACCCCCATCACCTGAGCTATTGTGTCCTTTGTGATTGGAATTTGTAGAACCCTTACTATAGAAAATTCTTCATCTAGATTCTACAGAAATTCGAGTGTTATGTTTTTATCAAAACTTATGACTATTCGACATACACCACCGATCTTGCATTTTGAAATTCTTGATTTTCCTCCACATTCTCATGGAGTTGTTATATTGCTTCAAGTTCATGCTAAATGTCGATCCCCCCCATTCTTGTGTATCAATATCAAGCTTGTACACTTTCTGATATTCAAATGGGTACAATAGTGGATATATAGAAAATTTGAGTTCATGCATGTAAGTTACAACAAAAATAGTAATACCAGATATGGAATTTTAAATTGGGCAAGTTTTGGGTATACTTCATGGTATTAAATAGGTAACAATGTTCCAAGGATGGAAATGTACACATTTCTTGCAAGGTACAAGTCATGAAATTGGAACTCCACCCAATTGATTGGTTGGATGACGACAATCATGTAAAGTGGAGAGGTGAAAACAATCCACGCATTGTAATTATTTTATGAAATAATGGGGAATTAAGGAAGAATCGTACCTAACTAGACTTACCATAAATGTTTATGATGGAAGTATGAAAAATGATCGATAACTATAGATTTGGTGGTGGCCATGGTAAATATGTGATGATGTCAACAACAAAGGTTTCAATAGATTTAATGTTAATCATATTTGATGTCTAGAAATAGTGGAGGTGGCAGCCTTTTAAGTTTGGAAATAAATTTTGAGAAGTTTCAGCACGGTGAAGAAGTAATTGTGTGGAAGCTGAAGGATTTGCAACATTATCAAATGTGAAGCTAATAAAGGAGTTGCAACATTATTGAACATGTTCTACTAAAATAATTTACTCACTTTTTATTCTAAAAAAGAAAAATATTACCGAAAAGGAGTTACTACCACTGAGGGAGCTACAACACTTCAAAGAACCTACAATTATTATTGATTTAAAATTAGAAAAAAATAGATTTGGAAATATTTTATTCATTTTTATTTGGAAAAAGAACACTTTTTTTTCTCTTTTAAATGTCAATATTAAACAAGTTGGTTTTTGATTGTCGCTTATCAAGAGAGAGAGAGAGAGAGAGAGAGAGAGAGAGAGAGAGAGAGAGAGAGAGAGAGAGAGAGAGAGANAACTCACCTCTCCATTTGACACTTCTAAATTTTGTCTGGAAGAAATATACTTGATGAAAGAGTCCTCCGAGGGTGGTTGATGATACAATCAAAGATAGTTTCCATGGGTAAGAAGAGGAAAGCATGCCTCATTTTTGGGTGTAAGTTTGACAGTCTCATTATTGAAGATTGTATCTATCTTGCAAGGACCCATTCACTTCATGAAAATATTTTCCTTGAAATATTTGAACCTAGAGTCGTATAGTAGTACTAAATCTCCTAAATGGAACATCTTCTTTTTTATGAGTCAATCATGTCACTTTGTATGTTTTTGTTGTAGAATGGAAGTGTGTTATAGCAGAACCTAGTGAATCTCATCCAACTCATTGAGCTAGTCTAGCGAATGATTATGTGTTGTATTCAAATTGAAGCCAAATTCTAGAGTAGTTGTGAGTGTTTGGATCTCAAATTCCAAAGCAATATGGGGCACTTTCCATACACAATATTGAATGGAGATAATCCCGTGGTGTTCTTCCAAGTATTCCTATAGGCGCATAGATATTATAGGATCCATTCAACCCACTCACAACAGTTAATAGCCATAGTCTTTGTGACAATAATTTCAAGTACCTCATTGGTGCTTTCTACTTTTATGTTTTCTTGAGGATGGTAATCCTAGGTGACCCGATGTTGAATTTTATATTTTGTAGTAATGTTTTCAATCTCATGTCTTGTAAACTATAATCCTCTATTTGTGACTATCTCCCTTGGTATCCAATAATGGACAAATATATATTCTAACAGGAAGTTTGAGATATCCTAATTGGTATCCATTGAAAGATCCTTCACCTCCACCTATTTGGTAACATAGTATGTACACATTAAAATACAGGATTTCTGGTGAGATGAGAGATTGATTGGTCCCATAAAGATCAAGCACATATTTCTTAAAAGGTTCTACTATCATCTAGGTCTATAAAGACATTTCACTCGATTGATTGGGTTGTCCCATCCACTGGAAACTATCACATCCTTGTACATTCTTCTTTTCATCCTTGAATATAGTCAGCCATAAATAACTCATACATAAAACTTTATGACATATCTGCTTGTCAACAAAATTCTCTCCACACAAATCATTGTGATAGGCATTAAGGATGTCATTGATTTCATTTTCCCTCACACATCGCCAAATATCCTAATATACTCTAGTATTGAAAAGATATCCTCGTATCCATGAATAACTAACACTTTTCTAAATAATCTTATGCATGGAAAATTTTAGGGGAAAAGTTTATCCAGTGGGGAATTTTTCGACCTTTTTGTCAAAAGAAAGATTCCCCAATTTCCCTTTTTTCTAAAACCTATTCTCCCAAATTCCATGGGATAAGTTATTTTTACTCTAAAAATCACCAAAATTGTTCAAAAACTATATAAAGTCCTTATTAATTTGAATATTTTTACAAAATATTCACCGTACATTTTATGGTTGTATATTTAAGAATTAGTAAGATTCACCAAGGTTTCTACACTTTGAGAAAATTATAGATCCTTGATATTTTAGTTGATCTTTTGTCAATCCCTTGGAGAGAGATGGTGTGGAAACTTTCTTACAATGGGATAATTAGCGATATCTACATACCATGATGTGTGAGTTGAAAAATAAAACAATTTTTCATCTAGGAAATTGTCTTCTATAACTGAAGTATCACACTCAATGTTAATCCTAGAGAGGAAATACACAACAATGTTTTCCTTTCCAGGTTGATCAATAATAGTGATATTGAATTTTTGTAGTAATAATAGACACCTAGTAACTCGAGCATTTGTAACAGGTTAATTTTCTAAATATAGGATGCTTGAGTGATCAATATGCACAAAATTTGTTAATTGAAAAAATAACAAGAATAAATTCCTTCTCTCTTACCATATAATTTGACTCACTGAGGTTCAAATTCTTGTTGGCATATTAAATAACATAAGGATTATTTTCTTCCTCTTGTCCTAGTACAACTCCATTAGCAGTATTAGAGGCATATGAAGAGATGTTGAATGGTAATGTCTACTTAGGACCACACATAATAGGATTTGTAGATAATTGTTTCTTAAGAGTTGTAAATATAGATTGATAATATTAGTCCATAAAAATTCTTTATCTTTAGAATGAAAAAAAAATAGAGGAGATGCAACCTTAGAAAATTTATCAATGAAACAATGATAGTAACTACCATGTCCCAAAAAACTGCATACCTGTTTTTGTGTTTTCATAATAGGAATTTTTAGGATTACCTCAAGCTTGGATATATCAATATGTATCCCTACACCAGAAGTAGTGGGCACATTACATATCTTGAATTGAAGGACACATTATGTGAATGGACACATGGAAAGTGAAGGTATGTTTTTCCTTATCTTCAGAAGCAATCTATATTTGGTTGTATCCACTAAATCCATCAAAGAAGGAAAATAATTTCTTCCTTGACAATGTATCAAGTACCTAGTTGATGAACTGCAAGGGAAAGTGGAATTTTTGTTTCACCTTGTTTAGTTCTCGATAACCAACATAGATACTCCATTTACCATTTTTATTAGGAACAATAACGAGTGGTGATACTCATTCGCTATTATATGTTGGGTAAATAAAATTGGCATCTAGCAATTTTTGAAGCTCTTATTTGACAATGTCTCTTAGGACCCGGTTCATCCTTCTTTGGGGTTGGAATGAGGGATGATCATCTTATTTTATTTAAATGTCATGACATTAGTACAAAATGAGTAATCAGTGACTAAAAATTACTAAAATTGGAGATAAATGACTAAATTTGAGGTGGAAACCACTAGTCATAAATTAGTAATCTCTTATCACCCAACCAAATTATTCATTTATCACTTGGACATTATATTTTTTTTGTACGTAAGAAGTTTTATATTATATAAAAGAGAGGAAAATTACATCCACATATATTCATATCAGAATCCTATGATATGCGCTATGAAAACCCATCAAAATTCCCCCGCTATCAGAATGTTTGCATCATGACTCCATAGGATAGAAAGAAAAAATCCTGATACAAAATTCAATAAAGAAAGAATACCTACACAAGATGATAATAGAGTGGAACTTGAAGACCCTGATCCTTCTAATAATCTGATACATAGTAGCACATGGAACATACTCAGAACTAAGAGAGCCAAACATGGATGAACAAACAAAGCATTAGAAATCTGATGGGAACGGTGGTGGAGCATGGAACCGAACTAGGATACTGCTCGACGACACCCCATCCTGCACATGATGTAGCAGCAGATGGAGAACCCCAAACACAGACATAATGGTGTCCACCTTCTGACTTAGAACATTAGTTTTAGCATGATGATACTTCCAACATTGAATTGGCACATTGTCCCCTTTTTCCTTCTTATGTTTCTCCCACAAAACGTGACCCATGAGGTTATTCATGATCCAGTAGAGAGAAACAATTCGCTCATAAAACCCAAGACAGTTTGCATTGTTTCCTCAATTCATGATCAAATCCTCTAACTCCTAATTTTATTTTTGAAGTTGATCCCCATTCAAATTTCCCCCCAGCTCGGAATCTATAGCCTCCATCACATTGTGGATGACCGAAGGAAAACTGATTTTAAATTAACAAGCTTCCTAGACCACTCTTGTTTGGTCCCTTGTAATGTGCCTACTCCTGACCATATATTTTCCACCAACCCCCCTTCTCTTCTTATCCATTCTCTCACCCCCATCCTCATCCCCACTATACATGATAATTTTAGCTTTCAGAATGTGTCCCCCTTTTAACAAAAATACAATAGTGTGCATGCAAGGAATCTTACTAGAGAAACGAGGGAGTTGGAAAAATTTCCCTAATTTAAATAGAACGTTGCCATAATATTCCATAATTGTCCTCATGGATTCACTGATGTAATTCCACCTCTCAAGTGTACCATTCCATATATTTTCCATTAGGCCCTCTTATCCAGCTACTTGAATACTTATTTCTCTCCCTGAGATTGTGTACTACAAAATGAATGTTATATGTCTTCCCTTAATGTCATTTAATGCTTGAGTCACCACCTATGTACCATCCCACCTGTTGAGAGGATGTGCTGGTACTATTTTCATTTCACCACAAGGCCGATCACTGGAACTCTTGGTGTCCATTTTTCCCCACTATGACATAATATGACATGTCCTAGATGATCTGAGTTGTGCACCTTTCCTGAAACATCCCATCACTTAATTCTTCCCATGAACTAGCCACAATATTCTTATGTGTCTATGTACCAATGTTTTCCATTAATTCTGTTGATTTCTTGTTGTCCCTTATTACATGGCTGAAGGATACATCCAAATGAGAAGTCAGGAGACCAAGTAATCTTTCGATCCAACACTCCAACCTCTAGTTTGACGCCACCTTGGACTATGACATGTCGTCGTGGACGCACTTCGTAATTTTCAATATGATCTTTGAGTCTCCTTCAACAATGAGGGGAGTCTAGTGACACATTTTCACCATGAATAGACAATGGATCATACCTTCAATCTATGCTCTATTTTTAATGTCTACACTGATGAAACCTAACCTATATCCCATTGTTATAGCTGATTTTACCACACTTGGTAGATCACACCTTTATGGCCTTCTATGTCACTCTGTAGACTCCTTGGACCCCCCTTGCTCAATTTATACTTTAATGAACCAAGAAATTACCTAATTTTTTTTTTATGTGTATACATGACTTTTAATCCAATACCCGCGTGTACACACAGCTTTTGAGCCAATACCCACGTACATCGGGAAATGTGGACAAAAACAATTTTTTTTGGAGTTTTCCTCATTGAGTCCTGAATAACTTGACTCTTGGCCTTCCATATGCCTGGAAACACTTCGAATCGACCCTCCATTTCCTATTGGAGGGCTATATATTGACCCTCTTGGATGCATTGAAGGAGGAGAATTTTGGAGAGAAAGGAAACTATAGTTCATTGTTTCCTCACTTGTTTATGCTTGAGTCTGCATCCCTTTGTCCATTTGGAGCACACAATGCTGCTCTTCCCAATATTTCCTTTGTTTTGTGATATTTCCATTTAGATGGAAGATTGAAGTGGTGGAGTCCCATGTGGAGGAATTGGTTTATCTGTGTCGATGAGGTGTCGACAGAGTTTTTCACCATTCTATCTTTGTTTATTATTAATAGAAATATCCATTTCCTATCTAATACAAGTGTATAAATATGAATATTTTGTCCATGGATGTACTTATATTTTATTATACATGATGGTTTATATATGCTAGAGTAGGCCTAACACTTCGATATATAGCATGCTTGTCTTGTTTTGTTGTTGTTGAGAGAGAAATGTAAATGCAAGTGTGTTGGAAAAGCTCAATGAGGATCTACATCAACTATCCAGAATAAGGTATGCTTCATATACCTTAGTGTTAGATGCATTTATTTCTCTTGCATACTGGAATGGATTGATTTTTGGTGTCATTGATTCTTTTGTGGTCTACCCCAAGCCATTGGAAGTTTCTCTCCATAACATAATTGGTGACTCCACTGGGGAGGTTCCTTGTTTTTCTTTTGGGATTGGGTGCACAATGTGCTTGAATTTCTCTTTGTTTCTCTTTGTTTCTATGTCGAGTCCAGAAGTATGTTTTCTCATTAGTGTCATGTTGAAGTAATTTTGGTCTTAGCTTATCATTTTACCCCCTCTTTCTTCTTGTATGCAAGTTTTTTCCTCACAACTGCATATACACGCGGATTTTTCCTGAATATCCGTGTATACATGCATGTTTTCTGTAAACAGTCATGTATGTTTCTCTTTTGAACTTGGTTTGGATGATTGAGAGTTGCTGGGTGAAGTTTGAATGTTGTTGATTCTTCCTAGGTATTTTTGGTGTCTGTATACTGCCTTTGTTTCTGACCAGAGACCTTTTTTATTTGCATTTTAATTAAAAGTTGTTCTTGTCATCTTATTTCCTTTTTGTTTTGGTATTGGTGCATTAGATTTATTTTATCTCGGTGTCTTTCTTGGATGATGTCTGAGAGTTGCTGCAGGGTCTCTGAGTCGTAGAGTCGTTTGTCTCTTTCACATATCTTTTATTTCAAAAATACAAAAATATTTTATTTTTGGCATGTCTGTGCATTTGTGCATTTTCATTTGCATGGTACTTGCATTAGGTTTTCTTAGTTGATTAGTAATTAGGATTTCATATAGGAATGGTTGCATTGTCATTTGAAGGAAAAATATGCATCTAATGTAGTGGCATACCCTGTTTTCTCATTTAAAGACAAAATTGCACTTAGCATTGTTTGTTAGGTGTGCATATTTACTTTCACTATTGTGTCATAACATCATTGGTTGCACGGTCATTTCCTTTGAGTAATCATAGCCCCTAAAATCAATGCTTAATTTAAAATGAATTACACATTTTTCTTTGACAGGGTACATCAACAAGCTTAGGATTTAGAGTCTTAGAATACGTTTTTGTGAGTAAATTTATCCAATACTACTAAACAAAACAAGTAGGTTTCTGTCCAGGTGAGAGAGTGAAATACTTGGTATAATTAGTGTTCTTAATAGGATCCTCTTACATAGGAGTTAAGAATGAGGCAACGTACACGTTTGTAGTGGGGATAGCCCATTTCCACTCTCTATGCAATGCCAGATATATTTCCAGGATCTTATTCGTATCTGGGGGATTTTGAGGTGCCTTTTGGTTATTTCAAGCTTCAGTATTTGCTACCATTCCCATAGAGTAGATCCCTCCTGCGACTGTCCACCTGAGAATTGGTTATATTGGGGTGACCTTAATTTCCTTACCTAGGTATTGTAAGGGCTACTTGTAGAGTTTATTCTGTGAGTGTCCTAGCCAAGTAGGGGTCGTAAGCACAGTCGCTTTATGCATTGAAGCTGAGTGCCACTATAATTGGTTACACACCTTCGCTCATAGTGTATGGGAGTCTCAAGCCTCTCCTAGGAAAGACATACCTGCTGCATTCAAGAGCTCCTTTATCCTCCCCTTGGATTGCTTTCATTTTGGATTAGATTATCTTAGGAGTGTGCTTTGTTTGCACTAGATTTCTCTAGGGTTCATAATTATTTTGAGTATTTTTATTTTTGTGGATTTAGCATGGATCTGGGAGCATATTTTTCCCATTCATGACATTTAGTGGGCCTTCCTCCTTCTATGTCTCCTCTTCCTTTGCGTGAGAGAGCCAGACAGTCCAAGAGGACTCATACTCACTTTGATTCACACACTGATTTCACTATGAGTCATACATCTAAGATCCTGGAGGCCTCTCCTTCTCCACCCCCTGGGGCGTAGAACACGCCTGATAGTGTATATGGGACTCCAAAAGAAGCTGATCACTTTGAGGTTGGTACGTCATAGAATGTACAATCACAGTTTTCATATTATGTAAACACAGACCGTCGATCTTCTTCACATAGGTTGAGTGGTGAGACTCATTGGGTACCCTTTAGCACTGGCCCATTTAGATTTGGCATGCCAGAACTTTTGGAGACAGTTTCGTCATTCAATGTCAGATCTGGTGTTGACCTTGGTGCTATACCTAGGGGAACTGCCATCCCTTTCCATGTGGATAGGTTTGGTAGTGGTCATATTGCACCTTCCACTCCTGTTGTGGGAGGCTCTTCATACCTATTACCTATGCCTAATTCTAGTGTCCCCATTCACGAAAATGGACCTAGACATGTGAACTTTGTAAGCACAACTTATATTCCATCTTATGCTCCATCTCCCACTATACTTGTTCCTTCGAATGAATTTTTAATGTCACATCCTCCCCATGGCTCACATTGTCCTTTGGGTTAGAGTACTACCTCTATCCATGTTGTTCCCTTGTCTTCCCACACTGTAGTATCACAAGGATACATTCCTCCTTACGTATCGGCAGGTTATGTACCACCTTATGTGTCTGGGGGTCAACCTGCTTATCATTATTACAATTATGGCTATGTAGCACCCCAGTATCAAGGTATTCCGAATTACAACATTCCCATGTACCCTTTTATGGGTCAAGCGAGAGGAGGCTATTATCCCACTGGCCAAGGCCATAGTGTTTACAACAATGAGACTTACATGAATCGGTCTAATTAGGGGGCATGGAACCAGATGGCTCAACCTAGGTTCCATTTTCTAAATACTCTGAACTTTCCTGATTTATTGAGATTGACCAATGATCCAGTATCTCATGATCTGACATGGCTGGTTGTCCCTTCTAAGCTTCCTTCGGACATTCCAAAATTTGAAGGTAAGAGTGGTGAGGACCCTGGTGAGCACCTTACTACTTTCCACCTATGATTCTCTTCAAATTCATTGAACCATGATTCTGTTCATTTATGACTATTTCAACGCACCCTCACGGATCCTGCAATGAAATGGTGTATATAGTTTACCTAGGGGCACATATCAGACATTCAATGACTTAGCCATGACCTTTATCAACCACTTTCAGCTACGTGCGCATTACGATGTCGGTACTGATCTCTTGTTGACATTTTGGAAAGATAAAGCTACACATATTTCTGACCATATTCAAGAGTAACGTAGACGAAAACGGTTGATTAAGGATCACATTCCACCAGAGTTTCTTTTGGAATGGTTCCTCAAGTCGTTATTGCCATATATAGCGAATGATGTTTCCACATCTGGAGTGATGAACAAGGAACATGCTATCTTTCAAGCTCAGTAACTAGACTTGATTTACACTCAATTTGGGCTCTTATATGAGATTATTCCAAATGCACAATGGTCAAACTTCGAGCCTAAGTTTAAACATGGGATACATGCTGATGGAATTGTTGGCTCTATGAGTACTAAACCCATAGAATCGGTTACGGATCAAATGAAGAATTTTTATATGAACTAGCCTGCATCGAGAAAAGCTACGACTTTGTCTCATCTCACCCAAACAAAGAACGTACAATCTATGCAATTGTCGAACCAGAAGGGTAACCAATAGCCCAGACGAAACAAGAAAAGGGGAATAAATAATTGTAAGGGTGGGAATATGAATGGAAATTCTAATGATGACAAGAATGGTAATGATGCTAGGGGGGGACAAGAATTCTAAAAGTAAGGTTAAGTTATATTGAAATCTTTGTGGGGTAGATCACCTCACTCACGTGTTCTCTCGTATTGAAGATGCCTCAAAATTCATCTCACAGAGCCCAACAATTTTGACGGATCCTTTAGCGCACAATCAAAATATGAATTCAAGGACCATGGACTCTAAAAGTGCTTCTAGTGGGCATCAAAAATTGCTGAACACCGAAAGTTCCCATGGGTGCATTACCATGATTTTTGTAGAGAATGTTGTGACACAAGCTAAAGATTATGGTTTGTCGCAACCTGACTTAGGAAAAGAACATGCTCCTCCCAAGGCCCCTTTGCATATGGACAAGCCTTTCGACAATCTTGAAGTTCCACCTCACATTCCTAAGGGAGTATTAAAGTGTTCAAGGCACAATCTTAATGCCCGAGCGTCCCAACACTATTCCATTTTCGAGGATTTGGTCCAGAGTCCTTGTGCGATGTCCACCTTAGAAGTCCTTTAGACTTTCCCTTCATAGAGGAAAGATTTGTTGTCTACCCTTGGGGTGGTTGATTCGCATCCTTCCATAGTGATTAAATTTGAAACCCATGAAGTTCAGCCTCATTTTTCTTACCACGTGGCTCTCCTTTTCCACGTGGAGTTTATGAACAACAACATTAAACGCACAGTGATTGACAAAGGCATTTTGGCTTCTGTGATGTCTTTAGTCTGTTGGAGGGGTTTAGGTTCTCATACGTTGTCAAGATCTAGAAGCATGATGACTACTTTTTATGGGAGATATTTTCGTCTACATGGTATACTTCCTTCTCTTGAGGTCCAATTGGGAGGGAAGACCATTTCGATCGAGGTCGAGGTGGTTGATGCAACCCTTAACTATAACCTTCCACTAGGATGTAACTAGATTTATAATATGAAAGCGATTGAGAGATGGAGGATTGAGGTGGTGGAGGCCCAGGTGGAGGACTCAGTTTCTCCGGTTTGCAGACGTGCCGACAGAGGTTGTAACTTATGTAATCTCTGATTTGATTAATAGAAATATCTTTTCCTATCCAATGATGTGCATTTAAATGAATATTGAATCCATGGATTTGTTTAATTGCTTATGTATCATTGATTATATATGCTAGAGTAGGCCTAACACTATATTATATAGCATGCTTTCCTTGTTTACTATTGTTGAGAGTAAATTGCTAATGCAAGCGAGATTGAAAAAAGCTCATCGGGGATCTAATAAAACCGTCTGGAATAAGGTATGTTTCGAGATCCTTTAGTGTTAGATGTTGTATTTCTCTTGCATATGGGGAAGAGATTGATTTCTGCGGTTTCTCTGTCTATTGTAGTACACCCCAAGCCATAGGAAGTTTTCTCCATAACAGAATTGGCGACCATACTGGGGACATTCCTAGTTGTTTTTATTTGGGGGTTTTCGGCATTCAATGTGCTTTTATTGCTCTGATTTTTCTGTTTTTGTGTCAAGTCTGGGGGCATTATTACCCAGTAGTATCCTCGAGAAGTGAATTTTGTCTCAGTTTGTCCATTTACCTTATTTTTATATCTTTTTCTTCCTATACGCGGGGTTTTCTTTCATAGTTGCATATACACGCAGGTTTTCCTGGAAAAATATCGTATGTACGCAGGTTTACTGAGAACAGTCATGTATGCCATGATTTTTTGCTTTTTTGGGAAGATTAAGTGTTGTTGGGCGAGTTTGGGTGATTGCTGAGTCTTCTCTGATGCTTCTGGAGTCTGTATCTCCCCTCTGTTTTTGACCAAAGACTCTTTTTGAGTTGATTTTTTAAAATGTTCTTGTCATTGCATTTTCTATTTTTTGTTTTGGGATTAGTGCATTAGGTCTCTTTCACATTGGTGCTTTGCTTGTTTGCTATATGTGAGTGCTTGCAGATTCTGAGGCAGTGTAGATTCGTACTTTTTCTTTTTATCTCATTTAATTCAAAAATATAAAAACATTTTTCTTTTTTCATTGTTATGCATTGTTTGCATTTTGCATTTATCATGGTACTTGCATTTGGTTTGCTTGGTGAATATTAGCCAGATTTTCATATAGGAAATGATTGCATATACATTTGAAGGAAAATTTTTGCACTTCACGTAGTAGCATACCCTGTTTTTCATTCGACACAGTGCATTTGCATTGATTGTTAGGTGTGCATTTTACTTCTTGTTGTCTCATAACACCATTAGTTGCATGACCATTTACCCTTTGAGTAATAAAGCCAATTAAAATCAATGCATAATAATATGAATTACACTCTTTTCTTTTTTAGGGTGCACCAATAAGACTAGGTTTTAGGGTCTTCGAATAGTTCATTGTGAGTCAATTCTCTAAGACCACTAAACAAAACAATTAGGTGTCTGTCCAGGTGAGAGTGTGAAATCTTTTATATAATTAGTGTTTCTCAGGATCCTCCTCTTACAAGGGAGTTAAGCATGAGGCAGTGTGAGCAGTTATGATTGGGATGACCCCTGGTTGTAACTGAGTAGCACCGGAGATATTTCCAGGATTGTATTCATATCTGTGGGCTCTTTCGAGAGTTTCGGGCTTTGCTACCCTTCCCATACGGTCAATATCACCTACGACTATCCGCCTGAGCATTGATTATATCGAAGTGACCTTAGTTTCCTTACCTAGGTTATCGAGGGGGTATTTGCAGAGGTTATTCTACAGGTGTCCTGGCCAGGTAGGGTCGAACAACACAGTCGCTATATGCGTTGAAGCTGAGGTCCACTATAATTGGTTACAAACCTCCTCTTGTTGTGTATGGGAGTTTCAATCCTCTCCTAGGCGAGACATAACTACTTCATTCGGGAGCTCACATATCCTACCCTTGTTTGCTTGCGATTTGGATTTACATTTTATAGGTATATGCTCTATGCACGCTAGTTTTCCTAGCGTTTGTGTAATTAGATTGAGTCTTTTTTTTTTTTGAGTCATTGTTGATTCAGGCGTAGCACCTCGCCATTCTCGTCATTTAGCAAGACTTTCGCTTACCATGTCTACTCCTCCTTTGAGAGAGAGAAGCAGATAGTCCTGGCAGACTACTTCTCACTTTGATTCACACACCATGGGAGATCAGGAGGATGAGATTCTAGAGATGTCTTCTCCACCTCACGAGGTTTGAGAGGAAGATCCTATTAGCACATATTATGCTTCACATGAACAACCTTCATGATATGGTTATGATCCCTCATTCACAGGTTGCCGGTATTGGTTTTCGAGCGACGAGACTCATCATGAACCTGTAAGAACTAGCTATGTTAGATATGACATGTTTGACATCCCTGCAACTGATTCAGCACATCGTGTTGAGTCAGAAGTTGGTCCTAGCACTATGCCAGTGGGAAGTCCCATCCCTTTCCATGTGGAGAGATTTGGGGGCACTAGTCACATTGCACACTCTATCCCTGTGGTGGAGGAAACTTCACATGTTCATCCTAGACCTAGTGTTAGTAATCCTATGCAGATACCAGGACCGAGACGAGTGAACATTGGGAACACCACTTACATTCCTTCACATGTCCCTTCATCTTCAAACCCTGCTCCTTTGAATACATTTTTAATGACTCATCCTCCCCTTAGTTCATGTGGGCCTTCAGGCCGAAATGTTGCTACTAGCCATGTTCATTCTGTGACTGCTCCCATGGTAGTATCTCAAAGTCAAGTACCTCCTATTGTGTCAGCAATTCATGTACCTGTTTCTGGATCGTCTCATGTTCCAGCTTCTGGAGCTTCCCATACCCTTAACTATGGACATTATCATGGTCCATCCCATGGAACACCTTATGGAGCTTCTCATAGACATTCGTATGGACCGCACTATGGACAAAACTATCAACCATATGGGTACAGGTATCAACAACCCACTTACTCTTCCAATAATGGCTTTGTAGTGTCGCATAATCAAGGTACCCCACATCATAATGCTTCCATGCAACCCTACATGGGTCAAATGGGAGGAGGTTATTATTCCCAAGGCTATGGTATTTATAGCAATCAACCTTACACGAATAAAAACTACCAAGGAGCATGGAATCGACTGACTCAACCTAAGCTCCCTTTCCTTGCAACTTTGAACTTACCTGACTTGTCGAGATTGATGAATGATCATGTGTCTCATGACTCGGCATGGATGGTTGTCCCTAACAAGCTTCCTTTAGGCATTCCCAAGTTCAAAGGTAAGGCTGGTGAGAACCCTGGTGAGCATGTCACCACTTTCCACCTTTGGTGCTCTTATAATTCCCTACATGACGATTCCATGAGGATATTTAAACGCACCCTAACGGGCCTTGCGGTGAAATGGTATATAGAGTTACCTAGAGGGGATTATGTTATGTTTGATGATCTTGCATTGAATTTCCTTAATCATTTCCAACTACCCTTACATTACGACAATGGTACCGAACTCTTGTCAAATTTCCAGCAAGATAAAGACACACACATTTTGGATCATATTTAAGAGTGGCGTAGACGGAAACGGTTAATCAAAGCTTTATACCACTAGAGTTTCTTCTTGAGTGGTTCCTCAAATATTTATTACCTTACATAGCGAAGGATGTTCAACATCCAGAGTTCAAAATGAGGAACATGCTATTTTTAGGGCACAAGAGTTGGATTTGATCTTTGCTCAATCCATACTTTTGTATGAGATTATATCTAATGCTCCTAGGTCCAATTTTGACCCCAAGGTCAAGCCTAGGCCACATTGTTGGTTGTGGAGCCTAATCTTCCAAATCCAGAGATATTATTCAGTCACGTTTGTAACCCGGGTGTACTGTACACTCATTCCCCCTGCCTTGGGGTTCAGGGTAGTGCCCCAAAATAGGGGGTTCGGGGGTAGCGCCCCCGAGAAATGGGGGTTCGAGGGCAGAGGCCCCAAGAAATTGTTTTGGGATGTGTGTTGGCCAACAGTATTGTAGACCCATGGTATTGGGTTAACCCTAGAATTTTCCCATTGTATTTCCCCTATAAAAGAAATCATTGTAAAACGACTGAGTATGGTATTGTATTGTATTGGAAGAGAGGCCGTGAGAGCGTGAAGAGGAAGTGCAGTGGTTTTGCTGAAGGGTGTATCCCTTCGTCTTTCTAGACTATAATAAAAGGACTGGAAATTTATTTATGGACATATCCCATCGTTTGGGTGAACCATGTTATATCAATGTCTCTCTATAATGTTTTAATGTGTTTTTCATCTTGTTTATTGATTTAACTGTATATCTATTATTGCTCTGCGGTCCTGTTTTCTAACAATTGGTATCAGAGCCAAAAGGTCTATTTGGTTGGTAAACTTGCAGGAAATAAGGGTTCCTGGTTCGAGTGGGAGCAATGGCGGAAGAAGGAAATTTTAGGGTTGAGAAATTTAACGGCCAAAACTATCAGTTATGGAAGATGAAACTGGAGGACTATCTATACCAAAAGGATCTATACCTACTGTTGGGCGGAAAAGAAAAATAGTCGGCGGCTATGAAGGATGAAGAATGGGAGTTTCTTGACAAAAAGGCACCGGGAATAATATGGCTGTGTCTGGCTTTGTCGATGGCCTTCAATATTTCGAAAGAAAAAACAACAGAGGGTGTGATGAGCGAATTGAGTAAGCTCTATGAAAAACCCTTGGATTCTAACAAGGTATTTTTAATGAAGTGTTTATTTAATATGAAGATGTCGGAAGGTGTCTCTATTTCCGACCATTTAAATGAGTTTAATACACTTACCAGTAAGTTAAGTTCTATAAAAGTGAACTTTTATGATGAGGTTAGGGCTCTTCTAATCTTGTGCTCATTGCTAGAAAGCTGGAATAGCTTGGTCATGGCTGTAAATAACTCTGTCCCTATTTCAAACACTCTTAAATTTGATGATGTTGTTGGTGTTATTCTTAGCGAGGAAATGTGAAGAAAAAGCATAGGTGAGACATCAGGTAATGCGTTGACCATGGAGAGAAGAGGGAGAAAAAACGAGAGAGGAAGGAGCGTAGGAAATCACGGCAAGTATAAAAAGGGAAGATCCAAGTCCAGATTCAGAAAAATAGAGTGCTGGAACTATGGTAAGAAAGGACATCTAAAGAAAGACTGCAGACCTCCAAAGAAGAAAAGAGACAGACATCAAGAGACTACTCAGGAAGCGAATGTAGCAGGTGATGTGTTACAAGATGCTTTGATTCTTGCATTAGATAATACTAGTGATTACTGGGTAGTAGATTCAAGGGCTTCATGTCATGCTACACCCCATAGGAAATTCTTTTATGATTATGTTCAAGGTGATTTTGGGCATGTGCTATTGGGGGATGATGAACCATGTAAAATTGTTGCAAAGGGTAAGGTATGGATTAAATTAAATAATGGAAATCACTGGCTACTAAGGGATGTAAGGCACAATCCTGCTATGAAAAGAAATCTGATCTCAACAGGGCAGTTGGGAGATAGTGTCTATTTGTCTACATTTGTAGAAACGTGGTGGAATATCACTAAAGGACCACTGGTAATAGAAAAAGGAGATAGGGTAGGTACGTTATATTTATGTCCTCATAATACTGATTATTCTATCTCTGTAGCTTCCACAGAAACAGCTATGGCACTGTGGCATCATAGGATTGGCCACATGAGTGAGAAGGGGATGCAGATTCTCCACTCAAGGAAACTGCTTCTAGATCTGAAGCAGGTAAGTTTGGAATTCTGTGAGAACTATGTTTATGGAAAACATAAGAGAGTTAGATTTCTCAGGGTTGGGAAACAAAAGAAGAGTGAAAAGTTAGAGCTTGTCCATACAGATGTATGGGGAACATCTCAGGTACAAACTCATTGTGGCTCTCATTATTATGTTACTTTTATTGATCATGCAAATAGAAAAACTTGGGTTTATTGCATTAGACAAAAATCTGATGTGTTTGATACTTTTAAGAAGTGGAAATATTTGGCTAAGAATGAGACAGGAAAAAGGTTGAAATGTCTCAGATCTGATAATGGAGGTGAGGACTGTAGCAAGGAGTTTGACAGTTATTGTTCACACAATGGGATTTGCAGAGAGAAGACAGTCCCTGGAACACCACAAGAAAATGGTGTGTCAGAAAGGATAAACAGAACGATCATGGAGCGTGCAAGGTGCATGAGATTGCATGCAGGGTTACCCTTACAGTTTTGGGCCGATGCTGTAAACATTATTGTTTATTTAATAAATAGAGGGCCTTCAAGCAGTTTGGATGGTGGCATTCCAGAGGAGGTATGGACAGGTAAATAGGTAAAATACTCATTTATGAGAACTTTTGGTTGTGAAGCATTTGTCCATATTGATAAAGATGATAGAACAAAGCTTGAGGCTAAATCCAAGAAATGTACCTTTATTGGATACGGGGTTGATGATTTTGGTTATCGCTTATGGGATCTTAAAAATTGCAAAATCATTAGGAGTAGAGATGTAGTATTCAATGAAAAGGTCATGTACAAAGATCAGTTGCAGGGAAAGAAAGAAGAAAAAGAAAACACAGAGTACACAGTGCTTGATGAAATCAAAGAAAATGAAGTTCCAAAGGCACCAAACAATCAAGAGCAGCAGCAGGTACCTGAAACTCCTGCAACTATAAGAAATTCTACCAGGTTAAGTAGACCACCTGAATGATTCTCTCCTTCACTGTATTATTTATTGATGACTGATTCTGGTGAACCAGAATGTTATGAAGAAGCAATGCAGGTAGAAACTAGAAAGAAGTGGGAGCAAGGCATGGATGAGGAGATGGACTCATTGGTAAGAAACCAAACATGGGATCTGGTTAAGTTTCCTGCAGAAAAAGGGCATTGCAGAATAAATGGGTTTACAGGTTGAAGGAAGAAGATGGAGGAAAGAAGCGGTACAAGGCTAGACTTGTTGTAAAGGGGTTTGCACAAAAGATATGTATAAACTTTGATGAAATATTTTCTCTTGTTGTTAAAATGACTTCAATTAGAACTATTTTAAGTCTAGTGGTGGTAGAATATTTGCATCTTGAATAGTTAGATGTAAAAATAGCCTTTCTCCATGGGGATTTGGAGGAAGATATTTATATGCAGCAGCCACAAGGGTATGAGGTCAAAGGGAAGGAGAATTTGGTTTGCAAGTTGAAGAAGAGCTTATATGGCTTGAAGCAAGCTCCACGGCAGTGGTATTTAAAATTTGATAAGTTTATGACAGAACAAGGTTATGATAGATGTAATTCTGACCACTGTGTTTATTTCAAGAGGCTAGATAATGGAAGATATATTATCTTGTTATTATATGTGGATGATATGCTTATTGCAGGGTCTAACATGTAGGATATAAATATGCTCAAAAGAAAACTAGCTAAATCATTTGCGATGAAGGATTTGGGTGCTACAAAGCAAATCCTTGGTATGAGAATAACAAGAGACAGGAAAAATCACAAATTGACATTGTCTCAAGGTGAGTACATAGAAAAGGTGTTGCAGAGGTTTAGAATGCAAAATGCAAAACTAGTCAATACACATTTGGCTAGCCATTTCAAAATAAGCAAGGATATGTGTCCAGAGACACAGGAAGAGATAGATTACATGTCCAAGATTCCCTATTCATCAGCGGTTGGAAGCTTGATGTATTCCATGGTGTGAACAAGACCAGATATTGCACATGCAGTGGGAGTTGTGAGCAGGTATATGAATAATCCAGGTAAAGAGCATTGGAAAGCAGTACAATGGATTCTCAAGTATTTGAGAGGTACCACTTCACACGCATTATGTTTTGGAGGTTCAGACACTGTTCTACAGGGATATGTTGATGCAGATATGGTTGGTGATAAAGACAATAGGAGGAGCACCACAGGGTATGTGTTTACTGTGGGTAGAACAACAATAATTTGGATTTCAAAGCTGCAATAGGTTGTTGCACTTTCAACAACAGAAGCAGAGTATGTTTCTGCTACAAAGGCTAGTAAGGAGATGATTTGGTTACAGAGGTTCATGAAAGAATTGGGTAAGAAGTAGGAGAATAGTAGGTTGTATAGTGACAGCCAGAGTGCCATTCATATTGCAAATAACTCAGCCTTTCATTCGAGGACTAAACATATACAACTCAAGTACCACTTAATAAGATCTGTTCTAGATGAAGAACTGTTAAAATTGGAAAAGATACATACTAGCCAGAATCCTGCAAACATGTTGACAAAGGGAGTAACAAAAGAGAAACTAAGTGAGTTTCTCCTCGGTTTCTATTGGCCTTCAAGCATGAAGGTGAAAATAAGAAATTTTCCAATTCGAAGGTCCAGATCATAGTCCAGAAATTGCAGTAGCAGTGGAGTTGCTGTGATCAGTCTCCAAGTGGGAGATTCTTGGTTGTGGAGCCTAATCTTCCAAATCCAGAGATATTATTCAGTCATGTTTGTAACCCAAGTGTACTGTACACTCATTCCCCCTACCTTGGGGTTTGAGACAGCACCCTGAAAAAGGAGTTTCGGGGGAAATACCCCCGAGACACGGGGGTTCGGGGGCAGCACCCCCGAGATGCGAGGGTTTGGGGGTAGCGCCCCCGAGAAATAGGGGTTCACGGGAAGAGGCCCCAAGAAATTTTTGTGGGATGTGTGTTGGCCAATAGTATTGCAAACCCATGGTATTGGGTTAACCCTAGAATTTTCCCATTGTATTTCCCCTATAAAAGAAAGCATTGTAAAATGACTGAGTATGGTATTGTATTGTATTGGAAAAGAGACTGTGAGAGCGTGAAGAGGAAGTGTAGTAGTTTTTCTGCAGGGTGTATCCCTTCATCTTTTTGGACTGTAATAAAAGGACTAGCAATTTCTTTGTGGATGTAGCCCATAGTTTGGGTGAACCACGTTATATCTGTGTCTCTCTGTAATGTTTTAATGTGTTTTACATCTTGTTTATTGATTTAACTGTATATCTGTTATTGCTCTGTGGTCTTGTTTTCTAACACACATGCTGATGGTATTGTGGGTTGTACAAGTACCAAACCTGCAGACTCCATTGTGAAACAAGTGAGCCAATTATCAATTAACCAGTCTACATCGGGACTAGCTATGGCTTCGTCTCAACCTACCCAATCGACAAATGTACTTTCTATGCAAACATTAAACCCGAAAGGCAACCAGTAGCCTGGAAGGAAGAAGAAAAAAGGAAAAAATAATCGTGAGGGTGGGAAAAAGAACGAAAATGCTAATAATAATGACAAGAACACTAATGTTGAGGGGGACAAGCAGAATAAATGTAAGGTGAATTTTCCTTGCAAGTTGTGTAAGGATGACCATCTCACTCACTTATGCCCCGTATGGAATATGCCTCGAGGTTCATAGCATAGGGCCCAGCTGTGTTAACTAATCCTTTATCGAACAATCAAAATATGAACCCGAGGACCATTGTTCTTGGTTGTTCATCAGATGGAAATCAAAACCTGCCGAAGGCCGCTAGTGGTCATGGATGCATCAACATGATGAGTGTTGCTAAGGTTGTGACTCATACAAAATACTATGGTTTGTCGCAACCAAAGATTGGGAAAGAACCTTCCCCACCCGAGAGCCCTTTGCAAATCAAAAAGCCTATGGATAAACCTAAATCTCCACCTCGCATTCCTAAGGGATTCTTAAAGTGTTCGGGGCACAATCCTAATTCCTGAGCTACCCATAACTATTTAGTTGTTGAGGATTTAGGCCAGAATCCTTGTGTGATGTCTGTGTTAGAAGTGCTTCAGATTTGTCCTTCGCAGAGGAAAGATTTATTGTCTGCTCCTGGGGTCAGTGATGATAACTCTTCTACTATGATCAAATTTGAAACCATGGGAGTGCAGCCTCAATTTCCTTACTACGTGTCTCTTTTGATTCATGTAGAGTGTCTTAACAACACCGTCAAGCATAGTGTCATTGATGAAGGTGTTGTTGCTTTCGTGATGTATTTGTATTGTTGGAATGGTTTGGGTTCTCTCAAGTTGTCTCAATATGCTACTATGTTGATAGCTTTTGATGGTAGATCATTTCGGTCACACAGAATTATTCCTTCCTTAAAGGTCTAATTGGGAGGGAAGACCATCACAATCGAGGTTGAGGTGGTTGATGCGCCCCTTAACTACAATCTTTTGTTGGGTCAGAATTGGATGTATAGTATGCAAGCCATAGCTTCTTCCCTCTTTCAAGTGATATGCTTTCCGTTTAATGGGAATATTGTTATGATTGATCAAATGTCATTCCAAAATCTGAGTGCCAATGCATCATCAGGAGCTTCTATCCCGATTATCGATCATTCTCAGCCAACAACTAGGAGTGTGGGCATAGGTATGTATCCTTCTCTTATGGGAACATTTAGTTGTCATGCACCTGTTCTTATGATTGGGTCTAGTTTTGGTGGGGCTTCATCCTCATTGAATTTGGTGTCTTTTCACACTACCCATATGGAAGATCCTTGGATTCTTCCTTCACTAAGTACTTTGAGTGTGCCCACTAAGACTGACATGTTGTTGCATGCAACGATGGTAGCTTATCAAGCAAATCTTGATTAGGTTGCAGAGACTAGTCCTTCCTCTTCATGGACAGAGGAGGAGGACCCATATGTGTTACCTGCATGGGTAGTCGAGTCATCTCACTCACATGATTTCCTCAATGATGTTTTTCCATTGAATGAAGCTATCCTTGAGGCCATGTCAGGAGTTGAGCAACCTTGGGAGGAATTGCATCATCGATCATATTTTCTTCCCAAGCTTGGTCGTATGGAATGTGGTGACTTTATGGAGATTCTTAGGGATAAGATTGGTAGTGCCATGGTTCCATTAAGCTCTCCTGGTTTGATGGCTGATGGAAACATGGCTAATGTATCACCAATTATTCCTATCAATATTTCTCGCGATCCTGGCAAGGTTGAGAATGTCACATTGGGGTGGATTGTTCCCCAGATGAGTTCAAGGAGTATATCGAGCTGTTTAAAGAGTTTCCTGACATCTTTTATTGGTCATATGATGAGATGCTAGGTATCAACCCTTGTATTGTCGAACATGAGATCAAAACTTATCCAGATGCGAAGCTGGTTCGACAATGCTTGCGTGCGATGAATCCTAGAAAAGCACCCGCCATTAAGGCTGAGATAGAGAAACTATTGAAAGCTGGTTTTATCTATCCCGTTCCCTTGACAAAGTGGGTTTTAAATCCTGTTCCAGTGGATAAGAAATAGGGAGCGATCTGCATATGCACAGATTTCTGTAACCTAAATCGCACATGTCCTAAAGACGATTTCCCCACACCATTTATTGAACAGATTTTGGATGAGTGTGCTGAGAATGAGGTATTTTCCTTTATGGACGGTTTTTCTGGATACAATCAGATTCATATTAATACCAAGGATCAACATAAGACTACATTTATTTGTCCTTGGGGTACTTTTACGTATCGAAAGATGCCTTTTGGCCTTAAAAACACTGGAGCTACGTTTTAGCAGGCCATGACCTTAATTTTTCACGATATCAAAACAATTATTGAAGTATATTTGGATGATGTCGCTGCTCACTCCTGTTTGGGAGTGCTTCTTCCATATCATTTGAGATTAGTATTTGAAATATGCCATTAGTACCAGGTTTGTTTAAATCCTCATAAGTGCATCTTTTGCGTGACTGTTGGTTTCTTTCTAGGATTCATCTTATCCAAGGAGGGTATAAGAGTCGATCCCTTAAAGTTTGAGGCAATACTCCAATTGTCTCCCCTGTTTGCAAGGCATGGCGAACTTGTTGCATATATTTGTGGTTAATTTTTCCAATTTGACTAAAGCCTTTATGCATCTTTTGAAGAAGGACACTCCTTTTTACTGGGATGAGCGAGCCCAGGATTCCTTTGATGCTCTTAAGCGAGCCTTAGCAATGGTCCCCGTGCTTAGTCCACCCGACTATAGCCATGATTTATTGATTTATGTGGCCGCATCCATGGAGACGGTTGGTATGGTTTTGGTTCAAGAGGATGAGGAGCTCCATGAGCATGTCATATATTATTTGAGCCAAAACCTTCTAGATGCAGAACTTTGCTATTCCCATGTGGAGAAACTAGCCTTGGATACCATTCATGCGGTTCAGCATTTGAGACACTACATTCTCCTTCGCCAAACCTTGGTCGTAGCTCATATCAATCCGTTTCAGTTTGTCCTCACTAGAAGGATGATTGGGGGAAAATACAATAAATGGATTGTCATTTTGCAAGAGTTTGATCTCGAGTTCATTTCGGTGAAATCTAAGAAATCATTGATCTTTGTGGAGCTTATATCTGATTTTCCAGGTTTGGAGGAGGAGGAATTTTATGAGGATACATTTGTTGATGAGCATATTTTCCTTATCTCAACTTTGGACCCGTGGTACAGGGATATCATTGTATATTTACAAACATTGAAGGTCCCTACTCACCTTTCATGGGATGAGCGATGACGATTACGTCATGTAGCTAAGAAATACCTTTTAGTGGATAACACTTTGTACCACCGTGGGGTAGATTCCATTTTGCGTCGTTGTTTAACCCATGATGAGGCTGATTTTGTGCTGAATCATTGCCATGCAGGGGCATGTGGTGGTCATTTATCTGGGATTTCTACAGCCCAAAAAATATTGAGAGAAGGATATTTTTGGCTGTCCATCTTCAAATATTACGTTAATGGCGGTCAAGAAGTGCCACCCTTGCCATGTGTTTGCATGCAATATACGCTTGCAGCCAGCCCCGTCACATCCTATTGTCACCGCCGATCCCTTCAACAAGTGGGGGCTTGAATTTATGGATTGCAACTGAGCTTCATATGGGGGGCATCATCACATTATTGTGGCTGTCGATTATTTCACAAAATGGGCAATGGCTATGCCCACAATAAAATCTGACAGTGAGACTGCCGCGCATTTCGTGTTCAACCAGATTATTACCCGGTTTGGCATCCAAAGGAGCTTGTCACTGACCATGGTAGGCACTTTCAGAATAAAATGTTGGAATATTTGGCTTCCAAGTTAGGGTATAAGCAAGAGCATTCATCTTCTTATTACCCCTAGGTGAATGGACAAGTTGAAGCAGTGAATAAATCACTTAAGTCTATTCTCCAGTGAACCATCACATGAAGAAAGACCAATTGGCATATTATGGTGTATCCTTCTTTGTGGGCCTATAGAACCACAGTTAAGACTGCCACCGGTTTCTCTCCATATCAGCTTGTACATGGGGTGGAGTCATTTTTATCAATTGAATGCAAAATCCCTTCTCTGAAGCTAGTTGTAGAGCTTTTACCAGACACTTCCGCATTAGAAGAGCATTTGGTCCACTTAGAGCAGCTTGAAGAGAAGCACTGAGATGCATTAGTGGCTCTATAGGTTAACAAGCATCAGGTCAAGGTCCAATATGATAATTTTGTCTGTCCAAGGAGGTTTAATGAAGGTGGGATCAAGCTAAGGAACCCTTGAGGGTAGGGAAATTTAATCCCATGTGGCATGGTCCTTACGTGGTTAAACAAGTATTAGAGAAAGGATCTTATGAGCTGGTTGATTATGAAGGGATAGCCTTGGCAGAGCCTAGAAATGGGCTCTATCTCAAAAAATACTATGCATGATCTTCAGCCAGGGCTGATTGTTGTATATTATTGTACAGTTTTGCATTACATAGTTAGGTTTTCTTATGGTGATCGGGTTTGTTGATTAGCTTTCGTTTCTTATGGCATATTTTGATGGAGTCTTCCATTTACATAGTATTCGCTCATGGTGCTATCCGCCACACTCAAAACTCATCTTCGACTGCTTGTGTGATTTATACTTCTACAAGTCAAGTATTGTCTTTAGGAGGCATATGTTTACGGCCTTCTTCGAACAATGTTGCCAAATATAGTGCCGTCATTGAGTTATTGCGTGATTCCATTTCACATGGTGTTCATTCTCTTGAGGTACGTCTTGATTCATAGTTAGTGGTTTCACATCTTAATGGCTTGTATCGTATTAGGGATCTGACATTATTACGACTATTCTTACAGTTATAGCTTATTTTACCACACATGGTGGATAACACTTTTATGGCCTTCCCTGTCCCTCTACAAACTCTTTAGACCCCATGGACCATTTTTGTACCTTTAATGTTTCCAAGATCATCCCTAAAAACATGCAATAATTTCCATACACGAATTTTAATCCCTTTCTCGCATATATACGCGGATTTGACCCTTAAACCCGCGTACATGATTGGGATGCGTGCAAAAGGCCAAATTATTTTGGATTTTTCCTTGAGGTGGATCTGGATCACTTGTCTCTTGGCCTTCCATATGCCCTGAGATCATTCGGATTTGACCTTCCATTACCCCATTGAAGAGCTATATAAGGAACCCTTTGGATACATTGAAAGGAGAGGAATTGAAGAGCAAGAAAACTATAGTCCATTGTTGCCGGGGCTTATACTTAAGTCTGCATCCCTTTGTCCCTTGGAGCACTTTGTGTTCTTCCCAAGATTGCCTTTTTCTTGTGAGCTTGCTATCAAGAGATGGAGGATTGAAGTGGTGGAGGCCCAAGTGGGGGACTCAGTTTCTTCGATTCGCAAACGTGCCGATAGAGGTTGTCACTATTGTAATCTCTATTTTATATCAATAGAAATATCTTTTCTTGTCCAATAATGTGTATTTAAATGAGTATTTGATCCATGGAATCTTTTAAATGCTTATATGTTATTGATTATATATGCTAAAGTAGGTCTAACACAATTATATATAGCATGCTTGTCTTATTTGCTGAATGTTGAGGTAGAAAATTGCCAATACAAGCGGGAGTGGAAAAGCTCAATGGGGATCTACATCAACCATCCAGAATAAGGTACGAATCGAGATCCTTTAGTGTTAGATGTTTGGTTTCTCTTGCATATAGGAAAGGATTGATTTTTGGAGTTAATCTGTCTGTTGTGGTACCCCAAGCCATAGGAATTTCTCTCCATAATAGAATTGGCGACTCTGCTGGGGACGTTCCTTGCTTTTCTTTGGGGTTTGGGGGCACAATGTGCTTGATATTATTGACTTGCTCTTTGTTTCTCCTTGTTTAAGTGTTGCATTTTATAGTATGTTCATCCATTGACACTCCCCTTTATTGGTTTGACCCTTAGCCTGCTTTTTACCACTATCTTCTCTGTATACATAGATTTTTGGCCAAAAGTCATGTACATACATGGATTTTTGGCCATAAGTCGTGTATACACCCAGGTTTTTGGCCAAAATCCGTGTATGCATGCAACTTTTTGGCCAAAAGTCGCGTATATGCGCAGCTATTCTTTAAACAGTTGCGTACATCCTCCCTTTTGGTGAGTTTTATGTTGGGGGAAGTTGTTGGGTGGGTTGTGAGTGTGGTTGGGTCTTCCTTGGGTCTAATGTTGTCTGTTGGATGCTTCTTTTGTGACCAGAGACTACTTTTTCATTGATTTTTCTTTGAAATTAGTTTTAGTCATTTATCCTTTTTGTTTTTCCATTAGTGCATTACTCATTTTTTTCCTGGTGTCTTGCCGGGCTTGTGTTTTATACTTGCTGCAGAGACTGAGAGTTTTAGATGACTTTTATTGGATTTTTCATTATTTTATATTGAAAAATACAAGGTAGTTGAATTTTTTGCATATGGATTGGAGGAGGCACTTACATTGGATTTCTTGGATGAGAGTTTTATTTAGGCTTTCATATAGGAAGGATTGCATTGGCATTCAGAAAGGAATACATATTTATGCATCTCATGTAGTGGCATACCCTATTTTTCATTTGACAAAGATTACACTTAGCATTGTTTGTTATGGTGTGCATATTTACTTCATTGCTGAGTTATAACTTCCTTAGTTGCATGATCATTTCCTTTTGGGTAATTACAGCCAATTAAAATCAAAGCATAATAAAATGAATTACACTCTTTTATTTTATAGGGTGCACCAACAAGATTAGGTTTTGGGGTCTTGGAATAGTTCATTATGAGTAAATTCTCCAAGACCAACATTTATGTGTCCATCCAGGTGAGAGTGTGAAATTCCTTGGTATAATTAGTGTTTCTCAGGATCCTCCTCTTACAAGGGAGTTAAGCACGAGGTAGTGTGAGTGGTTATTGATTGGGATGACCCCTAGTCATAATTGAGTAGCACCGAAGATATTTCCAGGATTGTATTTGTATCTGGTGGCTCTTTCAAGAGTTTTGGGATTTTCTACCCTTCCCATACAGTCAATCCTGCCTACGACTATTCGCCTGAGCATTGATTATATTGAGGTGACCTTAGTTGCCTTACCTAGGGTATCATAGGGGGCACTTATAGAGGTTATTCAATGAGTGTCCTAGCCAGGTAGAGGTCGGACAGCATAGTCGCTATATGCGTTGAAGCTGAGGGCCACTATAATTGGTTATGTACCTCCGCTTGTAGTGTATGGGAGTTTCGAGCCTCTCATAGGCTAGACATACCTGCTGTATTTGGGAGCTCACATATCCTCCCCTTTGTTTGCTTGTATTTTGGCTATAGATTTTCTTAGGAGTGTGCTCTTTATGTGTTAGTTGGCCTTTGGGATCGTGATTACTTGAGTATATTTATGCTCTCTTGAGTTCAGTCCTTTTATTTTCGACATGCCTGGTATCCTATCACCCGTCCTTGGTCCTAGTACGAACCCTAGTGTCAGAATTGGGGGCATCCCAACCCCTTACCGTGCTCATAGATTTGGGAATGGTCTTTTTCCATCCTCTACTCCATTTGTGGAGGATTTTTATTCCCTTCGCTCGGTCTTTATGTTGGTGTTCACCCTCATGGGGGTGGTAGTGGATGCGTGAACATTGGGTCTACACCTTACTTTCCTTTTTATGTCCCATTGTTCACCACATTGTTTCCTTTGGGTGCAGTTGTCATGATCATTCCTCCCTATATCATGTAGTTTGGATTTTGTATTGACTATTCCAGGTTGTTTTGGACTAATATGGTTGTCATGTAGGGTCCATTTTTTTTACACTCTCTCCGAGGTTTCGACCCGTTCGTTCTTATCACAGGTATTATGTCTGAACTGGCATATAGGTTAGGATATCACATCCGCTTGCATTTATGCATTGCCTTATGGCCATTCCATCTTAACCTTAGGTATGAACCCATTCCATGGTATCACGAAACCTTCATGCTGCTATCAGAAGTGATATTATGTGAATGGTAGAGCTTTCCTATACATGGGTGTCCTAGTTAGCTCCCTTTTGCATTTGGTACCCATGCTGTGAGTCCTCTCTTAGGTCCAGGATTCCCTTTTAGTCCTTCCATGTCCTTGAGAAAGAGCCTCATACTCCTCTTGAACTTTATGCTGGCATTTCCCAGACTTCCTTGTATATGTCAAGTTGTAATTGCATTATCATGAGTTTTTCTTGCCTCATTTGAGCCTTATGCTGGCTTCTCTGGCTTTGATTATCAGCTATATAGCTTGATATTGTCTCATGTCTAACCAAGCAGAGCCATTTTACATATCCTTTGCAGCTTGATTCCCCATTTTTTACCAGGAGGGGACTTTCCCCCGAGTGTCATTCTCCTACACATGTATCCTTGCATTGAGCATAGGTATGTTTTGTTGCTTGGAACTAGTTTGTTTGTCCCTTGACACTCGTTTCATCCTAGTCTGTAACTATAAAGCACTTTTATTCTTTTTCAAGCTTTTCAAAATATTTGAAAAAGTCCAAAAAAATTAAAAAAAATTAAAAGCCGGACAAGAAAATATGTTATCCTTGGCAACAGTCGAGTCGTGTCGCCTTCAAACAGAGCACCGTATATCACATCCGTTGGTTGGGTTAGTAGTTTGACTTTAGTAGGTGTACTCATTTATCTGATTTTATCTCCACTGACTGGTTAAGCTTCCAGTCCCTATGGATCTTCTGTCGATGCCTCTTGTGTCGCAGAGATGCCCCAGTTTTGTATATTGAGTCTATGCTGCCTACATTCAGTCACCATTCACCTTTATGCTCTTTTTTGAAGGAAGTTGAAACTTGAGTCGTCCATTCCTCAGTTATATTGACTTTGCATGTTGGCCATTCCCGGTACAGTTACTGGTTCGTGCACATTATGATCAAGTCCTTCCACATTATACAACTTTGCTGAGTACCTCGTGTTGGATAATGGGGGATGCCTTAATGCCCTCCTTCCAGTGTATTTCATCCCATCGACTTCAGATCATTTATTCTGGGATAGGAATCTAGAGTCCTTTTGAGTGCCTTGAGACTTACAGTCATTAGTGGCAGGTTCTCTCGCCAACGACGATTTTTGGGAATACATCAATGTCCCCTGTTCGATGGATCCTCTCAAGTGTTAGACCTCAACACATTTAATCACACTTGTTAGTTTGAACTGTAGTACCTTGATTCCCATTTTCATTATTGGTGGGTGATCTCGCGTCTGTTAACAGTATACATCAATGATCGGTAATTAGACAATCGACTACTATGTTCGACATCGACACCTCGATTCATATAGTAGGACATGTACTCGTAGTGGTGTGTGTAGAAGACCTTCCAGATTGGTGGCATCTCTTATATGCTACCTCCTTGATCGTGCCAGTGTTCATGAGATTTCAGCTCTCGTGACTTGATTCCAGTATATGTCAGATATTTCCAGCCATTTTGGATATCTTGATCCATTATATATCTTCAGCTTTCATGGATATCATGATCCTTTGTATATCTTCATCATGGATATTCTGATCTATTTATATTGTACGTGGTGATGACCATTCATGTCATATTTTATATCATGCCTATTCATGGCCATTGTACTCTTATGTATCTGAGACTACTACATCTACTTGCAGTTATATGCAAAGTTTGATTATTGTATTGTACTGATTGAATGGTTGGTTCTTCCATTGGGTTCTTCATCACTCCACTTCTAGGATGGACTTATAATGTATTTCGACCATCGTATGACCCCTCTGGCCTCACACATTAGAGGGCATCTGTTATAGCTTATTTTACCACACATGGTGGATCACACTTTTATGGCCTTCCCTGTCCCACTGTAGACTCTTTAGACCCCATGGACCATTTTTGTACCTTTGATGTTTCCAAGATCATCCCTGAAAACATGCAATAATTTCCATACACGACTTTTAATCCCTTTCTCACGTATATACGCGGATTTCACCCTTAAACCCGTGTACATCGGGATGTGTGCAAAAGGCCAAATTATTTTGGAGTTTTCCTTGATGTGGATTTGAATCACTTGTCTCTTGGCCTTCCATATGCCTTGAGATCGCTTGAATTCGACCTTCCATTACCCCATTGAAGAGCTATATAAGGAACCCTT
The DNA here is from genome assembly GCA_001517045.1 of Pseudotsuga menziesii. Taxonomy (NCBI): domain Eukaryota; kingdom Viridiplantae; phylum Streptophyta; class Pinopsida; order Pinales; family Pinaceae; genus Pseudotsuga; species Pseudotsuga menziesii. Next base: position 51,409 of record LPNX010774875.1, read on the forward strand.
TGGATACATTGAAAGGAGAGGAATTGAAGAGCAAGAAAACTATAGTCCATTGTTGCCGAAGCTTATACTTGAGTCTGCATCCCTTTGTCCCTTGGAGCACTTTGTGTTATTCCCAAGCTTTCCTTTTGCTTGTGATATTGCTATCGAGAGATAGAGGATTGAAGTGGTGGAGGCCCAAGTGGGGGACTCAGTTTCTTCGATTCGCAGATGTGCCAACAGAGGTTGTCACTATTGTAATCTCTGTTTTATATCAATAGAAATATCTTTTCCTATCCAATAATGTGTATTTAAATGAGTATTTGATCCATGGATGCTTTTAAATGCTTATATGTTATTGATTATATATGCTAGATTAGGTCTAACACAATTATATATAGCATGCTTGTCTTGTTTGCTGAATGTTAATCTGTCTATTGTGGTACCCCAAGCCATAGGAATTTCTCTTCGTAACACTTACGTGTGAGATTGCTAGAATGACAATTTGAGAATATAACATACGTTCATGTTCCAAGAGTTTTTAATCAAGTTGCTGACTCATATGATAACTATGTGTTAGATTTTCATTTGTTTCATAGACCATAAGCATATCACAAACATACATTTTATACACATGTGACATCCATAAAAAATTTCATTAATATCAAAAAAGTGACATCATAATACATAAGTGTCATATACAAAATTAGGGCTTCTGAGCCACCAACATATAATGCACGGTCATACAAAAATGAATACACTCAGGTCTCTAAGCCTGAGGAGGAGGGGGGTTCTAATCATGATATAGCACTACAACTCTAGCTAGCCATCGAAAGAGTCGAACCCATGCTCATGGTACACCAACCACCTGATGCTGCATGGCCTTAAGTAAGTCCTTGACTTGCGCCATGGGTACCCTACATGTCAATTGAACGAAGTTCGTGTGGATGCTTTGGAGCGTCCGTTCCACATCTGCACCCATGATATCGTCTCCCCTTCCCCTTCGTCGATGACGAGGGAAACCTTCTAGACACCATGGTCCTACATCTGCATACACATGACATATTGTCACTATGTGTCGTCACACCAAAAATATGTCTTTTGATTCAATATATCAAAAAACACAAAAAAATTAAATAATTCAAAACTTAAAAAGTGGGTTTGGGATTCTTTACCTATGCGGCCATAAGCTACTCCTGGTGGTAGCAGCATATATGTATCTCCATGGAAGTATATCCCTACATAGGTTTAGTCATCTATGGTGATGATCTGTCTTCACCACCATGGAAAGAAGTCTGCTGGGTAAGGGGTAGACACCCTCCCTCCGCCTAGTCTGTGCATGACATTTTCCTAGCGTCACTGGACTGGATCTTGAACTCCATGTGGAGCAATGTCCACCCTAGGGCTTGGCCCTGGCACCCGTTTAAAGAATAATGTGCTCAGTATGCTGCCGAACCCAAAGTTCCGCACCCTGCCCATCTTTCAGTCACTGAGCTGTTGTTTCATGTTGCTCAACAACGTCGTACTGCAGTCATACACTATAGGTCGCATACACTCTACCACATAGAACATCATTGGCCGTGAGGCCTGGTGGAGTGAATATAGCCCTGCAATCCCACCTAATGCCAAAATTATGGCCTTCAGTCCTAGGATCTAGATAGAGTTTGTCAGGATTTGACTCCCAACTTTTTTCGTCTCCGAAAAGCAGTACATAGCTATGTACTCATCAATAGTCAGCCCACCTCCTGGCCCACAATATCAGAGGTTCACTATCTCTCCTCATCAGGAAAAACTAGTGATAAAGTATATGTCATCAACCTCAATGCTGAGTGACATCCCATCAATCTGAAATGTCTCAGATTCTGGATCCCAATAGTCCACCAGCAGCTGGAGTAATATTGGTTTGGCCCTCAGGCTACCAAGACACCAAAACTTGTATAAACCACATGCCCGTAATGCTTGTTGGGCCATAATATCACCTTGCACAGCCTCCTCCACATCACCATGCTCTCTTTCCCTCCACTTTAATACCATCCTGCACAAAAAACCAAAGTTTTGATCAATTTTTTCCTTTGAAAACCTTGTTTGCGGCCTTATACGCGACTGTTCTCAAAATAGCCGTGTATGTATGCGGCTTTCGGTGCTTTTTCCACGTATGGAGAGCCCTACACGTGAAAAAAATCCTGATTTCTACGTAGGCCGAAACACACAAGTATGGATGGCTTAAAAAAATAAAATGGACCATGAAAATTCAAAATATTTGCATGAAATTGGAAGAAGAGGGCATGAGAATCTACCTAAATTAAAGGGGGTGAGATTCCGCTGGAAGATGCTCCCAGAATTCATTTCTGAAGTTTTGAGCTCAAATACACTATGTTGGGTAAAAATTTCAAAAGATATTAAAATTTTTAAATTTTTTACTATTTATAGAAAAATTTTGAAATTTTTACCCACTTTCTATAGTTTTTGACCATTTTGGACCGTTTGAACTAATTTGATGATGTAGGAGTCCATTTTGAGTGTGGTTTGACTGTGGCTTTGATCCATTTGTGCCTACTGCATGTATTATGTCTAAACTAGCATATAGGTTAGGTTTCACATCGTTTTGCATTTTGCATAACCTTATGACTGTTTCATTTTAACCTTAGGTACGAACGCATTCCATATTGTCATGGAACCTTCTTGCTGCTTTTAGAAGTGACATGTTGTGAATGGTAGAGCTTTACCATACATGGGTACCCTAGTTAGATCATGTTTTGCATTTGGTGCCCATGCCAACATTTCTCCTTTGGGGTGTGGGAATCCTTTGTATAGTACTGCCATGACTTTGAGCAAGAGCTTCATACTCCTCTTGACCTTTATGTTGTCCTTTTCCCCGATACTCCCTTGTATATGTCAAATTGTAATTGCATTATCATGAGTTTTGCTTGCCTTTTTGAGCCTTATGCCAGCTTCCCTAACTTTTATTATCAGCCATATAGCCTAAGCTTGTCTCATGTCTAGCTAAGCAGATCCGTTTTATATATCTTTTGCAGCTTGATTCCCCATTTTTTACCAGGAGGGGACTTTCCCCCGAGTGTCGTTATCCTGCACATGTTTCCTTGCATTGAGCATAGGTATGTTCCTCTATTTGGAACTAGTTTGTTTTCTCTTTGACACTTGTCTTCTCCTAGATTTGTAACTGTAAAGCACTTTTATTCCTTTTCAAGCTTTTCAAAATATCTGAAAAAGTCCAAAAAAATTCAAAAATCCAAAAAGCTGGAGAGGAAAAGATGTTATCTTTGGCAGTAGTCGAGTCATGTTTCCTTCTAACAGAACAATGTATATCACATTCATTGTTTGGGTTAGTAGTTTGAATTTAGGAGTTGTACTCGTATCTCTGAGTTTATCTCCACCGACTAGTTAAGCTTCCAGTCCATATAGAGCCTCTATTGATGCCTCATGTGTTGCAGAGATGTCCCAATTTTGTATACCGGTTCTATGCTGCCTACATTCAGTCACCATTCACCTTTATGTTCTTGTTCAAAGGAATTTGAAGCCTGAGTCATCCATTCCTCAGTTTTCTTGACTTTACATGTTGGCCATTCCTGGTATTATGACTGGTTCTTGCACATCTTGTTCGAGTCCTTCCACATTATACAACGTTGCTAAGTACCTCGTGTTGGTTGATGGGGGATGCCTTAATTCCCTCCTTCTAGCGGATTCCATCCCATCAACTTTAGATCATTTATTCTGGGATAGGAGTCTAGAGTCATTTGAGTGCCTTGAGACTTACAATCATCAGTGGTAGGTTCTCTCATCATCAATAGTTTTCGGAATACATCAATGTCCCATGATCGATGGATTCTTCTAGGTGTTCAACCTCAACACATTTATCCACACTTGTTAGATTGTACTCTAGTACCTTGATTCCCATTTTCATTATCAGTGGGTGATCTCACATCTGTTAACAGTATACATCAATGACCAGTAATCAGACGATGGACTACTATGTTCGACCTCAACAGCTATATTCACATAGTAGGACATGTACTCGTAGCGGTTTTTGTAGAAGACTTTCCATATTGGTGGTATTTCATATATGCTACCTCCTTGATCGTGCCAGTGTCCATGAGATTTCAGTTCTGATGACTTGATTCCAGTGTATGTTAGATATCTTCAGCCATTATGGAGATCTTGATCCATGGTATATCTTCAGCTTTCATGGAGATCTTGGTCCTTTGTATATATTCATCATGGAGATTCTGATCTATTGTATATTGTACGTGGCGATGAACACACATGTCATAGTTTGTATATTATTCCTATTAATGGCCATTGTACTCTTATGTATTTGGCACTACTGTATGTATTTGTAGTCATGTGCATAGTTTGATTATTGTATTATATTGTTGGAGATCCTTTATGTATTTTGAGTAAGCAGGATAGGTCAACGGGATCTACTACAATCATGCGGAATAAGGTATGTTTTGAGATCCTTTAGTGTTAGATGTTGAATTTCTCTTGCATATGTGGAAGGGATTGATTTCTACAGTTTCTCTATCTGTTGTGGTACACCCCAAGCCATAGTAAGTTTTCTCCGTAACACACACCAATTATTACAATAGGTTCCATCCTTGGTAGTGAATCGTCATCGTTGAGTTCTATTCCATTTCACGTTTCACATTTGGACGATCCTTGGACTCTCCCTTATCCAAGCACTTCAGATGAAGATCCTAGAACTATCAATATGTATATACCGTTATGTACAATGACGATTGCATATCAAGATACTCTTGGTCCCATTGTATATATTGGTACTTCCTATTCACAAACAGAGGAGGAGGATCCATATGCACTGCCTACTTGGGAGGTTGTTTTGTCACACTCTTATGATTGCTTCAATGATTATTTTCCTTTAGATGAAGCCATACTTGAATCCATGAATGGTTTAGATGGGCCTTGGGAGGAGTTACACCATCGCTCTTACTTTCTCCCAGAGCTTGAACGTATTGAGTGTGATGAGTATAGGGTGATCCTTAGCGAGAAGCTTGGTAGGTCCATGGTCCCATTAGGTGCTCCTAGTAATTTCACCGAAGGGAACATAGATAATTTGTCACCAACCATCCCTATCAACATTTCTCAAACTACTGGCAATATTGAAAATGTTTACATTGGGGCGGATTGTTCCCCGAATGAAATTGAGGAATACACTAATATTTTCAAATAATTTCGAGATGTTTTTTCTTGGTCGTGTGATGAAATGTTGGGAATAGACCCTCACATTGTTGAACATGATAGTAATATCTATATCGATTCTATACCTATTCATAAACACTTGCGAGCAATGAATCCCCGTAAGGAACCCTCTATTAAGGAAGAGATAGAGAAGTTGCTTAAGCTTGGATTTATCTATCCAGTTCCCTTGAATGAATGGATATCCAATCCCATTCTGGTTGATAAGAAATAAGGGACTATCCGTGTGTGCACTAATTTCAAAGACTTGAATAGAGCTTGTCCTAAAGATAACTTTCCCACACCATTCATAGATCATATTTTAGATGAGTTTGCGGGAAGTGAGGTGTTCTCGTTTATGGATGTATTCAGGTCAAACTTGAGGATTTCATTTGTGCTTGGGGTATGTTTGCATATTGAAAAATGCCTTTCAGCGTTAAAAATGTCGAAGCTACTTTTCAATGGGCTATGACCTTCAATTTTCACGACCTTAAGTGGATTATTGAAGTGTATCTTGAGGATTTAGCTGCTCACTCTCGTTTGAGAGTGGATTGTCCTAAACATCTACGCTTGGTTTTCGAAAGATGTCGTCGATATCAAATATGGTTAAATCCACAAAAGTGCACCTTTTGCATGAAAGTAGGTCGCTTACTAGGGTTTATCATTTCTAAGGAGGGCATCAGGGTTTACCCTATTAAGGTTGAGGAAATACTTTGGTTCTCTCCCCTGCACACTATTAGGAATCTTTAGAGTTTGCAAGGGATGGCTAACTTCTTGCAGAGGTTTGTTGTCATTTTTTCCAATTTGACCAAGGGTTTCATGTGCCTTTTGAATAAAGACACACCTTTTATCCGGGATTAGCAAGCCCAAGAGTCTTTCGATGCATTGAAGAAATACTTGGCATTGGCCCCCGTGCTTAGTCCACTTGACTATAGCCGTGATTCCTTGTTATATGTGGTCGCGTCTAAAGAGACGATTAGAATGGTTTTGGTTCAAGAGGATGAGGAGCTCCAAGAGAACATTATCTATTATCTTTGTTGAAACCTCATTGATGTTGAACTTCATTATACTCATGTTGAGAAACTAGCCTTAGCTACCATCCATTCAGTTCAACGATTGAAACATTACATACTCCTTCACCAGAATTTGGTTGTGGCTCACATCAATCAATTTCAATTCGTCCTCAGCAGGCGAATGATAGGGGGAAAATATAATAAGTGGGTTGTGATTTTGAAAGAATTTGATATCAAGTTTATTTCAAAAAATTCGAAGAAATTGTTGATTTTTGTGGAGCTCATATCAGATTTTACTAGTTTGGATGAAGTCGAGGTTCATGAAGAATCTTCATGGATGAGAATATTTTCCTCATTTCTACTATGGACCCATGGTATGGAGATATTATCGTCTATTTGAAAACTTTAAAGGTTCCTCTTCACCTCTCACGGTATGAGCATTGACGGTTATGTCATGTAGCTAAGAACTATCTCATTCTCGGTGACACTTTGTATCGCTGTGGGGATGATTCCATTTTGCGTCAGTGTTTAACTCATGAGGAGGCCGAGGTTGTGATGAATGATTTCCATGGAGGGGCATGTGGTGGTCATTTATATGGGCTTTCTAAAACCCAAAATATTATGAGAGCGAGTTATTTTTTACCGTCGATCTTCAAGGATCGTGTCAATGCTGTCAAGCGGTTCCACCCTTTCCAGGTGTTTGCACGGAATATGCGCTCGCATCCTGCCCCGTTACATCCGATTATCACCGTGGGTCCCTTCACCAAGTGGGGGGGTTAATTTTATGGATTGCAATCTAGCTTTATCTGTGGGGAATCATCATATCATAGTGGCTGTTGATTACTTCATGAAATGGGTAGAGGCTATGCCCACTATTAAATCCAATGGTGAGACAAACGCGCATTTCATTTTCAATCATATTATTGCCCAATTTGGTATCCTTAGAGATCTTGTCATAGATCATGGAAGGAAGGCACTTTCAAAACAATATGATGGTTGAGCTATCGTTGAAGTTTAGATATAAGAAAGAACACTCATCTTCTTATTATCCTCAAGCGAATGGATAGGTTGAAGCTGTGAATAAGTCCATTCTTCAAAGAACCATCACACAAGCAAGATTAATTGGCATATCATGTTGTATCCTGCTTTGTGGGCTTACTAAAATACGATTGAGATTGTTACCATCTTTTCTCCATATCAATTGGTACATGGGATGGATTCGATTTTACCGATTGAATGTGAAATCTCTTCTTTGAAGCTAGACATAGAACTTTTTTCTAGAAACTTATGATTTAGAGGAACGTCTGGTCTTCTTAGAGAAACTTGATGAGAAACGTTGAGATGCCTTAGTGTCTCTTGAGGTAAACAAGCATTTTTTTAAGGCTTAGTATGATAAGTCTTTTCATCCCCAGAAGTTTAGCGAAGGTGAATTCATCCTCTTGTATGATCAAGCTAGTGAACCATTAGGGGCGGTAAAATTCAACCCCATGTGGCATGGGCCATACATAGTCGTTGAAATGAGTGTTAGAGAAAGGGGCTTAGGAGCTAGTATATTTTGAGAGGATATCCTTGGCAGAGCCTAGAAATGGGCTCTATCTTAAAAAGTACTATGCGTAATTCTCAGCTGAGGCTGATACTTTGTATATTATTACACAGTTGCATAGTTTAGTTTTGGTCTTATTGTGGTGATTAGGTTTGTTGACTTGATTCTGTTTGTTGTGGTAGATGTCGACAGAGTCTTCAGTATATGTAGGATATATTGATGGTGCCAACTGCCACACCTAGAACTCAACCTCGGCTGCTTGGGTGATCTATACACCTGTGGGTCAAGTTTTGTCTTCAGGAGGTGTATGTCTCTAGCCTTCATTGAATAATATCATTGAATATAGTGTCATGATTGAGTTATTAGGTGATTCCATCTCTCATGGTATTCAGTCTCTTGAGATACGTCTTGAATTGCAATTAGTGGTCTTATAGTTAAATGGCGTGTATCGTATTAGAGATCCAACTTTATTATGAATATTCTTGTGAGTAAATTTGTTAGAATGACAATTTGAAAGAATTTCATACATTCACATTCCTAGGAACTACAATCATGTTGCTTATTCATATGCAAATTATGTACTATATTGGCATTTGATACACATACAATGAAGCATTCACATCACATTCACACATGTAAATATAAATAATCGATCATCATAAGTTTTTTTCATTCAAAATACAGTCCAAAAAGTGGTGTCATAATACGTAATGTCATGATACAAAATTGGGGCTTTTTAAGCCACCAAAATATACTACACGGATGATACAAAAAAGTACATCTAGGCCTCTAAGCCTATGGAGAAGGGTGCTAATCATGAAAACACACAACATCCCTAGGTAGCTATCTGAACAACTAAACCCATGCGCGAGGTACACCTACAACTTGTCGCTGCATTTACATGAATATATCATCACCTCTCCCCCTATATCATCACTATATCATGACTATATTGCACCCACTATATCATCACCTCTCCCCACTATATCATGACTATATCGCACCCACTATATCATCACCTATCCCCCTTCAATGATGTTGAGGGAATTCGTTTGGCCGTCTAGGACCAACATCTGCATTTACATGACTAGTATCAATATCTGTAACCACCCAAAAACATGTCTTTTGATTTCATTATATCAAAAAATACCAAAAAAATAAATAATTCAAAAACAAAATAAAATCAGGATTGTCACCTATATCACTGTATGCAGATCCTGGTGGAATAGGCATGTTTGTATCGCCACAGAATTCTATCCCTGCATAGCGTTAGTCATCTATAGCTATGATATGTCTGTGCCACGAGTAGAAAAAGTCAGGTGGAAAGGGCGTAGATACTCGCCCTCCTCCTAGCTGTTGCATCACATTTTCCTAGCAAGATGGATCCCGAGTACCATAAGGAGTGATCTCCACTCTTGGTCTTATCACAGGTATGTGCTTAAAGAAAAAAGTACTCAAAATGTTGGCAAAACATAAGTTTCTTATTCTACCCACCTTGCAATCCATCAACTGTTATTTCATGTTACCCAACATAAAGGTACTCCAGTCATAGATAGTGGGCCTCATGCACTCAACCACATAAAAAATCAATGTCTTGGAAGCATGATGGAGAGATGTTAACCCTGCAATTCTGCCTAGTGTTAGTAATATGGCTTTGAGGCCAAGGTTCTGGATAGAGTTCACTGAGACCTAACTCCCAACCTATTTTTTGTCTAGTAGGCAGTATACATCAATTTATTCCTCAATACTGAGGCCACCTCCAACCCCATGATCTCTCATATTGACTACCTCGCCTCGGCGGGATAGTCTAGTGATAAAGTAAATATCCTCAACCTCAAGGCTAAGGGGAATCCCATTGATCTAGAAGGTCTCTATATCCAGAACCCAGTAGTCTATGGAAATTGAACCCAGGTGTTAGAACAATTACACTCACAACAATTTCCAATTACACATGCAAATTACTCACAAAAGAGACTGAATATGGAGATGAACACTAATATGTATTGAATAAGTGTACAATAGCCAACCTTATGAAGTCATAGGCTGCCACAATAAATAATTACATGAGAGATTCGAATGCATGAATATGCCATTCGAATTTAGTCAAAAGCAGGCTTACTAAATCTAAGCAAATCACCCATAGGTGCATAAAGCAGTTTCCAAAACTGTCTAGGAGCTCATGAATTGGAAAAATCAATTAGGAAAGCTAATAGGTGGTGGAAGGACAACTCATACATGCTTTTCATAGGAGAAAAGAGTGGAGGATATTGAGGACAAAAAACAAGTTAACTTCACCTAGTCAAACTTTCCCAATTGCCTTAAAACTTAGAAAAAGTAGACATTCGCTAGGGAGGCCAGGAATAAAGCAGATTTGATTCCAAGAGGTTTCCCAAGTGCTCCATGACTCAAATGTAGCAAGTTTGACCACTATGGATGTGTGGAGGACAACTTGCATAAGGTGGAATATGGAAACTAGGAAAATAAGACAAAAATTGGATTAATTAATGTCTAAGGTAGCTAACTATGTGTTGATTATTCTAACACCCCCCCATTAGCCTGAATTATGAGTAAAATATCAGAAAATTATAGGTCCTAGCAACAAGGCTTAGTCACCCTTTACATACTGTATGTCCATTTAACCAAGGAAAGAGGCAAAAACCCAGTGGGAAAAATCCTCCCTTAAACATGGACTGTAAAACAAAATTTGGAAATCTTGTCATCACTCATGCTTCACAGCATGATCAGAAATCCCCAGTAATGATTTGGGATTACTGAATGTCTTCCCACAAAAAACTTTGGTGAAGATATCTGCTACTTGTTCTGAAGATGAACAGAAGAGTAGGTGAATGGTGCCATCATGCACAAGCTGTCTGATGTAGTGCATATGGATCTCAATGTGTTTGGTTCTATGCTTCTGAACCGGATCATTGCAGATTCGAATGGTACTTTGATTATCACAATAGATAGTAGTTGAGTATTCTGATTCGAAGCCACACTCTCCAAGTAACCCCTGCAACCATAAACATTGAGTTGATGCATTTACAACTCCTCTGTACTTTGCTTCTGTAGATGAGAGTGCAATGGCACTATGTTTCTTGCTTGACCAGCTGATTGGCCCTTCTACAAGCATGAACACATATCTTGATGTTGAATTTCGATCTGTGCTATCACCTGCCCAATCACTATCAGTAAACCCAATCAAATCAAGATCAGATTTAGCTTTATAGAATATCCCATGTGTCCTTGTTCCCTGAACAAAGTTAAGGATCCTTTTGGCTGCTCTCCAATGGATCTCATGAGGCTGATCCATGTATCTTGAAGCCACACTTACTTCATAAGAAATATCAGGTCTAGCATGTGTAAGATACAACAAACATCCAATCAATTGCCTATACAGTGTATTGTTTACCGTAGGTGAAGAATCAACTTCTTCAAGCTTCACTCCCGAAAGGAAAGGAGTCTTTCTTGGCTTGAAATACTTCATTTTGAATTTTTTCAGAAAATACAAGGTATACTTGGACTGATGTACTTTGGTTCCTTCTTTGGTTTAAGCAATCTTGAGCCCCAAGAATTGCCTCAACAAGCCCAAATCTGTCATTGAGAAGGCATGGTTCATTACATCCTTCAAGGAGCCAATCTCATCCTTTGAGCTTCCTGTAATGAGAAGGTCATCAACATATAAAACAATGATCATTAATGAACTATGAATTAGCTTCAAATAGACATTTGGATCTGATTTTCATTGAACAAAATTCAGTGATGCAGAAAGCTATCAATCTTGGCATACCAAGCCATGGGGGCTTGCTTAAGCCCATACAATGACTTCTTTAGCCTGCACACAAGAGATGGGTTAGTAGCAAATCCTTGAGGCTACTGCATGTATATCTCTTGAATGAGATATCCATTCAGAAAATCACACTTCACATCCATGTGGTGTACCTCCCATTTCTTTGAAGCTGCAATGGCTAAAGCTACCCTGCTGGAGTCCATCTTTGCCACTGGTGCAAAGTTCTCATTGTAGTCTATGCCATGAACTTGTGAGTAGCCCTTGGCTACCAATATGGCCTTGTACTTCAAAGGTGAACCATCAGCAGTAAATTTGGTTTTGTACACCCACTTACACTGAACTAGCTTCCTCCCTGGGGGAAGATCAACCAGCTCCCAAGTGTTGCTCTTCTGGAGTGAGCTGAAATCTTCCTTCATGGCTGTTTGCCATCTTGGATCAGTTGCTACATATTCATATGTCTGTGGATCTGATTCAATCATCAGATATCATTTCTCTGCAAACATAGGATCTTTCATGCACAGAGCACTCTCAAACTGAGATCTAGTCCTCCTAGGATCATTAGGATTTCCAGCTAGTTCTCCAGCTGCATGAATGGTCTTGGCTGCCCATTTTGGTCTTGTAGGACTATTAGGATCTGCAATCAAATCATCATTATCAGACATATCAGAATCAGCATGTTCAACTATCTCTTCACTTACATTCAGAGGTTCTGGTGGTGAAGAGGATTCTCCAACTTCCACTGCTGCTAGGGACTCTTCTTGAAAATAAACACACCTTTCAATGAAGGCTTTGTTTGTGCTCAAATTGATCAGCTTGTACCCTTTTGAATCTTCAGAGTACCCAACAAATAGACACTCTTGGATTTGGGGCTGCAAAGCCTTCCTCTTTTCTGTTGGAATTCTAGCCCAAGCCCTTAAGCCAAAAATCCTGAAATGGGTCACATCTGGCTTGTGCCCACTCCATGCTTTGAAAGGAGTCATAACTTCAAGCTGTTTATGAGGCACCCTATTTTGGATATAGGCTGCAAATTTTATAGCTTCAGCCCAGTACTTTGGTGGAAAAGTCTTAGCCTCCATCATGCATGTTGCCATCTCTTTCAGTGATCTGTTCTTCCTCTCAGCAACACCATTCTGCTGTGGTGTGTAAGGGATAGAATGCTGCATCTGAATACCTGCATCTGCACAATATTGAATAAAATTAGACTTGAAATACTCACCACCATTGTCAGATCTGAGGACCTTGAGTTTCCTCCCAGACTGGTTTTCAACCAAAGCCTTAAAGACTTTGAAGAGGCCAAAAACTTCAGACTTGTGTTTCAGGAAGTAAACCCAGCAATACCTAGAAAATTCATCTATGAATGTCAATGCATATTTGGCCTGACTCATTGACATATGAGGAAATGGGCCAGCAACATCATTGTGGATCAACTCAAGAGGTGCAGAGGTTCTCTCATGACTAGCTCTCTCAACATTATGCTCTGGGTGTTTTCCTAGGATGCAACCTTGACAGACTCCTTTGGAAAACTTAATCTTTGGTAACCCTATGACCATTTATTTTTCACTAAGATCAGAAAGATACTTGTAATTTAGGTGGCCAAATATTTCATGCCAAAGCTTGCTTGCCTCATTAGCATCAATCAGAAGAGCAGAGGGGTTTGAATAGGGTAGGAAGTGCAAGAACATGTATACCTTTGAAGTGTGATTTGCAACTCCTTGTGCAATGAATTTACCACTTGAGATCTCTGTGATCTCAACTTCATTAGGGGAGAATATGACCTTCTTTGGAGACCCTGTGTGGTTCATCTGATACATTGATAAGAGGTTAGAGGCAAGACCTGGAACATACAACACATTGCTGAACTTACCATGGTTAAGATCAATCCTCCCTTTGCCCAAAATTTCAGTGAGAGAGTCATCTCCCAATACTATTGGTGGAACTTTCGACATGTCAAGTGAGGTGAATGCATCCTTGGCCAAAATCAATGATGAAACTAGGTGAGCTTGATGTGCCAGCAACCAATGCTTGAACTCTCTCTCTGTCTTCTGAATTTGATCCTCCTTCCCTCTTCTTTGAGCTGTCTGGAAGGGAGATGCCATTCTTCTCCAGGAGTTGGGTCAGCATGTCTATTTTCTTCTTCATGCAGGATCTCTCAGAATGATTTCCCTTACTGCAATATGCGCACTTGCTCATTTCTCCTTTGTTATTCTTCTTCTCGGGGTTCTTCTTGGAACCTTGAGGCTCCTCTGGAGACTTGTTCTTGTCTCTCTTTTGCTCAGGTGGCTTTTTAGCTTTCTTCTTGATTTTTGAATCCACCCTCAAATATCCAGCAACTAGAGCTTCGTCTTTGGATGGTTTGATGGTGCCCATCACCACCAATTTATCTTGTTCTTGTGTGAGAGATTCCATGAAATCTGCAAGGCTAGGCATTTTCCAGGCTTGAGCTGTCAACTTTGTGGCATAGAAGGTTGAAACAAACAATGAATAGTCAAGGCCAAGCTTCAAGAGTATGGTCAATACCAGCTGATCATCCTTCTTTTCGATCCCACATTGTTTTAGCTGCAAAACAAGTGCTTTGAACTTGGAAAAATAGAGTTGCAGGGATTCAAAGCTATTGGGACTCAGGGAGATCAATTCATTTTCAATTTGATGTCCCCTCATCTCATCTGTCTTTCCAAAAAGATCAACAAGATTCTCCCATACTTCCTTCGGTGATTTCAATCCATCAAGATGGAAAAGGACGTCTCTGGATATGCTCAGACACAGGAGACCATAGGCCTCATCCCTCCTATTGTGCCATTTAATATTCTCTACAGCTGCATTGGGCTCTACTTCTATTTCCATAGTCACTTTGTAGATGCCTTTCACTCTCAACAGTATCTCCATCTCTTCTTTCCATTCAAATAAGTTAAATGGAGTCAAGATGATCTTTTGAGATTGATCCATAGCTCAGAAATTGTCCCTTCAGTCAGCAGAATGCTCCCAGTCAATGATGTAAAACCTGCAAAACAAATTGGAAGGAGATAAATTGATCTACAAAGGCTTTTATACCATGTGGAAATTGAACCCAAGTGTTAGAAAAATTACACTCACAATAATTGCCAATTACACATGCAAATTACTCACAAAAGAGACTGAATATGGAGCTGAACACTAATCTGTATTAAATAAGTGTACAATAGCCAACCCTGTGAAGTCATAGGATACCACAATAAATAATTACATGAGAGATTCGAATGCATGAAGATGCCATTCGAATTTAGTCAAAAGCAGGCTTACTAAATCTAAGCAAATCCCCCATATGTGCATAAAGCAGTTTCCAAAACTATCTAGGAGCTCATGAATTGGAAAAATCAATTAGGCAAGCTAATAGGTGGTGGAAGGAAAAATCATACATGCTTTTCATAGGAGAAAAGAGTGGAGTATGTTGAGGACAAAAAACAAGTTAACTTCACCTAGTCAAACTTTCCCAATTGCCTTCAAACTCAAAAAAAGCAGGCAATAAAGCAGAAAAAGCAGACATGCGCTAGGGAGGCTAGGAATAAAGCAGATTTGATTCTAAGAGGTTTCCCAAGTGCTTTATGACTCAAATTTAGCAAGTTTGACCACTATGGATGTGTGGAGGACAACTTGCATAAGGTGGAATATGGAAACTAGGCAAATAAGACAAAAATTGGATTAATTAATGTCTAAGGTAGCTAACTATGGGTTGATTATTCTAGCATAGTCCACTAACATATAGAGTAGTCTTGAATTAAATCTTAAGCTACCAAGATGCCAAAAATTATATAAGCTACATGCCCTCAAAGCTTCTTGGGAAATCAGATCACCTTGTACAACCCTTTCCACATCTTTGTGTTTGCATTCTCCTCATTCCAATACCACCCTGCACAAAAACACAAGATTAGAGGAAATTTGCGGTCTAAAATGGGCCTTTTTAGAAAACGATCCAACAATAAATTCTTGTGAGTTGGAATTCAAGAACCAATAGAATTTCATTAAAATGAGTCAACCATAATGGTTGACTTGACATGTATGTCATAAAAAACTACTTTTTTGTTCGTATTTTCAACATATCTCCATGTGTTCTTACTCAAATTTTGATTATGAGGGCTCCTTGGATGCATAATTTAATTCCGCATCCAACGAGTACCCATATGCCATACTTTTAATGGACCCCGCTAACCCAAAAACATGAAATACCTGAAAACATGTGATGATGAGTTTCATCATGTTTTTGGGGTAGAGAGGTACTGCATACTTTTGACGGACCCTGCTACCCCAAAAACATGAAATACCTGAAAAAACGTGATGTTGTTATCATCACCACGTTTTTTTAGGTATTTCATTTTTTTGGCAAGCGGGGTCCGTCAAAAGTATGCAGTGTGGGTTCTCGTTGGATGCAGAATTAAATTCCGCATCCAACAAGCCCTCCCGATCGAAATTTGAGTAAGAATGCACGGAGATATGTTGAAAATATGAACACAAATAGTAGTTTTTTCTTTCTTGATCCAAAATTAATAAATATTATTTTATTATTTTCCTTAGGAGGCTCATTTTAGACCTCAAATTTCCTCTAGTTTGAGTTTGATGAGTTTACACCTAAAAAATTGGCATGTGCGGCCTTGTACGCGACTGTTTCTCAAACAATCGATCATATACACATAAATCGAAGGATTTCCCACCTATACTCGGCCCTATACACGAAAATTGGGAGGTTTTCCATGTGGGCCAAAAACACCAATTTTAGAGTGCTCCAAAAAAAATTTAGCCACAGAAAATAAAAGAAAAACATTAAAATGAAAGAGGATGGGATGAAGAGTTACCTGGATCAGAAGGCTCCTGGTTTTGTGGCCTATAGCTCCTGGAATCAGTGTTTGAAGTTCGTGGTTCAAATGCACTGTGTGGTAAAAATCCAAATCGTATGGTGAAAATGATTTTTTACTATTTTATAGAAAAATTTTGAAAATTTTACCCACTACTCTATAGTTTGGACCCTTATTTACTATTCTAGACTGTTTTTTCCTAATGTTGTGGTGTAGGGACATTATTTGACCGTACCTTGACCGAGACTTTGACCCATTTGTATCTATTACATGTATGACTTCAAACGGGCATATCGGTTAGGACTACACATCCGCTTGCATTATGCATCGCCTTATGACCATTTCGGCTTAAATTTATGTACGAACCCACTTCGTAATGTCACAAAACCTTCATACTGCTATTAGAAGTGGCATTATGTAAGTGGTAGAGTTTTCGTATTCATGGGTGCCCTAGTTAGATCCCTCTTTGTAGTTTGGTGCCCATTTAGAGATTCCTCCACTAGGATTGGGAGTCCCTTATAGTCCCTTATAGTCCTGCCATGTCCTTGAGTAAGAACTTCATATCCGTCTTGAACTTTATGCTAGCCATATCCCATAGGGACTCCCTTGTATATCAAGTTGTAATTGTATTTCATGCATTTTTATTTCCTTATTGAGCTTTATTTCGGCTCCCTTGCTTCATATTTATAAGCCATGTGCCCGAGCTTGTCTCAATCCTAGCTAAGCAAATCCTTATTTATATCCTTTGCAGCTTAATCATCCCTTACCGGGATGAGACTTTCCCCCGAGTGTCCTTATCCTGCACTAGCTTCCTTACATTGCCGCATAGGTTTGTTCCACTACATGGAACAAGTTTTCTTTCCCATGACACTGGTCTCCTCCTAGCTATATACTATAAGCATTTTTATTCTTTTTCAATATTTTAATATGAAAAATTCCAAAAAAAATAAAAATAAAACATAAAAAGTTGTACGGGAAATAATATTACTTTTGGCAGCTATGGATTTGTGTCACCTTCAAACATAGCACTACATATCACAAACATTTATTGGGTTATTAGTATCACTTTAGTAGATGTACTCGTTACTCTAATTTTTCTCCACCGATTGGTTATGCTTCCAGTCCCTATGGAGCCTCTGTCGATGCCGCTTGTGTCACAGAGTTGTCCCAGTTTGCATGTCGAGTCTATTCATCCTATTTTCAGTCACCATTTTTCTTGCACTCTTGTTTGAAGGAATTTTATCATGAGTCAGCCATTCCTCAGTTATATTGTCTTTGCATGTCATTCATTCCCAATACAGTTATTGGTTTGTGCACATCTTGTTCATTCGAGTTCTTCCAAATTATCCAACATTGTTGAGTACCTCGTGTTGGTTGATGGGGAATTTCTTAATGCCCTCCTTCCAACAGATTCCATTCCATCGAATTCAGATCATTTATTCTGGAATAGGAGTCAAGAGTCCATTGAGTGCCTTGAGACTTACAGTCATGAGTGGTAGGTTCTCTTGCCATCGATAGTTTTTGGAATACATCAATGTCCCATGGTTGATGGATTCTTTCAAGTGTTCGACCTCAACACATCTATTCACACTTGTTAGATTGCAGTGTGTGCCTCGATTCCCATTATCATTATTGATGGGATATCTCACATCGATTAACAATATACATCAATGATGGTAATCAAACAATGGACCATCATGTTCAACCTCAACGCCTTTATTCACGTAATGGGATGTGTACTTGTAGTAGTTTGCGTAGAATACCTATGAGCTTGGTGGAATTCTAGATATGTTACCTTCTTGATCATTCCAGTATTTATGAGATGCCATCTCTCATGACCAGATTCTAGTATATTATCATATATCTTCATCCACTGTGGAGATGTTGTTCATTGTATATTGTACATGGAAATGACCACACATGACATTTGTATATCATGCCTATTCATGGCCATTGTACTCTTATGTATCTGAGACTGCTACACGTATATTTACAGTCACATGCTGAGATTTATCATTGTATTCTACTAATAAGTGGTTGGTTCTTCCACTTGGGTATTCATTACTCCACTTCTGGGATGGATATAATGTATTTCAGCCATCATGTTACCCCTCTAACCTCACACATTGGGGGGCATATGTTATAGCTTATTTTACCACACTTGGTAGATCACACCTCTCTGCCCTTCCATGTCCCTCTACAAACTCCTTGGATCCCCCTTGCTCAAGTTATACTTTGATGAACCAAGAAAGCCCCTAAAAGACACCTGTTTATGTGTATATGTGAATGTTAATCCAATACCCGTGTGTACATGTATATTTTTAGCCAATACCCGCATACATCGAGAAATGTGCATAAAAAAACTTTTGGAGTTTTCCTCATCGAGTCCCAAATAACTTGACTCTTGACCTTAAATATGCCTGGAAATGATCCGACTTGACCCTCCATTTCCTTTTGGAGGGCTTTATATTGAACCTCTTGGATGCATTGAAGGAGGAGAATTTTGGAGAGCAAGGAAACTATAGTTCATTGTTGCCTCACTTGTTTATGCTTGAGTATGGATCCCTTTGTCCCTTTGGAGCACACATTTCTTCTCTTACCAAGCTTTTCTTTGCTTTGTAAGCTTTCCATTGAGATGGAGGATTGAAGTGGTGGAGGCCCAGGTGGAGGACTCTGTTTCTCTATTTCAACGAGGTGCTGACAGAGTTTGTCATTATTCTATCTCTGTTTATTATTAATAGAAATATCCATTTCCTGTCCAATACATGTGTATAACTATGAATATTTTGTACATGGATGTAGTTATAATTTCTTATACATGATAGTTTATATATTCTATAGTAGGCCTAACACTTCGATATATAGCATGCTTGTCTTATTTTGCTATTGTTGAGAGCGAATTGTAAATGTAAGCATGTTGGAAAAGCTCAACGAGGATCTACATCAGCCGTCCGGAATAAGGTACGTTTCATATCCCCTAGTGTTAGATGGATTTATTTCTCTTTCATATTGGAATGGATTGATTCCTGGTGTCATTCAGTCTGTTGTGGTCTACCCAAGCCATATGAATTTTCTCTCTGTAACACCCATCACCCCTCCATTATGGTCTATGACAATCACATTGACAATCATTGTGTTGTTATCTGACACTAGGTGCATGGACTATGGACTATGGATATTATTATTATTATTATTTTATCATTATTTTATTTCAATTAAATAAATATCTCAACATGGACAACTAATGTGGTTGGGGGTACATGGATTCCACATGTGAGGGAGGTTGGGGACTTGTTTTTTAGGAATAAACACCCTTATAACCGGGGGTCTGGGGTTACCAACGTACTCTTAAAACTTGCAAACAATAAGCTTTAAAGTATAGAAAGGAAATAGGAATATGTAATGGACTCACCCGATTAACGATGGTTGATCCAAGCTTTGTCTTCTCCCACTCTGCTCCTCTCCAAAGCTTTCAGGGATGCACCTCCTTCACCTGCAAAGAGAAAATCCTCCAAATACAATCTTATACATGTATATATGACAAGTTAGATAAACAATATATAGAGTGCTTAATCATAAATATTCATCAAACCATGATACATGAAAGATATTCAACGTGCATTTGGAATAAGGATTCTTTTTATTAACAATAGTGAATGAGATAAGTGTACAACCCAACGCCTGAAACAAGGACTCAGCCTCTACAACCAAAGGATTCTGAGTTCTGCTACTCCAAAGACTTCTGAAGATATATCACCAGCATAACTTTGCTCTCCAAATATGATTGATCAATGCCCTCCCCAAGGCCTCTATTTATACTTAGGAAAATAGAGCAGTTTCGAAGGTTGAGACAGTTAAGATAGTTAATGTTTAAGGCTTAAAAAATCTCCATTAATCGTGTTTATTATTTTTAATGTCGAATGGAGGCGTACACAAGTATTGATACTGGCAACCTACATACAGATCTGTACGTGGGTTGCAATGACAATACTCGTGTACAGTACGCAATATGCTGTGGAGATAGTCACATATGTACGCAAGTTGCTGTGGAAAGAGTCACGTACAACAATCAACATGTAAAAAGGTAAAAAATGGCAAGCTAGGTGAATAGTGAATGCATCTCATGTCATGCCCATCTATAGTGTTTTAGGAAACCTTCAATCCATAAATGTCCTTTTGTGCACCGAGATATGAAGTGTCAGCACTCGAACGGAGAAGTGCCATTTGGGTTGATAACAGATGCCCCGTAATGTGTGAGGTTAGAGGGAAGCGATGGACGAAATACATTATAATCTTTATCTTTGGAGAACTCAGAAATCCAATGGATCAGAGGTAGTACCTAAAACAAATACATAATAATGTCATATACAAATTCATATCGAAGGATGCTATGTTCAATATACTGTAACACTAGCTCCTTTACAAATGTTTGATTACATCATATAATATGGGTACAAGACCACGTATATTACAAAGGTGGATCGAAGCCACAATATACAATCATGATGAGTATTCAAAGATCTGGAAGCTATGTACATATGTAGAACATAATCTTGCGCAACTTAGTCCATAGATGGGGAACTAAGGTCTTCATAAACAATCCCAAAGAACCAGTACAATCCAAGCCATGTGAATAGATGTAAGTTGAAGTCAAACATGGAAAGGATTCAACAGTTTGTCAATCAATAGGTGATAATTGATAACTAAAGAAAAGGAATTCACTAATGATGAAAGTGAATCCAGAGGTACAAACGTAAAAACTATAGGTCTTTGTCATCAGGAAGTGCTGAAGCAGAACCATACTGTGATAAGGAAGGCAATAGATCCTCCAACTGATCACAAGAGTGACTAGGAACTCGGTAAAGGAAGGGAGACACAAGTGATAACAGATACGGCAATGATGGGATCTGGATATAGATCAGACATTGATTTAAGTCATTGAATAGTAAGCACGACACAGAGATGACCCAAGGCAACTTTTAACTTTATAGATAGAACAACTAGACTTATTTGTCATGTAGGAGACATGATCAAATTCCCTACGTAGAACAGACAAGAGGAGGAGTAATAAACTTGAAGTAATAGCTGAACTGAAAGTGAACACTGAGACATGGGTATCGAAAAAGACAGAGAGTTCTATGTTCAAGGATGACATGCTGCCACTAATTGAAAATAAGAGAAAACTTCTTCCTTACCTTCCCTGTAAAGTCAACTCGAATCTCTCTTCATTTTTAACAAGCTTGAAGAGAAGACGGAATATTGCTTGATAGTATCACTGATTCGTGGATATAATGAGCCCGAACTAGTACATGCTCAGTTGGTGTTTTCACATTTAGAGAGTCTGAAAACTCCAAAGAAGACTCCAGGGGGGTCCTTTTTCATCCAATTTAGTCTCCTGAGGCCGAAAAAGTATAAAACATACCACAGAAGAACTCTCTTAACTTCTGTAGAAGAAAAGGTGAACCTTTTTTGTACTTAGTCAGGGAGGTCCGAAAAAGGTTAAATTACCACCTACCCAACACTCCTTCAAGAATATCATAAAGAGCTTGAGTTTTACGAGTGTGAAGGAAAGCAAGATCACTCGAAAAGATCCATTTGAGTACGAGAAATGGGGCTTACAACAATAAACTCGATGCTTTGTTCTTTAGTGTTTAATGAGCATGATAAAGTCATAAAGTACACTCGAAATATTTTTCATGTTTAGGTCCAGAGCATGAAAAAGAGAAAACTAAGATCATACCGAGAGTTCCTTTTCCGTTACTTTAGTCCCTTAGGTCCGGAAAAGTGATAAACCTATGCCTGAGAATACTCTTCTCAATTCCAAAGAAAAGAGAGTGTTCCTTTCTCATATTATTCCACATGGTTCGAGAAAGCGATGACCTACCACCAATGTGGATGCCCATTCACATATTCTTAACGAGCCTGAATGGACAAGTTTACTCGGCAGTCAAGTCTATTTTGAGGAGTCAGACCTGGGCCTAAAGAAACTCAATATCTTTCCTGTGAATATTTAACGAGTCTAGAAATGTCAAATCGTGGCCTCCTTATTGTTTTTAATGATCTCGAACGAGAGCAGAAAGAATGCTCTAAAAGCGAGGATACAAGTGTCAGGGGCAAGCAAAACTAGTTCCAAACACGAGAAACAAACCTATGCATAATGCAAGGAACAAGAGCAAGGTAAAGACACTCGAAGAAAATCTCCTCAGGGTAAAAGGTTTCAAGTTGCAAAGGCAAAATGATACAATGCTTAGCGATGATGAGAACAAATATGAGGGCTTATACAACGAGCTAAAAGCATGGAAGCCAGCATCAGGCTCAAAAGCGCAAGAAAAATACATGCAAATGCAGTTACAACTTGAACAACAAGGTGAGGCTAGTAAACAGTTGTGATTCCAACTAAAAATCCTGTCTCCAAAAAATAACAACATCAGAATCACATTTAGAAGAAAAGATCTGATGCAAGTCACTTTGGCAGAAACACATGCGACTCTGCTATCTTCTACAAAAGGGAAAGTCAAGGTAGAATCGATCGAAGAAGATTCTATAGCACCAAGGATCGAGGGTTTATAATCAATAAGATCAACCTCAGAAGGAGAGAAAAAATCAACAAGGGAGATAGAGTCTGTAGGAACAAACTCAGTATCATGGGAGTTGAAAAATTCATCAGAAAAATCAAGCTTATCAGGATCACTGACTTGCTGTTCGAAGAGAGAGTCCAAAGACTCAACAAGACCAACATAAGAAGAAAGGTCAGGCTTACTAGGAAAATCATGGTTAGACTTAGTCACAACTAAACCAACATCTAAAAGAAGGTCATACTGTATCAAAGATGTGGAAATTGAACCCAGGTGTTAGAACAATTATACTCACAAAAATTGCCAATTACACACAAAGGAGACTGAATATGGAGCAGAACACTAATATGTATTGAATAAGTGTACAATAGCCAACCCTATGAAGTCATAGGCTGCCATAATAAATAATTACATGAGATATTTGAATGCATTGGGATGCCATTCGAAATGGTCAAAAGCAGGCAAGTTACTAAATCTAAGCAAATCCCCCATAGGTGCATAAAGCAGCTTCCAAATCTGTCTAGGAGCTCACGAATTGGAAAAGTCAATTAGGAAAGATAATAGGTGATGGAAGGACAAATCATACATGCTTTTATTAGGAGAAAAGAGTGGAGGATGAGGAGGACAAAAAACAAGTTAACTTCACATAGTCAAACTTTCCCAATTGCCTTAAAACTCAGCAAAAGCAAGCAATAAAGCAAAAAAGGTAGACATGTGCTAGGAAGGCCAGGAATAAATCAAAATTGATTCCAAGAGGTTTCCCAAGCCCTCCATGACTTATTTTTAGCAAGTTTTACCACTTTGGACATGTGGAGGACAACTTGCATAAGGTGGAATATGGAAACTAGGCATATAAGACAAAAATGGATTGATTAATGTCTAAGGTAGCTAACTATGGGTTGATTATTCTAACACCCCCCCTTAAGCCTGAATTATGCGTAAAATATCAGAAAATTATAGGGCCTAGCAACAAGGCTTAGTCACCCTTTATATACTGCATGTTCATTTAACCAAGGAAAGAGGCAAAAACCCGGCAAGAAAAATCCTCCCTTAAACATGGACAGTAAAAAAAAATTTGAAAATCTTGTCATCAATCAAGCTTCACAGCATGATGAGCAATCCCCGGCAGTGATTTGAGATTGCTGAATGTCTTCTCACAAAAAACTTTGGTCAACATGTCTATTACTTGTTATGAATATGAACATAAGAGTAGGTGAATGGTGCCATCATGCACAAGCTACCTGATGTAGTGCATATGGATCTCAATGTGTTTGGTTCTCTGTCTCTGAACTGGATCATTGCAGATTTGAATGGTACTTTGATTATCACAATAGATAGTAGTTGATTATTCTGATTTGAAGCCACACTCACCAAGTAACCCCTGCAACCATAAACATTGAGTTGTTGCATTTACAACTCCTCTATACTCTACTTCTGTAGATGAGAGTGCAATGGCACTCTGTTTCTTGATTGACCAGCTGATTGGTCCTTCAGTAATCATGAACACATATCCTAATGTTGAATTTCGATCTGTGTTGTCACCTACCCAATCATTGTCAGTAAACCCAATCAAATCAAGATCAGATTTAGCTTTGTAGAAGATCCCATGAGTCCTTGTTCCCTGAACAAAGTTAAGGATCCTTTTGGCTGCTCTCCAATGGATCTCATGAGGCTGATCCATGTATCTTGAAGCCACACTTACTGCATAATAAATATCAGTTCGAGTATGTGTAAGGTACAACAAACACCCAATCAGTTGCCTATACAGTGTATTATTTACCATAGGATAAGAACCTGCTT
Organism: Pseudotsuga menziesii; assembly: GCA_001517045.1. NCBI lineage: Eukaryota > Viridiplantae > Streptophyta > Pinopsida > Pinales > Pinaceae > Pseudotsuga > Pseudotsuga menziesii. Next base: position 76,140 of record LPNX010774875.1, read on the forward strand.
CTTCAAGCTTAACTCCTGAAAGGAAGGGAGTCTTTCTTGGCTTGCAATATTTCATGTTGAACTTGTTCAGAAAATCCAAAGCATACTTGGACTGATGTACTTTTATTCCATGTTTGGTTTGAGCAATCTCGAGACCCAAGAATTGGCTCAATAACCCCAAATCAGTCATAGAAAATGCATGGTTCATTGCATCCTTCAAGGAGGCAATTTTATCCTTTGAGCTTCCTGCAATGAGAAGGTCATCTACATAAAAGACAATAATCATCAAAGGCCCATGAATCAGCTTCAAATAAACATTAGGATCAGACTTGCATCGAACAAAACTCAATGACAGCAAAAAGCCATCCAATGACAGCAAAAAGCCATCAATCTTGGCATACCAAGCACTGGGGGCTTGCTTAAGCCCATACAATGATTTCTTTAGCCTACACACAAGAGATGGATTAGTAGTAAATCATTGGGGATGATGCATGTAAATATCTTCAGTAAGATCTCCATTCAGGAAATCACACTTCACATCCATGTGATGTACCTCCCACTACTTCGAAGCTGCAATGGCTAAGGCTAGCCTGATGGAGTCCATCTTTGCCATTGGTGCAAAGGTCTCATTGTAGTCTATGCCATGTACCTATGAGTAGCCCTTGGATACCAATCTTGCCTTATATTTCAAAGGTTAACCATCAGCCGCGAACTTGGTTTTGTAAACCCACTTACATTGAACTAGCTTCCTCCCTGGGGGAAGATCAACCAGCTCCCAAGTGTTGTTCTTCTGGAGGGAGCTGAACTCTTCTTTCATGGATGTTTGCCATTTTGGATCATGTGCTGCATCTTCATATATATATGGGTCTGATTCAACCATCAGATAGCATTTCTCTGCAAACAAAGGGTATTTCATACACAGAGCACTCTCAAACTGAGATCTAGTCCTCCTAGGATCACTAGGATTTCCAGCTAGTTCTCCAGCTGTATGAATGGTATTTGATGCCCATTTTGGTCTTGTAGGACTATTAGGATATGCAATTAAATAATCATTATCAGACATATCAGAATCAACAAACTCAACTATCTCTTCACTTACATTCAATGGTTCTGGTGGTGAAGAGGATTCTCCAACTTCCATTGCTGCTAAAGGCTCTTCTTGGAACTGAACACTCCTTTCAATGAAGGCTTTGTTTGTGCTCAAATTGATAAAATTGTACCCTTTTGAATATTCAAAGTACCCAACAAATAGACACTCTTAGCTTTGGGGCTGCAAAGCCTTCCTCTTTTCTGTTGGAATTCTAGCCCAAGCCCTTGAGCCAAAAAATCCTGAAATGGGTCACATCTGGCTTGTGCCCACTCCATGCTTCGAAAGGAATCATACCATCAAGATGTTTATGAGGCACCCTATTCTGGATATAGGCTGTACAGTTTATATCTTTGGCCCAAAACTTTGGTTGCAAAGTCTTAGCCTCCATCATGCAGGTTGCCATCTCTTTCAGTGATCGGTTCTTCCTCTCAGCAACACCATTTTGCTATGGTGTGTAAGGGATAGAATGTTGCATCTAAATACCTGCATCTACACAATATTGAATGAACTCAGACTTGACATACTCACCATGATTTTCAGATTTGAGGACCTTGAGTTTTCTCCCATACTGGTTTTCAACCAAAGCCTTAAAGACTTTGAAGAGGCCAAAAACTTTAGACTTGTGTTTCAGGAAGTAAACCCAGCAGTACCTGGAAAAGTCATCTATGAATGTTAATGCATATTTGGCCTGACTCATTGACATATGAGGAAATGGGCCAGCAACATCACTGTGGATCAACTCAAGAGGTGCAGAGGTTCTCTCATGACTAGCTTTCTCAAATTTATGCTCTAGGTGTTTTCCTAAGATGCAACCTTGACAGACTCCTTTGGAAAACTTAATCTTGGGTAACCCTATGACCATTTCTTTTTCACTAATATCAGAAAGATACTTATAGTTAAGATGGCCAAATATTTCATGCCAAAGCTTGCTTGCCTCATTAGCATGAATCAGAAGAGCAGAGGGGTTTGAGTGGGGTAGGAAGTGTGAGAACATGTATACCTTCGAAGTGTTATTTGCAACTCCTTTTGCAATGACTTTACCTCTTGAGATTTCTATGATCTCAACTTAATCAGGGGTGAATATGACCTTCTTTGGAGACCCTGTGTGAGCCATCTGATACATTGATAAGAGGTTAGAGGAAAGACCTGGAAAATACAATACATTGCTGAACTTACCATGGTCAAGATCAATCCGCCCTTTGCCGAAACTTTCAGTGAGAGAGTCATCTCCCAGTACTATTGGTGGACCTTTCAACATGTCAAGTGAGGTGAATGCGTCCTTGGTCAAAACCATATGTCTTGAAGCTCCAGAATCAATGATGAAACTAGGTGAGCTTGATGTGCCAGCAACCAATGCATGAACTCTCTCTTTGTCTTTTGAATTTGATCCTCCTTCCCTCTTCTTTGAGCTATCAGGAAGGGAGATGCCATTCTTCTCCAAGAGTTGGGTCAGCATGTCAATTTGATTCTTCATGCAGGAGCTTTCATGATGATTTCCCTTACTGCAGTATGTGCACTTGCTCATTTCTCCTTTGTTCTTCTTCTTCTAGGGGTTCTTCTTGGAACCTTGGGGCTCCTCTGGAGACTTGTTCTTTTATCTCTTTTGCTCAGGTGGCTTCTTAGCTTTCTTCTTTCCTTTTGAATCCACCCTCGAATCTCCAACAACCATAGCTTGGTCTTTGGAAGGTTTGATGGTGCCCATCATCACCAATTTATCTTGTTCTTGTGTGAGAGATTCCATGAAATCTGCAAGGCTAGGCATTTTCCAGGCTCGAGCTGTCAACTTTGTGGCAAGGAAGGTCAAGAAAAACACTGAATAGTCAGGGCCAAGCTTTGAGAGTATGGCCAAAACTAGTTGCTCCTCCTTCTTTTCAATTCCACACTGTTTTAGCTGCAAAACAAGGGCTTTGAACTTGGAAAAGTAGAGTTGCAGGGATTCGGAGCTGTTGGGACTCAAGGAGATCAATTCATTTTCAATTTGATGTCCCCTCATCTCATCTGTCTAACCAAAAATCTCAACAAGATTCTCCTATACTTCATTTGGTGATGTTAATCCATCAAGATGGAAAAGGAGGTCTCTGGATATGCTCAGACATAGGAGACCATAGGCCTCATCCCTCCTGTTATGCCATTTAATTTTCTCTGCAGCTGCATTGGGATCTGCTTCTATTTCCATAGTCAATCTGTAGAGGCATTTTTCTCTCAACAGTATCTCCATATCTACTTTCCATTCAAAGAAATTAAATGGAGTCAAGATGATCTTCTGAGATTGATCCATAGCTCAGAAATTGTCCCTTCAGTCAGCAGAATGCTCCCAGTCAATGAAGTCGAACCTGAAATAAAAAATTGGAAGGAGAGAAATTGATGTACAAAGGATCTGATACCATGTGGAAATTTAACCCAGTTGTTAGAACAATTACACTCACAAAAATTTCCAATTACACATGCAAATTACACATAAAGGAGACTGAATATGGAGCAGAACACTAATCTATATTGAATAAGTGTACAATATCCAACCCTATGAAGTCATAGGCTACCACAATAAATAATTACATGAGATATTTGAATGCATTGGGATGCCATTCGAATTGGTCAAAATCAGGCTTACTAAATCTAAGCAAATCCCCCATAGGTGCATAAAGAAGCTTCCAAATCTGTCTAGGAGCTCATGAATTGGAAAAATAAATTAGGCAAGCTAATAGGTGATGGAAGGACAACTCATACATGCTTTTATTAGGAGAAAAGAGTGGAGGATGATGAGGACAAAAAACAAGTTAACTTCACCTAGTCAAACTTTGCCAATTGCCTTAAAACTTAGCAAAAGCAGGCAATAAAGCAAAAAAAGCAGACATGCACTAGGAAGGCCAGTAATAAATCAAAATAGATTCCAAGAGGTTTCCCAAGTGCTCCATGACTTATTTTTAGCAATTTTGACCACTTTGGACATATGGAGGACAACTTGCATAAGGTGGAATATGGAAACTAGGAAAATAAGACAAAAATGGATTAATTAATGTCTAAGGTAGCTAACTATGGGTTGATTATTCTAAAAAAATACTCTAGGAATACTTTATATAAAGCAAGGAGATCATCTGAGATAGGACACATGTCTAAACTTTCAAATGGATTGACAGAGTGGAGAGCAAGCTCCACAGTCTGTATAGGATGAATCACCTGGTCAACTGCTGGGACTAAGTCCCAAGAAGGTAAGCATGAAAATAGATGCTGCTTCTCAGTAGCAATTCAACGCAGAGGACATGAGGCCACATAGTTCACTTGTGGCAAGGTAGTGTCTATAGAAACATTGGGAATCGATAAAGGAAAGACCTAGTCTCTAGTTGGGTCAGGAGAAGGATCAAGAAAATCCAACTGATCGATAGTGACAATTTATTTGCCATGATTAAAGTACATCACATGAAAAAATGTTGACACCACAGCTTGCATGGCATAGACATAATCACGTCCAAGGAGCATATTGAAGTCCAAGGGGTCTTCTATTACCATGAAGTCAACTAATATGGTCTTCCCACCCAAAGTAATAGGTGTTTGAGAAAGAAATCCCAAGGTTATACAAGTTCTTCTATCAAATTCCAGTAACTGACTAGCAGTCAGCACAAGGCTGGGAGATCCCATGCCTCGCCAAGCACGAGCAGACAAGATACTAACTGAGGCTCCTTCATTAACAATACAACGAGCAATTGTGTATGATTAAAATTTGACCTTTATCTGGAAAGGTGCATCAGAAGGAAGGCGTGGCTCAACTAGGCTATCACAATCAAAGGAAGCAATCCTAGAGCTTGGTGGGGGTTGATCCGAAGCAAGTTCAGTGCCCCCTTGTTCAGTAAGTTTTGAACTGACAGTGAAGAAAATGTGACTAGTAGACACTTCACTCTCCAAAGGAAGAGTGGGGTTGATCGATACTGAAATCAATTCAACCGCTTCATCAAAGTCACTCTCCGTAGGGAGAGTGGGATTGACCAAAGAGGACATTGGTTCAATCACATTAGGATCACTCTCCGAAATAAGAGTGGGATCGACCAAATCTGAGATTGGTTCGACCGCCTGATCAACCAACGGTTGAGTAGGGTGTTGAGAAACTATAGGTTGTTCAAAAATGGGATGACCATGAAACCAAAATCTTGTTACCTCTTCAATACAAGGGCATTTATAAGTAAGGTGGTCTCCCTCACAAATCTTATAAGGAAACTTGGGCTTGTGTTTTGAACGGGTAGTCTTTTCAACAGTGTCAACATGACTCGCAGTGGTTGACGAATTGTCTTCAGCATGAAGTACAGAGGCTGAGAGACTACCCCCAGCATGAAGTACAAAGGTTGAGAGATTGCCCCTAGCATGGCTTGCAGAGGCTGAGAGACTGCCCCCAGCATGGCTTGCAGAGGCTGAAAGATTGGGTTCAACATGACCTGGAGAGGTTGAACGGGTGCCCCCTTGCTTATGTGCCTTCTTCCTATTCCTCCTTCTTTTACTCTTTTTAGACTGTCGGTTACTAGTAAAAGTACTTTCATCGTATGAGGTAGAAGGAGTAGGAGAATTAACTACAGGTTAAGGGGGATCAATGTTTTGATGCCCTTGAAATAAGGAGCTTACTTGAGAAGCATCATGAGCATTTAGGGTAGTTGGAGTGGAAAACAACCACACCGGTAGCCCTAGGGTGAATCCAGGTAGATTCAAGGTGGCCATCAAAGGAACACCAACATTCCCCGTGAGAGGAATAGTACAAGGAGTTCCCAGCATGGGGATCTCTTGGTTGGTGTTCAAAGGGGTGTTAGCCATAGTTTTAAACAAGAATAAAAAATCTGAGGTTGACATGTAACCAAAATTACAAAGCACACACCTAAAGGCACAGTAAGTACAAACAAACCACACAGCGCTCACCAAAAAATTCCTAAAGCCAAACAGACAATCAAGTATAAGATACGCTTTCCAAAAGAAAGCTGATAGATAGTTATTTGGAATCCCTATATATTTTCTTAGGCACAAGTGGAGGAATCACCCACTGCCCTCCCACACTTTCTACCAAGGTTACCTTCCAAGCCCGTCCAAAGTCAACCATAAATAGCCTTCTGGTGTACCTGTGTATGAACCCTAGATGTCAAAGAGACTAAAGGCTACCTTAACTATATTGACATTCTGGGGGGACAGTCACAAGCCTGGTTTGTACGCATGGGCAGGGTAGCAAAGCCTGAAACTCTGTCTAGGATAGAATCCCCAGATGAGCAAAAACCCTGGTTTACGTTTCGAGAAGGAATCAGAGGGTTATCTCCTCAGTCCAAGCCTCCACGCGGCCTCATGCTTAACTCCCGTTTGAGAGGAGATTCCCTGGTACAATCAACGTAGAAAAGGGTTTACCTAGTGATTGGCCAACTACGTCTGAAATTAAACACTTGTGGGGAGTTTAAATTCCCTATCCCACAAGTCTAGCCTGAGCTAGTTGGTGTATGACCCTATAAAATAAAACTTACTAATAATTTTAAATTATATCATTTATCTTAAGGGTTGTTTTTAGTCAGAGGGTAAATGGCGTGAAACTTATGTGGTGTTTTGACTCAAAGTTGAAACCAAATGACTAAGCAAAAAGAAATGAAATGCAAAAAGAAAACTATTCTCTTTCTTTTCCAAGTAGAAACTTAGAAGCCACAAAAGAACAAATCCTTTTTATTTTTCAAAAACAATGATATGCTATGCAATCTAGACTAATAAACTAATCTACATGCATATAAATCAAACATGTGTCTTTCTTTTGCTTTTATAAATGCAAAAGAAAACTAAGGCTATATTTTTTTTAATTTTTGAGATTATCTTTAAAAACTGAAAACGAAACTACTATATGTAAATCAAATGCAAAAGTTTCTAAATGTTTTCTTTTCACTTTTTAAAATGCTCAAAGACTACTATGCACCTAAATGCACAAAAAATTGAGCATGCTTAGATAAACTAACTGTATAAAGTAAGCAAAGTGAAGTAAAACAGATTAATAAGACCAAAAATCAACCAACAAGGGAAGACTCGGAACCCTATCTTGGGCAGGCAAAATGACAAGAAATCATTGAGATCACACGAAGGTAAGTGGCAAACCAATCACTATCCAAAGATAGAATGGGAAATACAGTGTCCAGAACCCTGATTACTGATTCAGACAACCAACACTTGAACCTATAACCCAAACAGGAAAATCCACTTCAAGCTGCTAACAGAAGACAATCCAAACAAAAAGAACTCAAGGGCTTTACAAGAAAGCACAAGGCATGGCCAACAAGGTAATCAAACTGACATTGTAATGCTCATAAGGAAGACCAACCAGCAAACAAATTTTATAAAGGGATAGGGACAAGCAAACCCTAACCCAAAAATTCAAATGCTAAGGCTTGTACGTGACTGTGTATAAGGGCAACTCGAGTACTGTATGAGACTGTCATAGAGAGCAACCCGCGTATGCAGGCCTACATATGCGACTGTATGCAAGAGAAACCTGCGTATAGGTACAAAATTTTCTCTTGAAAAGAAAAATTTTCAAGGTCTTCAAACACTACCCTAAGTATGAACCAAGACAGAAATAGCACACACACAATGAAGGCAAAGACTAGGCAATGGTAAACAGAAATAACCCACAGCAGTCTGGGCTCCCCACCGGAGTCGCCAGTTCTATTGTTCAGAAATAAAAACCCTTATAACCGAGGGTTTGGGGTTACCAACGTACTCTTAAAACTTGCAGACAATCAGCTTTAAAGTACATAAAGGAAATAGGAAGATGTAATGGACTCACCCAATTAACGACGGTTGGTCCAAGTTTTGTCTTCTCCCACTCTGCTCCTCTTCAAAGCTTTCAGGGATGCACCTCCTTCACCTGCAAAGAGCAAATCCTCTAAATACAATCTTATACATGTATATATGACAAGTTAGATAAGAAATATATAGAGTGCTTAATGATAAATATTCATCAAACCATGATACATGAAATATATTCAACATGCATTTGGAATAAGGATTCTCTTTATTAACAATAGTGAATGAGATAAGTGTACAACCCAACACCTGAAACAAGGACTCCTCTACAACCAAAGGATTCTGAGTTATACTGTTCCAAATACTTCTGAAGATATATCACCAGCATAACTTTGCTCTCCAAGTATGATTGATCAATGCCCTCCCCAAGGCCTCTATTTATACTTAGGAAAATAGAGTAGTTTCGAAGGTTGAGGAGGTTGAGACAGTTAAGATAGTTAATGTTTAAGGCTTAACAAATATCCATTAATCGTGTTTATTATTTTTAATGTCGAATGGAGGCGTACATGAGTATTGACACTGGAAACCCACGTATGACACGCGAGTTGCTATAAGGGAAACCTGCGTATAGATCTGTATGCAGGTTGCAATGACAATACCAGCATACAGTACGTGATATTCTATGGAGATAGTCGCGTATGTACGCAATTTGCTGTGGAAAGAGTCGCGTACAGCAATCAATATGTAAAAAGGTAAAAAATGGCAAGCTAGGTGAATAGTTAATTCATCTCATGTCATGCCCATCTATAGTGTTTTAGGCAACCTTCAATCCATAAATGTCCTTTTGTGCATCGACATATGAAGTGTCGGCACTTGGACGGTGAAGTGCCATTTGGGTTGATAATAGGACTAGGAGTTGTGGCTCTCCTCAACAACACTCTTTGGTTCCCTTTTTTATTATTTTAGCATATATTGGTACTATTGAACATAGTTCATTATTTAGTGGGTATTCCTTGGTGCTTGGGTGGATTTCCACTTCTTGAACGTGCCATTTTGGTGGTTTTGAAAATCCCTTTTGGAGATTACACTTGATTTTGAAACCCCACTTTATAATAGTTCACCCTCACTAGCTATTTTTATCCTTGACATCTCGAAAGTTGTGTGATTCCTTGTGTAACCCATATTTTAATATTTTTGGAAGGAATCCTTTGCTTATGTAAATTTTATCTCCACCTATTATAGTTCCTCCTTCATTATTGAGTGGTACACACACTATTTCAAGTTAGCCTTGGTGGGGATTTGAATTAGTCTTGTAGCAACTCACAATAACTAGTGTGGTTACTGTCTAGTTAACCTGGGTCAGTCCTTAACCAATGGATTCAAATTTATATAAAGGGATTTGAATTGGACATATCCAGTTCCTATTGGTTGGTTATTCTTACTCTCTTGAATATTTCAAATTCATGTGGATGTGTTTTAATAAATTGAGAAAGAGTTGAACTCCTTGTAATGAGGTATGAAGTCTAATTTATACTAGATAGCAGTCTAGATAGATTGTTGTTGTAATCTCACAGATCATGAAGGGTTACCAATAATACACATTTAAAATCATACAGACATATCAGAGACAAGAGACAAGAACATAGATGTAGGAATAACAGATTATATTATAATAGAAGAGTCCATACAATACACAGAACTGAACCAAGTTTTCATACCAAAACAACCAAGTTCTCATACCAAAAAAACCAAGTTTAGTTCTGTGTATTGTATGGACTCTTCTATTATAATATAATCTATTATTCCTACATCTATTTTCTTGTCTCTTGTCTCTGATATGTCTATATGCTTTTAAATGTGTATTATTGGTAACCCTTCATGATTTGTGAGATTACAACATTGGTTCTTGGAATAGAAGTAGCCATTGACAAATACTCCCATGGTGTAAGGGTTTATTTACGAGGTATTTTATTTCTTGGTGGTCGGTATAAAAGATAAACGGATTAGATAGTAGGTAGTTTTGATACTTCTATAGTGCGAAGACCATTCCTAATGCTTCTCTCTCTTTTGTCGAATAGTTTCTTTCTACTGTAAACTATAGGGTAGTCTATTCCGTTGTCTCTTGGTTGAGTTAGGATTGCTCCTATTGCCAGACCTGATGCGTCGATGTGTGCATGGAATTTGGTCGACCAGTTTGGAAATCTTAGAATGGGTGCTTTGACTAGTTTTATTTTTAGCGTTTCAATTGATATGTTGCATTCTTCTGTCCAGTCGAACTCCTGGTCTTCTCTTAACATTTATTCTAGTGGGCATGTCATGTCTGAATAGTATCTTATGAATTTTCTTTAATATCCTGTATGACCGAGTAGTACCCTGACTTGTTTTGGGTTCACTGGTGGTTTAAAGTCAAGAATGATTTTTATTTTTGTGAAGTCGACCTTGATACCCTCTTTACAGACAATGTGTCCTAATAGTATCCCTATAGGGGTCAAGAATATGCACTTCTTGATGTTCAAAGATAGCTGGATTTGTCGGCATCGTTCCAACATGAGCCTTAGCCATGAAAGCTGCACCATATAGCCTCATAAATGGATTCTTATATAAAATGGGCTTCGACGACATCCTCAGAAGGTGTGTATTAGAACATGAAAGAAATAATATTATGTATGAAGCACATTATGGACCTGTAGGAGGAAATTTTCAAGAAGACACAACTACCAAGAAAATCCAACAGTCAGGGTTGTGGTGGCCAACACTTCACAAAGACTGTAAAAAGTTTGAAAGCCAATGTGACAAATGCCAACGACTAGGTCGACCTTTTCCTAACACAGAAATGCCATTAATTTCAGTAAAACCAAGTTTGACATTTGAAATTTGGGCCATCGACTTCATAGGACCATTTCCCATACCGCAAAAAGAACAGGTGCAAGGTACATAATAACTGCAATAGAGTATGTAACCAAATGGGCAGAAGCAGAACCAGTCGACACATGTTCTAGTGAGATAGCTGCTAAATTCATCCATGAAAATATAATCACTAGGTTTGGATGCCCAATAACACTAATAAATGACCAAGGTTCACACTTTATCAATAAGACCATCAAGGCACTAATGGACCAGTTCAAAATCGACCACCGATGGAGTACAACTTATCACCCTCAGTCGAATGGAGAAATTGAAGCATTTAATAAAACATTAACAAAAGGCCTAACAAAAATATGTAACACTGAGAAAGATGACTGGGATGAAAAGATACCTACGGTACTATGGGCATACAGAACAACATACAAGCGTTCAACTGACCAAACACCATTTTGACTAGTTTATGGGCAAGAATCAATAGTTCCACTATATTTTCGAAAACAGACACCTATTATCGCAGATATTTTACATGTCGATGTCAAACAAAGAAGGAAGGACCGACTGATACAATTAAGTAAACTAGAAGAACACCGATTGATAATTTTACAGCATCAAGAAATCCAGAAACAATAGCAGAAGGCATGGCATGATCGTAACATAAAAAAGAAGAACTTGTCGATAGGGGACCTTGTCTTATTATACAATAGTCGAGTAAAAGGAAAACCCAAAAAGCTACATACATAATGGATGGGACCCTATGTAGTCGAAGAGATTCATGCCAACGGATCAGTCCAACTAAGGACGTTACAAGGCATAGTATTTCAGAAACTTGTTAATGGTGCCCGACTAAAGCAGTACAAAACCTAAAACAAGCTATAAAAAAATCATATAATGACCATAAAAGTTGGACAAAAACTATAAAAATATGAAAAAAAAATCAAAAATACAAAAATAGAACCAATACCATAAACCAGGATGACAGGAAATCAACGTTTCGACAGCCAACACTGACACCCACCGACATACCGCCATCGACTATTTACACGATTGACATCGACCAATGACCTTGAAAGTCACATCATGCCTTCATGACTATGAGCACCAAAATCAAATCACCATTAACACAAACTCAAGTGATCGCGTTGGACCATCACGTCTGCCATTAATACACCCATCGACAAAAATGTCAAATGCATCTTCTATAAATACTGGACCGAAAGAGGATCATTTATAGTATTTTGAACAAAGAGAGAAACTTAGAAAATAGAAAACCGAGAACCAAGAAACTCTAAGAAAATTCGAACACAGAACTGACAAAATGGTACCAAAACAAACAAGAGCCACAGCCAAGACAAAGGAACTACAAACTGCTGAGACCCCATTAATGAGGAGGCTGAGGAACATAAAGAATGCCAAGGTTCAAGAGACCTCTTGGGAGAAAAAATGGTCTGAGATCAAGGAATGGGCCTATGTTGATAAGAAACCAACACCAGCCATGGAGAAGATAAACCACAGTACTATCATGAACTACATGAACACACCGTTCATGGAAAGTTTTGGAGGTACAAAGGAAACAACAGTTAAATTCATCATAAGCCGATACCATAATGGCATATTCTACTTCGATAGGCCAGTTAAGATATTTGGTGAAGTAATATACAATTTGACTGGTTTAACCAACCAAGGTGACCCAGTACCAGTTGGCATAAAAGAAGGAATGGTAGAGTAACTAACTAGATCACTATCAGGAAAAAAATCAAAAGGGCTAATGACTAGCTAGATACAAGCTCGAACGCCACAAATTGTGGCTAAAATCATAGCAACGGGGATTACACCCACAGGTCAAGGAAGCGATCTAAAAATAGATATGCTAGAGGTAGTGGATAGCATTGCCGACACAGGGAAAATTTACAGATGGGCTGAGTATGTCGTCGACATGCTCAAAGGCATCTGCGAAAAATGCCAGGAGTCAGGAGAGATTATAAGGTTCCTATCACTTATAATATGGATAGTGATGTACTACTTGAGCCCTGTCAAGGACAAGCAGTTTCAAGAACCCACAAGATTCCATATGTGGAGATTCAAACCATTTTCCCAGACTAGAACAATGAAGGAACTGGAAAATGGCAATGTGCTATTGGAAAACTGGTTCCAATAGCTTAAAATCCAGACGACTAGATGGAGGGTGCCCTAGAACATCCGACAAATTCTACCCAAAACCGTGCACATATAGCAGGAACTTGACCATACAGCGGTTTGGTACATGGAGGGCGCCAAGGCAAAAGTAAATACTCTCGACTACTATCCAACAGTCGAAGAGATCTCCCAGGAGCTAGCTCAACAGTCTGGCACAAAACTATCGATACCAGCAAAGGCCAAGGAGACAACCCTAGCAATAGAGGAGCCACTAACATACCAAGAAAAAGAAGAAGATTATGAACTTCGGTTATACAACAACACATTTGTGTCAGAGGAAACACCAGCAGAAGACACCAGTCGACTGCAAATTACAATCATACCATCGACAACCCAAAGGGAAGAGGCATAGACAGAATAGCAGGTAACCAATCCAGCTGAAGAAAAAATCAGCCCAACTCAACAACAAAGGGGAGGTAAAGGACCAGGGGACAACATGGAAACTAAAAACCCCAAGTATGTTATAACCAAAGAAAACATCCGTAAGCTATCAAAGGAAATAACAGCTTCAAGGAAAAGGAGAAAAATTCAAGAACAGAAACAGGGGAAGGGGAAGCGCAAGCTTATCATCAAAGAATAATCAGAAGATGAAGACGAATTAGCAGCCATGGCAGTCGACATCATAGAAGACATCGCAGCAAGCAAAATTCCAATGGAGGCACAGTTCCAAAAATTTGTTGAAGAAGGAGCACAACAAGGTTGACCGAAAAAGGTAAAGAGCACAAATACCTCAACTACAGAAAATGTTGTTGATCTAGTGTCTACACCCCCACCCCCATCCCTGACCAAAATCACATAGGAAACACTTCTAGAGCTCCCCTCAATAACCCCAGTCGACATATGCAAGAATGCTATGCCGGACACCCTGAAGGAGAGGTTCGATCGAGACAGAGACTTCTAAACGTACATCAAAAAACTGCCTGAGTTACTCACCTCTGTGCAAAATATCACCACCAAAATGCCTCTATTTGAAACTGGTGGGTCACAAAAGCCCACTCCTTCACAACTTAGCCAAATACCCCAAAAATTGAGGTCTATGGGAGTAATAACATCCACATTTGTGAGGAACCCTAACACGACAGCTCAAGTCGCCATAAGTCAGACCTCATCCTTCATCCCAATCGACCCCGAACCCCCCCCCACCAGCCAATGAACCAACAAAAAATGAGGAAGATGAGAACATGGAAGAAATAAATCAAGAAATCGATGAACAGTTCTCCGACATCCCGGAAGGTTCACCCCCACAAATCGATGATCTGACACCTGAACACATACCCACCACTCCAATCACACCCAACCATTCACCATCACTATCACCACCACCACCCCCCAACCCAGAACCTGCAACCAAACCTGCTGCACCTAAACCACCTCTGCAGCAACCATCAGTACCAACAACATCTGTATCTAGACCCTCTATACAAAATCCCCTAGAAACACACCCAGTAGCAGCACTCATACCACAGCCCCAACCAGAAGTTCCCCTAACCACTACAGACTGGCAACCAGACAACCCATTGCCGGAAAGTCTGACTCTTATAGGTACACAAGTACAGCAGCAAGCAGAGCAAAAGCATAAGAGAAAGAGAGATAGAAAGAAGAGGGGCCATCAACCACAAGCGACAATAGTTCACATTATCCAACTTGATTCGACCACTGCAGTCGACGCAACAAAGCTGAGGGATGGAGAGTTGGGACAACTCTTGGAAATCCTGGCCATCGAAGCAAATACAAGGAGATAGAATAGACGCAAGGAGCTCGATGATAATGAAAGGGAACAAGTTGAGTTCCTAAACAAATGCTGAAACCTTGCGTAGTCTGTGATACCAGGACCAGTAGAGGTCGACACCGACAAGCCGCTAGAGAAAGCGTATCAACTATTTGAAAGTGTGGTGTCAGCACTACAGACACAGATGCAAAACACAAGGGAAGAGCGAAACTAAGAAATAACTCAAATACTGATGCATCAACACACATCCTTCTCCGAAGCTTACAAAGTGCTTCAAGATCACATGGAGGAGTCGGTCATCACAGAAGGAGTACTATGGGACTGGCCTTCTTATTATGGGAAATTCTTCCAGTAGATTCGATAGACCCGATAAGAAATCCAAGCACTAGAGAAGAGGAAAAGCATGGAAGAAGCACTCAGAATCACTATCGAAGATCAAATCGTGCTTGAAACAACCAAACTACAGAAGCTCGAGCAACAAGCACACTAGTGGGTGCAGGAGGCAATTCCGATCTTGGACAAGTTAGACATCATCTTCCTGCAGATGAAAAGACTTTTTGAGATAGCAGCAGAAAAGGACTAGTTTATGGGTCCCGACATGGAAAGGATAGCAGGCCTTTCCATTCAAGAGAAGATGTCGACACTCTCAAGTATTACAACATTAACCATCGACATCCAAAAAGTACTGCAAAGTTGGACAGAATTTCAACATCAGCTGGCAGTGACAGCAGAAGCAATTTTGGAAGTCTGTGTACAAAAAATACCAACTATCAGACTTCATAGCCCATAAAAGGCTAAACAAAGAAATAACTACTATAGACAGCCAAAGAATTTTTGAGTACCTACCTTGTTTCTTCGGGATGAAGAACAACTTTGTTCGTGGGGGAGATCTTGGAGGAGCTAGTCAACTAGCCAACTAAGTCGATTGGCCGACTAATTAGAGATTAGGTCGGCCACCTAAGGTCGTGTCGGTTGACAGAACCAAAAGGTAGTTATTTGTAACTGTTTTGTAAATCATATATATATTAGGCTGTTGAGCCAGATGAGAACTTGGTTCAATTCTATGTATTGTATGGACTCTTTTATTATAATATAATCTGTTATTCCTACATCTATGTTCTTGTCTCTTGTCTCTGATATGTCTGTATGCTTTTAAATGTGTATTATTGGTAACCCTTCGTGATCTGTGAGATTACAATAGCAATCTGTCTAGACTGCTATCTAGTATAAATTAGACTTCATACCTCATTACAAGGAGTTCAACTCTTCCTCAATTTATTAAAACACATCCACATGAATTTGAAATATTCAAGAGATTAAGAATAACCAACCAATAGGAACTGGATATGTCCAATTCAAATCCCTTTATATAAATTTGAATCCACTAGTTAAGGACTGACCCAGGTTAACTAGACAGTAACCACACTAGTTATTGTGAGTTGCTAGAAGACTAATTCAAATCCCCACCAAGGCTAACTTGAAATAGTGTGTGTACCACTCAATAATGAAGGAGGAGCTATAATAGGTGGAGATAAAATTTACATAAGCAAAGGATTCCTTCCAAAAATATTAAAATATGGGTTACACAAGGAATCACACAACTTTCGAGATGTCAAGGATAAAAATAGCTAGTGAGGGTGCACTATTATAAAGTGGGGTTTCAAAATCAAGTGTAATCTCCAAAAGGAATTTTCAAAACCACCAAAATGGCACGTTCAAGAAGTGGAAATCCACCCAAGCACCAAGGAATACCCATTAAATAATGAACTATGTTCAATAGTACCAATATATGCTAAAATAATAAAAAAGGGAACCAAAGAGTGTTGTTGAGGAGAGCCACAACTCCTAGTCCTGTTATCAACCCAAATGGCACTTCACCGTCCAAGTGCCGACACTTCATATGTCGACGCACAAAAGGACATTTATGGATTGAAAACAATTACAAATAACTACCTATTGGTTCTATCAACCGACACAACCTTAGGTGGCCAACCTAATCTCTAATTAGTTGGCCGATCGACTTAGTCGGCTAGTCGATTAGCTCCTCTAACAATTGCACAGCAAAGTATCTCAAGGACCTTTATTTGTATCTACTTTGGTCTTACACATGAACCACGATGGTGGATGGTGATATATTGAGGGATTGTAGTGAACAGAATCCCATTGATCCAGTTAGGGAAGATGCAATGAAAGTAATTGATGAGGGAAGGTTTTGAAATTCCTCAGGTTGCAAGCTAGGAATTTTTGTGAAGGGAGAAACCACATGTTCTGGTTCGCCTATTCTTAATAATTTTGGGATCCTGAGACCTGTACCATTTCATCCAAAGAAATGTTTCCAATAACGTACACTTTTGGTTTCATTGAATTTTTTTTCCCAAATGGATAAGATATAGTTTTTTTTATTATGGCATGATTTCTCCACATAATTGTGAGAAGGGTGCAACTATATGCTCTATGTTGACAACGATGAAAAAGAATACACCTTGTTTGTTAGTTGAGAGTACCTCCTCATGTGGATCCATGAACACATCTCAGGGTTGACTTGTACAAGAATGGATGACTTGGTTTTGTCTATGGATCGGTGGAAAGTTGTCTTCTTGAATATAGTTTCCCCCTTAACCAAATGAGTATTTTATTGTATGTTTATTTATGGAATTTTGATAAAAGAATTTATGCTCATAAATATGATTTTATTACCTATTTTCATGGTTGTAGCTAGCAACTTATAAATTAAAATCTTATGTGGATTATATGGATGTATATGTCATCCTACAAATATGATGTCGACTTATGTTCAAATGGATATGGTTTAACGTGTAGACTTGAAATTACTTAATGTGATTACATGTCAATCAGTTGAGAGAACTGGATGCTTTCCTAACCTCTTGTAACCTCTTTTCCAACCTAGTAGAACGTACCAAGATATTTGAAGCACCTTCCGATCTCTTGTTAAGATTGAATGTAGTAGATTCCACATCGTAGGGGAAAATGTGGTCTTCATTATCGTAGTGGAAATTCCAATGACAAAATTAGGGTCGCCTTGCGAAGCTATGGTTGTTATCGATTTTTTATTTTTTCCTTTTTAATCAAACAGAGTTAGCGTCGATGTATTTGTGAAAGGTCAGAGTTTCGATGGTGATGCAGTGATGACGATATCAACGCTTGAAAGGTCATTGGTAGTTGTTTTTAGTCAGTGTTTACTCTTGAGGCCCGAGGTATAGATGTTTGAGTCATCATGACCATAGAGAATGAAGTGCAAATTTGCATCAACTTCCAATTTTCGAAGTCGTAATAATTGTGTTCTGAAATCAGAACGTTAGAATCGGTAATGTGATTTAGTTGTATTTCTGACTCCCAATGTCAAAAACATTGGGAAGATATTGTTAAGCCAGTAAGGCAGAAACAATCCCTCGGGATTGTTTAATTATGTTAATTTAATAGCTAATTAACTAAAATTTAACCAATAACTAAGAGAAATAAGCTTTAATTCATAAGTTTATGTTGTGCATTGACTTGTTTCAGCTTCCCCCTGGGTCATTTAGTGATTTCAGGCTTAATTTTTGGGTATGTTACAGTAAAAATACTCTCTATTTTTTAGTTACATAGCCCACAAATCATATTATGTTTTTATTGCATATGAATCTTGCAAAGAGTTATGTTGCATTTTTTCATATAATAATCTTACAATCACTATAGCATGTTCTATTGCATTTTTCATATAAAATAATATTAAAATCACTATATCCTATTATGCCACATACACTTCTTATGAACCATTTGAAAATTTTGACTTGTAATCCATTTGGTAAACTTTCCATTTGTTTTGTGTTGTTATGATTAAGACAACTCTACGTGTATTAAGCCTTGCAACTAGTGGAAATGTCTCTTGTTGTTGTGCAAATCCTTTTGTCACTAATATTTCTATGTACTTTTAAACTTCATATTTTGCATTAAACTTCGTCTTATAAACTGATTCAACTCCTATTCCATCTTTCTCTTCAGATAGACCTACAAGCTCTCATGTTTCATTCCATTCAATGGAATCCATCTCTTCCTCCATACCTTTGATATAATTTTCTTGTTTCTTCAAAATATACAGGATGATGTGAAAATAAAGCTAAATTAAACTTACCTCTAAATTTTCCTCTCTCATATCATAATTCTCTTTTGAGGTTCTTGTTTTCTTACCTCTTGTCCTAGATCTTATTGAGGATATTGTAGTATCAGATTCATCACTTATTTGTGATTGGGGAATATAATTACCTACTTGGCATGATGCTCCACCTTATACAGAATTGATTGGTTCTCTCAACTCTCTTGAATTGTCCCTTGGTGGATTTATTGTTTGATTATTTGTTAGCATTGTTTGCACTTGTGAACTAGACTCACCACTTTTCACACTTTTCTCTTCAAATTATTCCTCACTTTAAGGTATTGTTGCTCAAATTATGATTAATTATATTAATTATGATTGGGATGACCCCTAGTTGTAACTGAGTAGCACCAGAGATATTTCCAGGATTGTATTCGTATATGTGGGCTCTTTTGAGAGTTTCGGGCTTTGCTACCCTTCCCATACGGTCAATCCCGCCTACGACTATCCTCTTGAGCATTGATTATATCGAAGTGACCTTAGTTTCCTTACCTAGGTTATCGAGGGGATATTTGCATAGGTTATTCTACAGGTGTCCTGGCTAGGTAGGGTCGGACAACACAGTCGCTATATGCGTTGAAGCTGAGGGCCTCTATAATTGGTTACAAACCTCCTCTTGTTGTGTATGGGAGTTTCAATCCTCTCCTAGGTGAGACATAACTGCTTCATTCAGTAGCTCACATATCCTACCCTTGTTTGCTTGCGATTTGGATTTACATTTTATAGGTATATGCTCTATGCACGCTAGTTTTCCTAGGGTTTGCATAATTAGATTGAGTCTTTTTATTTTTTTTGAGTCATTGTGGATTTAGGCGCGGCACCTCGTCGTTCTCATTGTTTAGCAGGACTTTCGCTTACCATGTCTACTCCTCCTTTGGGAGAGAGAAGCAGATAGTTCGGGCAGACTACTTCTCACTTTGATTCACACACCATGGGAGATCATGAGGATGAGATTCTAGAGATTTCTTCTCCACCTCATGAGGTTGGGGAGGAAGATCCTATTAGCACATATGATGCTTCACATGAATAGCCTTCACGATCTGGTTATGATCCCTCATTCACAGGTTGCTGGTATTGGTTTTCGGGCGACGAGACTCACCATGAACCTTTAAGAACTAGCTATGTTAGATATGACATGGTTGATATCCCTGCACCTGATTCGGCACATTGTGTTGAGTCAGAAGTTGGTCCTAGCACTATGCCAGCGGGAACTCCCATCCCTTTCCATGCGGAGAGATTTGGGGGCACTAGTCACATTGCACACTCTATCCCTGTGGTGGAGGAAACTTCACATGTTCATCCTAGACCTAGTGTTAGTAATCCTATGTAGATACCAGGACCGAGATGAGTGAACATTGGGAACACCACTTACATTCCTTCACATGTCCCTTCATCTTCAAACCCTGTTCCTTCGAATGCATTTTTAATGACTCATCCTCCCCTTAGTTCATGTGGGCCTTCAGGCCGATAGCCATGTTCATTTTGCGACTGCTCCCATGGTAGTATCTCAAAGTCAAGTACCTCCTATTGTGTCAGTAGTTCATGTACCTGTTTCTGGATCATCTCATGTTCCAGCTTCTGGAGCTTCCCATACCCTTAACTATGGACATTCTCATGGTCCATCCCATGGAACACCTTATGGAGCTTCTCATGGAAATTCGTATGGACCACACTATGGACAAAACTATCAACCATATGGGTATAGGTATCAACAACCCGCTTACTCTTCCAATTATGGTTTTGTAGTGTCGCATAATCAAGGCACCCCACATCATAATGCTTCCATGCAACCCTACATGGGTCAAATGGGAGGAGGTTATTATGCCCAAGGCTATGGTGTTTATAACAATCAACCTTACACAAATCAAAACTACCAAGGAGCATGGAATCGACTGACTCAACCTAAGCTCCCTTTCCTTGCAACTTTGAACTTACCTGACTTGTCGAGATTGATGAATGATCATGTGTCTCATGACTCGGCATGGATGGTTGTCCCTAACAAGCTTCCTTTGGACATTCCCAAGTTCGAAGGTAAGGCTGGTGAAGATCTTGGTGAGCATGTCACCACTTTCCACCTTTGGTGCTCTTATAATTCCCTACATGACGATTCCATGAGGATATTTAAACGCACCCTAACGGGCCCTGTGGTGAAATGGTATATAGAGTTACCCGGAGGGGATTATGTTATGTTTGATGATCTTGCATTGACTTTCCTTAATCATTTCCAGGTACCCGTGCATTACGACAATGGTACCGAACTCTTGTCAACTTTCCAGCAAGATAAAGACACACACATTTCGGATCATATTTAAGAGTGGTGTAGACGAAAACGGTTAATCAAAGCTTTTATACCACTAGAGTTTCTTCTTGAGTGGTTCCTCAAATCTTTATTGCCTTACATAGCGAAGGATGTTCAACATCCAGAGTTCAAAATGAGGAACATGCTATTTTTAGGGCACAAGAGTTGGATTTGATCTTTGCTCAATCCGTACTTTTGTATGAGATTATACCTAATGCTCCTAGGTCCAATTTTGACCCCAAGGTCAAGCGTAGGCCACATTGTTGGTTGTGGAGCCTAATATTCTAGATCCAGAGATATTATTCAGTCACGTTTGTAACCCAGGTGTACTGTACACTCATTCCCCCTGCCTTGGGTTTCAGGGCAGCGCCCCAAAAAAGGGGGTTCGGGGGCAGCGCCCCCGAGAAACGGGGGTTTGGGGGCAGAGGCCCCAAGAAATTGTTTTGGGATGTGTGTTGGCCAACAGTATTGTAGACCCATGGTATTGGGTTAACCCTAGAATTTTCCCATTGTATTTCCCCTATAAAAGAAAGCATTGTAAAACGACTGAGTATGGTATTGTATTGTATTGGAAGAGAGGCCGTGAGAGCGTGAAGAGGAAGTGCAGCGGTTTTGCTGCAGGGTGTATCCCTTCATCTTTCTAGACTATAATAAAAGGACTGACAATTTATTTATGGACATATCCCATCGTTTGGGTGAACCATGTTATATCAATGTCTCTCTGTAATGTTTTAATGTGTTTTGCATCTTGTTTATTGATTTAACTATATATCTGTTATTGCTCTGCAGTCCTGTTTTCTAACAATTGGTATCAGAGCCAAAAGGTCTATTTGGCTGGTAAACTTGCAGGAAATAAGGGTTCCTGGTTTGAGTGGGAGCAATGGTAGAAGAAGGAAATTTTAGGGTCGAGAAATTTAACGGCCAAAACTATCAATTATGGAAGATGCAACTAGAGGACTATCTATACCAGAAGGATCTATACCTACTGTTGGGCGGAAAAGAAAAACATTCGGTGGCTATGAAGGATGTAGAATGGGAGTTTCTTGACAAAAAGGCACTGGGAACAATACGGCTGTGTCTGTCTTTGTTGGTGGCCTTCAATATTTTGAAAGA
This sequence comes from Pseudotsuga menziesii, assembly GCA_001517045.1. NCBI lineage: Eukaryota > Viridiplantae > Streptophyta > Pinopsida > Pinales > Pinaceae > Pseudotsuga > Pseudotsuga menziesii. The sequence continues at coordinate 98,305 of LPNX010774875.1, forward strand.
AAAAACAACAGAGGGTGTGATGAGCGCATTGAGTAAGCTCTATGAAAAACCCTTGGCTTCTAACAAGGTATTTTAATGAAGTGTTTATTTAATATGAAGATGTCGGAAGGTGGCTCTATTTCCGACCATTTAAATGAGTTTAATACACTTACCAGTCAGTTAAGTTCTGTAAAAGTGAACTTTTATGATGAGGTTAGGGATCTTCTAATCTTGTGCTCATTACTAGAAAGCTGGAATAGCTTGGTCATGGCTGTAAATAACTCTATCCCTATTTCAAACACTCTTAAGTTTGATGATGTTGTTGGTGTTATTATTAGTGAGGAAATGTGAAGAAAAAGCACAGGTGAGACATCAGGTAATGCGTTGACCATGGAGAGAAGAGGGAGACAAAATGAGAGAGGAAAGAGCGTAGGAAATCGCGGCAAGTCTAGAAAGGGAAGATCCAAGTCCAGATTCAAAAAAATAGAGTGCTGGAACTATGGTAAGAAAGGACATCTGAAGAAAGACTGCAAAGCTCCAAAGAAGAAAGGAGACAGACATCAAGAGACTACTCAGGAAGCAAATGTAGCAGGTGATGTGTTACAAGATGCTTTGATTCTTGCATTAGATAATACTAGTGATTATTGGGTAGTAGATTCAAGGGCTTCATGCCATGCTACACTCCATAGGAAATTCTTTCATGATTATGTTCAAGGTGATTTTGGGCATGTGCTATTGGGGGATGATGAACCATGTAAAATTGTTGCAAAGGGTAAGCTACGGATTAAGTTAAATAATGGAAATCACTGGCTGCTAAGGGATGTAAGGCACAATCCTACTATGAAAAGAAATCTGATCTCAACAGGACAGTTGGGAGATAGTGTCTATTTCTCTATGTTTGTAGAAACGTGGTGGAATATCACTAAAGGACCACTGGTAATAGCAAAAGGAGATAGGGTGGGTACATTATATTTATGTCCTCATAATACTAATTATTCTATCTCTGTAGCTTCCACAGAAACAGCTGTGGCACTGTGGCATCATAGGCTTGGCCACATGAGTGAGAAGGGGATGCAGATTATCCACTCAAGGAAAATGCTTCCAGATCTGAAGCAGGTAAGTTTGGAATTCTGTGAGAATTGTGTTTATGGAAAATAGAAGAGAGATAGATTTCTCAGGGTTGGGAAACAAAAGAAGAGTGAAAATTTAGAGCTTGTCCATACAGATGTATGGGGAACATCTCAGGTACAATATCGTTGTGGATCTCATTATTATGTTACTTTTATTGATGATGCAACTAGAAAAACTTGGGTTTATTGCATTAGACAAAAATCTAATGTGTTTGATACTTTTAAGAAGTGGAAATATTTGGCTGAGAATGAGACAGGAAAAAGGTTGAAATGTCTCAGATCTGATAATGGAGGTGAGGACTGCAGCAAGGAGTTTGACATTTATTGTTCACACAATGGGATTCGTAGAGAGAAGACAGTCCCTGGAACACCACAAGAAAATGGTGTGTCAGAAAGGATAAATAGAACGATCATGGAGCATGCAAGGTGAATAAGATTGCATGCAGGGTTACCCTTACAGTTTTGGGCTGATGCTATAAACATTGTTGTTTATTTAATAAATAGAGGGCCTTCAAGTGCTTTGGATGGTGGCATTCCAGAGGAGGTATGGACAGGTAAACATGTAAAATACTCATTTCTGAGAACTTTTGGTTGTGAATCATTTGTCCATATTGATAAAGATGATAGAACAAAGCTTGAGGCTAAATCCAAGAAATGTACCTTTATTGGATATGGGGTTGATGATTTTGGATATCGCTTATGGGATCTTAAAAATTGCAAAATCATTAGGAGTAGAGATGTAGTATTCAATGAAAAGGTCATGTACAAAGATCAGTTGCAGGGAAAGAAAGAAGAAAAAGAAAACACAGAGTACATAGTGCTTGATGAAATCAAAGAAAATGAAGTTCCAAAGGCACCAAAAAATCAAGAGCAGTAGCAGGTACCTGAAACTCCTGCAACTATAAGAAAGTCTACCAGGTTAAGTAGACCACCTGAATGATTCTCTCCTTCACTGTATTATTTATTGATGACTGATTCTATTGAACTAGAATGTTATGAAGAAGCAATGCAGGTAGAAACTAGAAAGAAGTGGGAGCAAGGCATGGATGAGGAGATGGACTCATTGGTAAGAAACCAAACTTGGGATCTGGTTAAGTTTCCTGCAGAAAAAAGGGCATTGTAGAATAAATGGGTTTACAGGTTGAAGGAAGAAGATGGAGGCAAGAAGCGGTACAAGGCTAGACTTGTTGTAAAGGGGTTTGCACAAAAGATATGTATAAACTTTGATGAAATATTTTCTCTTGTTGTTAAAATGACTTCAATTAGAACTATTTTAAGTTTAATGGTGGTATAATATTTGCATCTTGAATAGTTAGATGTAAAAATAGCCTTTCTCCATGGGGATTTGGAGGAAGAGATTTATATGCAGCAACCACAAGGGTATGAGGTCAAAGGGAAGGAGAATTTGGTTTGCAAGTTGAAGAAGAGCTTGTATGGCCTGAAGCAAGCTCCAAGGCAGTGGTATTTAAAATTTGATAAGTTTATGATAGAACAAGGTTATGATAGATGTCATTCTGACCACTGTGTTTATTTCAAGATGCTAGATAATGGAAGATATATTATCTTGTTATTGTATGTGGATGATATGCTTGTTGCAGGGTCTAACATGCAGGATATAAATATGCTCAAAAGAAAACTAGCTAAATCATTTGCGATGAAGGATTTGGGTGTTGTAAAGCAAATCCTTGGTATGAGAATAACAAGAGACAGGAAAAATTACAAATTGACATTGTCTCAAGGTGAGTACATAGAAAAGGTGTTGCAGAGGTTTAGAATGCAAAATGCAAAACCAGTCAGTACACATTTGGATAGCCATTTCAAAATAAGCAAGGATATGTGTCTAGAAACATAGGAAGAGATAGATTACATGTCCAAGATTCCCTATTCATCAGCGGTTGGAAGCTTAATGTATTCCATGGTGTGAACAAGACCAGATATTGCACATGCAGTGGGAGTTGTGAGTAGGTATATGAATAATCCAGGTAAAGAGCATTGGAAAGCAGTACAATGGATTCTCAAGTATTTGAGAGGTACCACTTCACACGCATTATGTTTTGGAGGTTCAGACACTGTTCTACGGGGATATGTTGATGCAGATATGGTTGGTGATAAAGACAATAGGAGGAGCACCATAGGGTATGTGTTTACTGTGGGTGGAACAACAGTAATTTGGATTTCAAAGCTGCAATAGGTTGTTGCACTTTCAACAATAGAAGCAGAGTATGTTTCTGCTACAAAGGCTAGTAAGGAGATGATTTGGTTACAGAGGTTCATGAAAGAATTGGGTAAGAAGCAGGAGAATAGTAGGTTGTACAGCGACAGCCAGAGTGCCATTCATATTGCAAATAACTCAGCCTTTCATTCAAGGACTAAACATATACAGCTCAAGTACCACTTAATAAGATATGTTCTAGATGAAGAACTTTTAAAACTGGAAAAGATACATACTAGCCAGAATCCTACAAACATGTTGAAAAAGGGAGTAACCAAAGAGAAACTGAGTGAGTTTCTCCTCGGTTTCTATTGGCCTTCAAGCATGAAGGTGAAAATAAGAAATTTTCCAAGTCGAACGTCCAGATCATATTCCAGAAATTGCAGTAGCAGTGGAGTTACTGTGATCAGTCTCCAAGTGGGAGATTGTTGGTTGTGGAGCCTAATCTTCCAAATCCAGAGATATTATTCAGTCATGTTTGTAACCCAGGTGTACTGTACACTCATTCCCCCTACCTTGGGGTTTCGGGGGAAATACCCTCAAGACACGGGGGTTCGAGGGTAGCACCCCCAAGATACGGGGGTTTGGGAGTAGCGACCCCGAGAAACAGGGGTTCAGGGGCAGAGGCCCCAAGAAATTTTTTTGGGATGTGTGTTGGCCAATAGTATTGCAGACCCATGGTATTGGGTTAACCCTAGAATTTTCCCATTTTATTTCCCCTATAAAAGAAAGCATTGTAAAATGATTGAGTATGGTATTTTATTGTATTGGAAAAGAAAGTGTGAGAACGTGAAGAGGAAGTGTAGTGGTTTTGTTGCAAGGTGTATCCCTTCATCTTTCTGGACTGTAATAAAAGGATTGGCAATTTCTTTGTGGACGTAGCCCATCGTTTGGGTGAACCATGTTATATCTGTGTCTCTCTATAATGTTTTAATGTGTTTTACATCTTATTTATTGATTTAACTATATATCTGTTATTGCTCTACGGTCTTGTTTTCTAACACACATGCTGATGGTATTGTGGGTTGTACAAGTACCAAACCTGTGGACTCCGTTGTGAAACAAGTGAGCCAATTATTAATTAACCAGTCTACATCGGGACAAGCTACACCTTCGTCTCAACCTACCCAATCGACGAATGTACTTTCTGTTCAAACATTGAACCCAAAAGGCAACCAGTAGCCTGGAAGGAGCAAGAAAAAAGGAAAAAATAATTGTAAGGGTGGGAACAAGAATGAAAATTCTAATAATAATGACAAGAACACTAATGTTGAGGGGGACAAGCAGTCTAAAGGTAAGGTGAATTTTCCTTGCAAGTTGTGTAAGGACGACCATCTCGCTCACTTATGCCCCGTATGGAATATGCCTCGAGGTTCATAGCATAGGGCCCAGCTATGTTAACTAATCCTTTATCGAACAATCAAAATATGAACCCGAGGACCATTGTTCTTGGTTGTGCATCAGATGGAAATCAAAAACTGCCGAAGGACGCTAGTGGTCATGGATGCATCAACATGATGAGTGTTGCTAAGGTTGTGACTCATACAAAAGACTATGGTTCGTCGCAACCAAACCTTGGGAAAGAACCTTCCCCACCTGAGAGCCCTTTGTGAATTGAAAAGCCTATGGATAAACCTAAAGCTCCACCTCGCATTCCTAAGGGAGTCTTAAAGCGTTCAGGGCACAATCCTAATGTCTAAGCTACCCAAAACTATTTAGTTGTTGAGGATTTAGGCCAGAATCCTTATGTGATGTCCGTGTTAGAAGTGCTTCATAGTTGTCCTTCGCAGAGGAAATATTTATTGTCTGCTCTTGGGGTTAGTGATGATAACTCTTCTACTATGATCAAATTTGAAACCATAAGAGTGTAGCTTCAATTTCCTTACTACGTGTCTCTTTTGATTCATGTAGAGTGTCTTAACAACACCATCAAGTGTAGTGTCATTGATGAAGGCATTGTTGCTTTCGTGATGTATTTGTATTGTTGGAATGGTTTGGGTTCTCTCGAGTTGTCTCAATATGCTACTATGTTGATAGCTTTTGACGGTAGATCATTTCAGTCGCACAGAATTATTCTTTCCTTAAAGGTCCAATTGGGAGGGAAGACCATCATGATCGAGGTTGAGGTGGTTGATGTGCCCCTTGACTACAATCTTTTGTTGGGTCAGAATTGGATGTATAGTATGCAAGCCATAGCTTCTTCTCTCTTTCGAGTGATATGCTTTCCATTTAATGGGAATATTGTTATAATTGATCAAATGTCATTCCAAAATCCAAGTGTCAATGCATCATCAGGAGCTTCTATCTTGATTATCGATCATTCTCAGCCAATAACTGGGAGTGTGGGCATAGGTATGTATCCTTCTCTTATGGGAACCTTTAGTTGTCCTACACCTGTTCTTATGATTGGGTCTAGTTTTGGTGGGGCTTCATCCTCATTGAATTCAGTGTCTTTTCACACTACCCATATGGAAGATCCTTGGATTCTTCCTTCACTAAGTACTTTGAGTGTGCCCACCGAGACTGACATGTTGTTGCATGCAACGATGGTAGCTTATCAAGCAAATCTTGATTAGGTTGCAGAGACTAGTCCTTCCTCTTCATGGACAGAGGAGGAGGACCCATATGTGTTACCTGCATGGGCAGTCAAGTCATCTCACTCACATGATTTCCTCGATGATGTTTTTCCATTGAATGAAGCTATCCTTGAGGCCATGTCAGGAGTTGAGAAACCTTGGGAGGAATTGCATCATCAATCATATTTTCTTCCTAAGCTTGGTCGTATGGAGTGTGACAACTTTAGGGAGATTCTTAGGGATAAGATTGGTAGTGCCATGGTTCCATTAAGCTCTCCTGGTCTGATGGCTGATGGAAACATGGCTAATGTATCACCAACTATTCCTATCAATATTTCTCGCAATCCTGGCAAGGTTGAGAATGTCACATTGGGGTGGATTGTTCCCCAGATGAGATCAAGGAGTATACCGAGTTGTTTAAAGATTTTCATGACATATTTTATTGGTCATATGATAAGATGCTAGGTATCAACCCTTGTATTGTCAAACATGAGATCAAAACTTATCCGGATGCGAAGCCGGTTCGACAACACTTGCATGCAATGAATCCTAGAAAAGCACCCGCCATTAAGGCTGAGATAGAGAAACTATTGAAAGTTTTTTTTATCTATCCTGTTCCCTTGACAAAGTGGGTTTTAAATCCTGTTCCAGTGGATAAGAAACAAGGAGTGATCTGCATATGCACTGATTTCCGTAACCTAAATCGTGCATGTCCTAAAGACAATTTCCCCACACCATTTATTGAACAGATTTTGGATGAGTGTGCCGAGAATGAGGTATTTTCCTTTATGGATGGTTTTTTTGGATACAATCAGATTCATATTAAGCCCAAGGATCAACATAAGACTACATTTATTTGTCCTTGGGGTACTTTTACATATCGAAAGATGCCTTTCGGCCTTAAAAACACTGGAGCTACGTTTTAGCAGGCCATGACCTTAATTTTTCACGATATCAAAACAATTCTCGAAGTATATTTGGATGATCTCGTTGCTCACTCCTATTTGGGAGTGCTTCTTCCATATCATTTGAGATTAGTATTTGAAAGATTCCATCAGTACCAGGTTTTTTTAAATCCTCATAAGTGCATCTTTTGCGTGACTGTTGGTTGCTTGCTAGGATTCATCTTATCCAAGGAGGGTATAAGAGTCAATCCCTTAAAGTTTGAGGCAATACTCCAATTGTCTCCCCTGCGTAATATTAGACATCTTCAGTGTTTGCAAGGCATGGTGAACTTCTTGCAGAGATTCATGGTTAATTTTTCCAATTTGACCAAAGCCTTTATGCGTCTTTTGAAGAAGGATTCCTTTGATGCTCTTAAGCGAGCCTTATCAACGGTCCACATGCTTAGTCCACCCGACTCTAGCCATGATTTATTGATTTATGTAGCCGCATCCATGGAGACGGTTGGTATGGTTTTGATTCAAGAGGATGAGGAGCTCCATGAGCATGTCATATATTATTTGAGCCAAAACCTTCTAGATGCATAACTTCGCTATTCCCATGTGGAGAAACTAGCCTTGGATACCATTCATGCGGTTCAGCATTTGAGACACTACATTCTCCTTCACCAAACCTTGGTCGTAGCTCATATCAATCTGTTTCAGTTCATCCTCACTAGAAGGATGATTGGGGGAAAATACAATAAATGGATTGTCATTTTGCAAGAGTTTGATCTCGAGTTCATTTTGACAAAATCTAAGAAATCATTGATCTTTGCGGAGCTTATATCTTATTTTCCAGGTTTGGAGGAGGAGGAAGTTTATGAGGATACATTTGTTGATGAGCATATTTTCCTTATCTCAACTTTGGACCCGTGGTATAGGGATATCATTGTATATTTGCAAACATTGAAGGTCCCTACTCACCTTTCGCGGGATGAGCGATGATGATTACGTCATGTAGATAAGAAATACCTTATAGTGGATAACACTTTGTACCTCCGTGGGGTAGATTCCATTTTGCGTCGTTGTTTAACCCATGATGAGGCTTATTTTGTGCTGAATCATTGCCATGCAGGGGCATGTGGTGGTCATTTATCTGGGATTTCTATAGCCCAAAAAATATTGAGAGAAGGATATTTTTGGCTGTCCATCTTCAAACATTACGTTAATGGCAGTCAAGAAGTGCCACCCTTGCCATGTATTTGCATGCAATATGCGCTTGCAACTAGCCCCGTCACATCCTATTGTCACCGCCGATCCCTTCACCAAGTGGGGGTTTGAATTTATGGATTGCAACTGAGCTTCGTATGGGGGGCATCATCACATTATTGTGGCTATCGATTATTTCACAAAATGGGCAAAGGCTATGCCCATAATAAAATATGACAGTGAGACTGCCGTGCATTTTGTATTCAACCAGATTATTACCTGGTTTGGCATCCAAAGGAGCTTGTCACTGACCATGGTAGGCACTTTCAGAATAAAATGTTGGAATATTTGGCTTCCAAGTTAGGGTATAAGCAAGAGCATTCAACTTCTTACTACCCCCAGGTGAATGGACAAGTTGAAGCAGTGAATAAATCACTTAAGTCTATTCTCCAGCGAACCATCACATGAAGAAAGACCAATTGGCATATTATGGTGTATCCTTCTTTGTGGGACTATAGAACCATGGTTAAGACTGCCACCAGTTTCTCTCCATATTTTCTTGTACATGGGGTGGAGTCAGTTTTATCAATTGAATGTGAAATCCCTTCTCTAAAGCTAGTTGTAGAGCTTTTACCGGACACTTCCACATTAGAAGAGCATTTGGTCCACTTAGAGCAGCTTGAAGAGAAGCACTGAGATGCCTTAGTGGCTCTATAGGTTAACAAGCATCAGGTTAAGGTCCAATATGATAAGTCTGTCTATCCATGGAGGTTTAATGAAGGTGACTTGGTCCTTTTGTGGGATCAAGCTAAGGAACCCTTGGGGGTAGGGAAATTTAATCCCATGTGGCATGGTCCTTACGTGGTTAAATGAGTCTTAGAGAAAGGATCTTATGAGCTGGTTGATTATGAAGGGATAGCCTTGGCGGAGCCTAGAAATGGGCTCTATCTCAAAAAATACTATGCATGATCTTCAGCCAGGGCTGATTGTTGTATATTATTGTATAGTTTTGCATTGCATAGTTAGGTTTTCTTATGGTGATCGGGTTTGTTGATTAGCTTTCATTTCTTATGGCAGATTTTGATGGAGTCTTCCATTTACATAGGATTTGCTCATGGTGCTAGCCGCCACACTCAAAACTTAGCTTCAACTGCTTGTGTGATTTATACTTCTATAGGTCAAGTATTGTCTTTAGGAGGCATATGTTTACGGCCTTCTTCAACCAATGTTGCTGAATATAGTGCCGTCATTGAGTTATTGCATGATTCCATTTCACATGGTGTTCATTCTCTTGAAGTATGTCTTGATTCATATTTAGTGGTTTCATATCTTAATGGCTTGCATCGTATTAGGGATATGACATTATTATGAATATTTTTACTGTTATAGCTTATTTTACCACACATGGTGGATCACACTTTTATGGCCTTCCCTGTCCCTCTGCAGACTCTTTAGACCCCATGGACCATTTTTGTACCTTTGATGTTTCCAAGATCATCCCTAAAAACATGCAATAATTTCCATACATGACTTTTAATCCCTTTCTCGCATATATACACATATTTGACCCTTAAACCCGTGTACATCGGGATGCATACAAAAGGCCAAATTATTTTCGATTTTTCCTTGAGGTGGATCTGGATCACTTGTCTCTTGGCCTTCCATATGCCCTGAGATCGTTTGGATTTGACCTTCCATTACCCCATTGAAGAGCTATATAAGGAACCCTTTGGATACATTGAAAGGAGAGGAATTGAAGAGCAAGAAAACTATAGTCCATTGTTGTCGGGGCTTATACTTAAGTCTGCATCCCTTTGTCCCTTGGAGCACTTTGTGTTCTTCCAAAGATTTCCTTTTTCTTGTGAGCTTGCTATCAAGAGATGGAGGATTGAAGTGGTGGAGGCCCAAGTGGGGGACTCAGTTTCTCCGATTCGCAAACGTGCCGATAGAGGTTGTCACTATTGTAATCTCTGTTTTATATCAATAGAAATATCTTTTCTTGTCCAATAATGTGTATTTAAATGAGCATTTGATCCATGGAATATTTTAAATGCTTATATTTTATTGATTATATATGCTAAAGTAGGTCTAACACAATTATATATAGCATGCTTGTCTTGTTTGCTAAATGTTGAGGTAGAAAATTGCCAATACAAGCGGGAGTGGAAAAGCTCAATGGGGATCTACATCAACTATCCAGAATAAGGTACGAATCGAGATCCTTAAGTGTTAGATGTTTGGTTTCTCTTGCATATAGGAAAGGATTGATTTCTGGAGTTAATCTGTCTGTCGTGTTACCCCAAGCCATAGGAATTTCTCTCCATAATAGAATTAGCGACTCTGCTGGGGACATTCCTTTCTTTTCTTTGGAGTTTGGGGGCATAATGTGCTTGATATTCTTGACTTGCTCTTTGTTTCTCCTTGTTAATGTGTTGCATTTTATAGTATGTTCATCCATTGACACTCCCCTTTATTAGTTTGACCCTTAGCCTGCTTTTTACCACTGTCTTGTCTGTATACGCAATTTTTTTTTCCAAAAGTCACGTACATACATGGATTTTTGGCTAGAAGTCGTGTATACACCGAGGTTTTTGGCCAAAATCCATGTATGCGTGCAGCTTTTTGGCCAAAAGTCGCGTATATGCGCAGCTGTTCTTTAAACAATTGCGTACATCCTCCCTTTTGGTGAGATTTATTTTAGGGGAATTTGTTGGGTGGGTTGTGAGTGTGGTTGGGTCTTCCTTGGGTATGATGTTGTCCGTTGGATGCTTCTTTTATGACGAGAGACTACTTTTTCATTGATTTTTCTTTGAAAGTAGTTTTAGTCATTTATCCTTTTTGTTTTTCCATTAGTGCATTACTCTTTTTTTTCTTGGTGTCTTGCTAGGCTTGTGTTTTATACTTGCTGCAGAGACTAACAGTTTTAGATGACTTTTATTGGATTTTTCATTCTTTTATAATGAAAAATACAAGGTAGTTGAATTTTTTGCATATGGATTTGAGGAGGCACTTACATTGGATTGCTTGGATGAGAGTTTTATTTAGGCTTTCATATAGGAAGGATTGCATTGGCATTCAGAAAGGAATATATATTTATGCATCTCATGTAGTGGCATACCCTATTTTTCATTTGACAAAGATTGCACTTAGCATTGTTTGTTATGGTGTGCATATTTCCTTCATTGCTGAGTTATAACTTCATTAGTTGCATGATCATTTCCTTTTGGGTAATTACAGCCAATTAAAATCAACGCATAATAAAATGAATTACACTCTTTTATTTTATAGGGTGCACCAACAAGATTAGGTTTTGGGGTCTTTGAATAGTTCATTATGAGTAAATTCCCCAAGACCAACATGTATGTGTCCGTCCAGGTGAGAGTGTGAAATTCCTTGGTATAATTAGTGTTTCTCAGGATCCTTCTCTTACAGGGGAGTTAAGCACGAGGTAGTGTGAGCGGTTATTGATTGGGATGACCACTAGTCATAATTGAGTAGCACCGGAGATATTTCCAGGATTGTATTTGTATCCGGTGGCTCTTTCGAGAGTTTTGAGATTTGCTACCCTACCCATACAGTCAATCCCGCCTACGACTATTCGCCTGAGCATTGATTATATTGAGGGGACCTTAGTTGCCTTACCTAGGGTATCACAAGGGGTACTTACAGAGGTTATTCAATGAGTGTCCTAGCCAGGTAGAGGTCGGACAACACAGTTGCTATATGCGTTGAAGATGAGGACCACTATAATTGGTTATGTACCTCTGCTTGTAGTGTATGGGAGTTTCGAGCCTCTCCTAGGCGAGACATACCTGCTGCATTCAAGAGCTCACATATCCTCCCCTTAGTTTGCTTGTATTTTGGATATAGATTTTCTTAGGAGTGTGCTCTTTATGTGCTAGTTGGCCTTTGGGATCATGATTACTTGAGTATATTTATGTTCTCTTGAGTTCGGTCCTTTTATTTTCGACATGCCTGGTATCCTATCACCCATCCTTGGTCCTAGTACGAACCCTGGTGTTAGACTTGGGGGCATCACAACCCCTTACCGTGCTCATAGATTTGGGAATGGTATTTTTCCATCCTCTACTCCATTTGTGGAGGATTTTTATTCCCTTCACTCGGTCTTTATGTCGGTGGTCACCCTCATGGGGGTGGTAGTGGATGCGTGAACATTGGGTCTACACCTTACTTTCCTTTTTATGTCCCATTGTTCACTGCATTGTTTCCTTTGGGTGTAGTTGTCATGATCATTCCTCCCTATATCATGTAGTTTGGGTTCTGTATTGACTATTTCAGGTTGTTTTGGACTAATATGGTTGTCATGTAGGGTCCAGTTTTTGTACACTCTCTCCAAGGTTTCGAGCCGTTCGTTCTTATCACAGGTATTATGTCTGAACTGGCATATAGGTTAGGATATCACATCCGCTTGCATTTATGCCTTTCCTTATGGCCATTCCATCTTAACCTTAGGTATGAACCCATTCCATGGTATCATGAAACCTTCATGCTGCTGTCAGAAGTGATATTATGTGAATGGTAGAGCTTTCCTATACATGGGTATCCTAGTTAGATCTCTTTTGCATTTGGTACCCATGCTGTGAGTCCTCTCTTAAGTCCAGGAGTCCCTTTTAGTCCTTCCATGTCCTTGAGAAAGAGCCTCATACTCCTCTTGAACTTTATGCTGGCATTTACCTGAGACTTCCTTGTATATGCCAAGTTGTAATTGCATTATCATGAGTTTTTCTTGCCTCATTTGAGCCTTATTCCGGCTTCCCTGGCTTTGATTATCAGCCATATAGCCTGATCTTGTCTCATGTCTAACCATGCAGAGCCATTTTACATATCCTTTGCAGCTTGATTCCCCATTTTTTACTAGGAGGGGAATTTCCCCCAAGTGTCATTATCCTACACATGTATCCTTGCATTGAGCATAGGTATGTTCTATTGCTTGGAACTAGTTTGTTTGTCCCTTAACACTCGTTTCCTCCTAGTCTGTAACTATAAAGCACTTTTATTCTTTTTCAAGCTTTTCAAAATATTTGAAAAATTCCAAAAAAAAAAAAAAAAAAAAAATCCGGACAAGAAAAGATGTTATCTTTGGCAACAGTCGAGTCATGTCGCCTTCGAATAGATCACCGTATATCACATCCGTTGGTTGGGTTATTAGTTTGACTTTAGGAGGTGTACTCATTTATCTGAGTTTATCTCCACTGACTGGTTAAGCTTCCAGTCCCTATGGATCTTCTGTCGATGCCTCCTGTGTCGCAGAGATGTCCCAGTTTTGTATATTGAGTCTATGCTGCCTACATTCAGTCACCATTCACCTTTATGCTCTTGTTTGAGGGAAGTTGAAACTTGAGTCATCCATTCCTCAGTTATATTGACTTTGCATGTCGGCCATTCTCGGTACAGTTCCTGGTTCGTGCACATTATGATCGAGTCCTTCCACATTATACAGCTTTGCTGAGTACCTCGTGTTGGATGATGGGGGATGCCTTAATGCTCTCCTTCCAGTGGATTTCATCCCATCGACTTCAGATCATTTATTATGGGATAGGAATCTAGAGTCGTTTTGAGTGCCTTGAGACTTACAGTCATTAGTGGCAGGTTCTCTCGCCATCGACAGTTTTTGGAAATACATCAATGTCCCGTGATCGATGGATCCTCTCAAGTGTTCGACCTCAACACATTTATTCACACTTGTTAGTTTGAACTGTAGTACCTTGATTCCCATTTTCATTATTGGTGGGTGATCTCGCGTCTGTTAATAGTATACATCAATGATCGGTAATCAGACGATGGACTACTATGTTCGACCTCGACACCTCTATTCATATAGTAGGACATGTACTCATAGCTATGTGTGTAGAAGACCTTCCAGATTGGTGGCATCTCTTATATGCTACCTCCTTGATCGTGCCAGTGTTCATGAGATTTCAGCTCTCATGACTTGATTCCAGTATATGTTAGATATTTCCAGCCATTTTGGAGATCTTGATCCATTATATATCTTCAAATTTCATGGAGATCATGATCCTTTGTATATCTTCATCATGGAGATTCTGATCTATTTATATTGTACGTGGTGATGACCATTCATGTCATATTTTGTATCATGCCTATTCATGGCCATTGTACTCTTATGTATCAGAGACTGCTACATCTACTTGCAGTTATATGCAGAGTTTGATTCTTGTATTGTACTAATTGGATGGTTGGTTCTTCCACTGGGTATTCATCACTCCACTTCTAGGATGGACTTATAATGTATTTCAACCATCGTATGACCCCTCTGACCTCACACATTAGGGGGCATCTGTTATAGCTGATTTTACTAGACATGGTGGATCACACTTTTATGGCCTTCCCTGTCCCTCTGTAGACTCTTTAGACCCCATGGACCATTTTTGTACCTTTGATGTTTCCAAGATCATCCCTAAAAACATGCAAGAATTTCCATACATGACTTTTAATCCCTTTCTCGCGTATATACGTGAATTTCACCCTTAAACCCGTGTACATCGGGATGTGTGCAAAAGGCCAAATTATTTCAGAGTTTTCCTTGATGTGGATTTGAATCACTTGTCTCTTGGCCTTCCATATTCCCTGAGATCGCTTGGATTCAACCTTCCATTACCCCATTAAAGAGCTATATAAGGAACCCTTTGGATACATTGAAAGGAGAGGAATTGAAGAGCAAGAAAACTATAGTCCATTATTGTCGAAGCTTATACTTGAGTCTGCATCCCTTTGTCCCTTGGAGCACTTTGTGTTCTTCCCAAGCTTTCCTTTTTCGTGTGATCTTGTTATCGAGAGATGGAGGATTGAAGTGGTGGGGGCCCAAGTGGGGGACTTAGTTTCTTTGATTCGCAGATGTGCCGACAGAGGTTGTCACTATTGTAATCTCTGTTTTATATCAATAGAAATATCTTTTCCTGTCCAATAATGTGTATTTAAATGAGTATTTAATCCATGGATGCTTTTAAATGCTTATATGTTATTGATTATATATGCTAGAGTAGGTCTAACAAAATTATATATAGCATGCTTGTCTTGTTTGTTGAATGTTAATCTGTCTGTTGTGGTACCCCAAGCCATAGGAATTTCTCTTCATAACACTTACGTGTGAGATTGCTAGAATGGCAATTTGAGAATATAACATACGTTCATGTTCCAAGAGTTTTTAATCAAGTTGCTGACTCATATGCTAACTATGTGTTAGATTTTCATTTGTTTCATAGACCATAAGCATATCACAAACATACATTTTACACACATGTGACATCCATAAAAAAATTTCATTAATATCCAAAAAGTGACATCATAATACATAAGTGTCATATACAAAATTAGGGCTTCTGAGCCACCAACATATAATGCACGGTCATACAAAAATGAATACACTCAGGTCTCTAAGCCTGAGGAGGAGGGGGGTTCTAATCATGATATAGCACTACGGATCTAGCTAGCCATCGAAAGAGCCGAACCCATGTTCGTGGTACACCAACCACCTAACGTTGCATGGCCTTAGGTAAGTCCTTGACTTGCGCCATGGGTACCCTACGTGTCAATCGAACAAAGTTCATGTGGATGCTTTGGAGCGTCCACTCCGCATCCGCACCCATGATATCATCTCCCCTTCCCCTTCGTCGATGACGAGGGAATCCTTCTGGCCACCGTGGTCCTACATCTGCATACACATGACATATTGTCACTATGTGTCGTCATGCCAAAAATATGTCTTTTGATTCAATATATCAAAAAATACAAAAAATTAAATAATTCAAAACTTAAAAAGTGGGTTTGGGATTCTTTACCTATGTGGCCATAAGCTACTCCTGGTGGTAGCGGCATATCTGTATCTCCATGGAATTCTATCCCTGCATAGGGTTAGTCATCTATGGTGATGATCTGTCTCTGCCACCATGGAAAGAAGTCTGCTGAATAATGGGTAGCCACCCTCCCTCCTCCTAGTCTGTGCATGACATTTTCCCAGCATCCCTGGGCTGGATCTCAAACTCCATGTGGAGCAATGGCCACCCTAGGGCTTGGCCCTGGCACCCACTCAAAGAATAATGTGCTCAGTATGTTGCCGAACCCAAAGTTCTGCACCCTTCCCATCTTGCAGTCACTGAGCTGTTGTTCCATGTTGCTCAATAACGTCGTACTGCAATCATACACTATAGGTCGCATACACTCTACCACATAGAACATTATTGGCTGCGAGGCCTGGTGGAGTGAATATAACCCTGCAATCCTACCTAATGCCAAAATTATGGCCTTCAGTCCTAGGATCTAGATAGAGTTTTTCGGGATTTGACTACCAACTTTTTTTGTCTCCGAAAAGCAGTACATAGCTATGTACTCATCAATAGTCATCCCGCCTCCTGGCCCACAAGATCAGAGGTTCACCATCTCTCCTTGTCAGGACAAACCAGTGATAAAGTATATGTCATCAACCTCAATGCTGAGCGACATCCCATCAATCTGAAATGTCTCAGATTCTGGATCCCTGTAGTCCACCAGCAGCTGGAGTAGTCTTGGTTTGGCCCTCAGGCTACCAAGACACCAAAACTTGTATAAACCACATGCCTGTAATGCTTGTTGGGCCATAATATCACCTTGCACAACCTCCTCCACATCACCATGCTCTCTTTTCCTCCACTCTAATACCATCTTGCACAAAAAACCAAAGTTTTGATCAATTTTTTCCTTTGGAAACCTTGTTTGCGGCCTTATACGCGACTGTTCTCAAAATAGCCGCGTATGTATGCAGCTTTCGGTGATTTTTCCATGTATGGAGAGCCCTACACATGAAAAAAATCCTGATTTCTATGTGGGCCGAAACACACAAGTATGGATGGCTTAAAAAAATAAAATGGACCATGAAAATTCAAAATATTTGCATGAAATTGGAAGAAGAGGGCATGAGAATCTACCTGAATTAAACGGGGTGAGATTCCGCTAGACGATGCTCCCAGAATTCATATCTAAAGTTCTAAGCTCAAATACACTATGTTGGGTAAAAATTTCAAAAGATATGAAAATTTTTAAATTTTTTACTATTTATAGAAAAATTTTGAAATTTTTACCCACTTTCTATAGTTTTTGACCATTTTGGACCGTTTGAACTAATTTTATGATGTAGGAGTCCATTTTGAGTGTAGTTTGACTGTGGCTTTGATCCATTTGTGCCTACTACATGTATTATGTCTAAACTGGCATATAGGTTAGGTTTCACATCATTTTGCATTTTGCATAACCTTATGGCCGTTTCATTTTAACCTTAGGTACGAACGCATTCCATATTGTCACGAAACCTTCTTGCTGCTTTTAGAAGTGACATGTTGTGAATGGTAGAGATTTACCATACATGGGTACCCTAGTTATATCATGTTTTGCATTTGCTGCCCATGCCAACATTTCTCCTTTAGGGTGTGGGAGTCCTTTGTATAGTACCGCCATGACTTTGAGCAAGAGCTTCATACTCCTCTTGACCTTTATGTTGTCCTTTTCCCCAGGACTCCCTTGTATATGTCAAATTGTAATTGCATTATCATGAGTTTTGCTTGCCTTTTTGAGCCTTATGTCGGCTTCCCTGACTTTTATTATCATCCATATAGCCTGAGCTTGTCTCATGTCTAGCTAAGTAGATCCATTTTATATATCTTTTGTAGCTTGATTCCCCATTTTTTACCAAGAGGGGACTTTCCCCCGAGTGTCGTTATCCTGCACATATTTCCTTGCATTGATAATAGGTATGATCCACTGCTTGGAACTATTTTGTTTGCCCTTTGACACTTGTCTTCTCCTATATTTGTAACTATAAAACACTTTTATTCCTTTTCAAGCTTTTCAAAATATCTGAAAAAGTCCAAAAAAAATAAAAAAACCAGAAAGATGGAGAGGAAAAGATGTTATCTTTGGCAGTAGTCGAGTCATGTTTCCTTCTAATAGAACAATGTATATCACATTCGTTGTTTGGGTTAGTAGTTTGACTTTAGGAGCTGTACTCGTATCTCTAAGTTTATCTCCACTAACTGGTTAAGCTTCCAGTCCATATAGAGCCTCTATTGATGCCTCATGTGTTGCATAGATGTCCCAGTTTTGTATACCGATTCTATGCTGCCTACATTCAGTCACCATTCACCTTTATGCTCTTGTTCAAAGGAAGTTGAAGCCTGAGTCATCCATTCCTCAGTTTTCTTGACTTTACATGTTGGCCATTCCCGGTATTATGACTGGTTCGTGCACATCTTATTTGAGTCCTTCCACATTATACAACGTTGCTGAGTACCTCGTGTTGGTTGATGGGGGATGCCTTAATGCCCTCCTTCCAGCGGATTCCATCGCATCGACTTTAGATCATTTATTCTGGGATAGGAGTCTAAAGTCATTTGAGTGCCTTGAGACTTACAATCATCAGTGGTAGGTTCTCTTGCCATCGACAGTTTTCGGAATACATCAATGTCCTATCGATGGATTCTTCTAGGTGTTCAACCTCAACACATTTATCCACACTTGTTAGATTGTACTCTAGTACCTTGATTCCCATTTTCATTATCAGTGGGTGATCTCACGTCTGTTAACGGTATACATCAATGACCGGTAATCAGACGATGGACTACTATGTTCGACCTCAACAGCTCTATTCACATAGTAGGACATGTACTCGTAGCAGTTTTTGTAGAAGACTTTCCATATTGGTGGCATTTCATATATGCTACCTCCTTGATAGTGCCAGTGTTCATGAGATTTCAGTTCTGATGACTTGATTCTAGTGTATGTCAGATATCTTCATCCATTATGGAGATCTTGATCCATGGTATATCTTCAGCTTTCATGGAGATCTTGGTCCTTTGTATATATTCATCATGGAGATTTTGATCTATTGTATATTGTACGTGGCGATGAACAAACATGTCATAGTTTGTATATTATTCCTATTCATGGCCATTGTACTCTTATGTATCTGGCACTGTTGTATGTATTTGTATTCATGTGCATAGTTTGATTATTGTATTATATTGTTGGAGATCCTTTATGTATTTTGAGTAAGCGGGATAGGTCAACGGGATCTACTACAACCGTCCGGAAGAAGGTATGTTTTGAGATCCTTTAGTGTTAGATGTTTAATTTCTCTTGCATATGTGGAAGGGATTGATTTCTACAGTTTCTCTATCTGTTGTGGTACACCCCAAGCCATAGTAAGTTTTCTCCGTAACACACACCAATTATTACAATAGGTTCCAGCCTTGGTAGTGAATCGTCATCGTTGAGTTCTATTCCATTTCATGTTTCACATTTGGATGATCCTTGGACTCTCCCTTATCCAAGCACTTCAGATGAAGATCCTAGAACTATCAAGATGTACATGCCATTATGTACAATGACGATTGCATATCAAGCTACTCTTGGTCCCATTGTAGATACTTGTCCTTCCTATTCACAAACAGAGGAGGAGGATCCTTATGCATTGCTTGCTTGGGAGGTTGTTTTGTCACACTCTTATGATTGCTTCAATGATTATTTTCCTTTAGATGAATCCATCCTTGAAGCCATGAATGGTTTAGATGGGCCTTGGGAGGAGTTACACCATCACTCTTACTTTCTCCCAGAGCTTGAACGTATTGAGTGTGATGAGTATAGGGTGATCCTGAGCGAGAAGCTTGGTAGGTCCATGGTCCCATTAGGTGCTCCTAGTAAGTTCACCGAAGGGAACATAGATAATTTGTCACCAACCATCCCTATCAACATTTCTCAAACTACTGGAAATATTGAAAATGTTTACATTGGGGCGGATTGTTCCCCGAATGAAATTGAGGAATACACTAAGATTTTCAAATAATTTCGAGATGTTTTTGCTTGGTCGTGTGATGAAATGTTGGGAATAGACCCTCACATTGTTGAACATGATAGTAAGACCTATCTCGATGCTATACCTATTCATAAACACTTACGAGTAATGAATCCCCGTAAGGAATCCGCTATTAAGGAAGAGATAGAGAAGTTGCTTAAGATTGGATTTATCTATCTAGTTCCCTTGAATGAATGGGTATCCAATCCCATTCTGGTTGATAAGAAACAAGGGACTATCCGTGTGTGCACTAATTTTAGAGACTTGAACAGAGCTTGTCCTAAAGATAACTTTCCCACACCATTCATAGATCATATTTTAGACGAGTTTGCGGGAAGTGAGGTGTTCTCGTTTATGGATGTATTCAGGTCAAACTTGAGGATCAACAAAAAATGGATTTCATTTGTGCTTGGGGTATGTTTGCATATTGAAAAATGCCTTTCAGCATTAAAAATGTCGTATCTAATTTTCAATGGGCTATGACCTTCAATTTTCATGACCTTAAGTGGATTATTGAAGTGTATCTTGAGGATTTAGCTGCTCACTCTCGTTTGAGAGTGGATCGTCCTGAACATCTATGCTTGGTTTTCGAAAGATGTCGCCGATATCAAATCTAGTTAAATCCACAAAAGTGCATCTTTTGCATGAAACTAGGTCGCTTACTAGGGTTTATCATTTCTAAGGAGGGCATCAGGGTTTACCCTATTAAGGTTGAGGCAATACTTTGCTTCTCTCCCCTGCACACTATTAGGAATCTTTAGAGTTTGCAAGGGATGGCTAACTTCTTGCAGAGGTTTGTTGTCATTTTTTCCAATTTGACCAAGGGTTTCATGTGCCTTTTGAATAAAGACACACCTTTTATCTGGGATTAGCGAGCCCAAGAGTCTTTCGATGCATTGAAGAAATACTTGGCATTGGCCCCCGTGCTTAGTCCACTTGACTATAGCCATGATTTCTTATTATATGTGGTCGCGTCTAAAGAGACGATTGGAATGGTTTTGGTTCAAGAGGATGAGGAGCTCCAAGAGAACATTATCTATTATCTTAGTTGAAACCTCATTGATGTTGAACTTCATTATACTCATGTTGAGAAACTAGCCTTAGCTACCATCCATTCAGTTCAACGATTGAAACATTACATACTCCTTCACCAGAATTTGGTTGTGGCTCACATCAATCAATTTCAGTTCGTCCTTAGCAGGTGAATGATAGGGGGAAAATATAATAAGTGGGTTGTGATTTTGAAAGAATTTGATATCAAGTTTATTTCAAAAAATTCGAAGAAATTGTTTATTTTTGTGGAGCTCATATTAGATTTTACTAGTTTGGATGATGTCGAGGTTCATGAAGAATCTTTCGTGGATGAGAATATTTTCCTCATTTCTGTCACATCCCCATGCCTCCGACCGACGAAGAGGATGCAACGAACATCAAACACAGCCGGGAAAACAGCCCCATGAACATAATCAAAAGAAATCAATGCTGGAATTAAAACTTACAAGCATACACAGATGCAGGATGAATCAACATTCAGCGGAAGCAACACACATACATTTCCAGCATAAGCATGTTCATTATAATTCATGAAACAGTAGATTAATTTCAGAGATGAAATAACAGCCGCACTTATCTTGGATGAAGAATTCACCCGCAACCAGCTATGTCGCTGCAATGTTCCACCCAACCATAGGCCAGCTTGCTCCTCAATCTCTCAGCAACGCTGCCACCCCCAAGCTGGGCATGATTCCTTCAGGATAAGGGTCAATTGCAGGCTTGCACATGGCCAAGGGGACACAAAACAGCCAAACCAACACTGCTGGGTTTATCAGGCCATCAATAGATCGGCCAAGCCAGCACAGTCCAAGGTTCAACCACTACATACCAGTAGACAAACAATCCCTTCATAGCTCTGTGAAGAAGAAAAATAACCGGAGACAGCCCCAAACCGTAGATGAGCACAGCTCGAGCCCACAATGCAGCACAGAGTTGTTCTTGGCCCTAACGTGGCCAAAACAACTCAGCAACAGCACCCAAACCAGGGTACTTCAGCATCCCAATTCACCATGAGTGATGACAACAATCCACAGCCCACAAAGGTTAATAAATATCATTCCCAGCATAACCATGGAAACTCAAACGCAGACCCCAGCAGAAAACGACTCACCACGAATACACAGTGGTCCAAAATGAAATTGGACACCATAGCCAACAAAAACGTGGGGAAGACAACAGCCCCAAAACAAGGACAGTGAGCACGGCTCTCACATGGGAAATCGACCTCAACGGTTTATGCGTGAGGAAAAGCTTGCACCCAACAGCAAAATACATGGGAAAAACATACCCGATTTCTGCGTGAGGATTCCAGCCTGCATGTGAGGGGAAACAGCCTCACCTCTGCGCGCAAATCAATAGGCCATCGGGAGGACGAATAGACCTCTACGTGTGGAGATGAACAGAACACCGCTCTGTGTGAGGAGGACGAATAGGCAGGCGAGAATGGAGTCGTGGGGAAGATGGAGTTTCTTGCCCCCTTACCCACGATTCCTCCAGCAATTAATTTCCCTCAACAACTCGGCCATAAATTCCCCCAACAAACAAAACCAAGGCATTAAAGAGGTTGAAGAGGTTGGATGACACAAAAAAGGTGGCAACAAAACAAAGGTGGCAAAACGTGGGATTTTTCCCCCATAGACTAAGGTTTGACATCCCCCACCCCTTATCCTTTGGAACCATGCCCTTTTCATTCAACGTTGCCCTGTCGTAGCTGGTTGTGGTTTTAGTTTTAATTGATGTGTGTATTTACATGATGCCATATTATAATGTGCCGGATAGCACGATAAACCATCGGCAACTATCCCCATTGCCGAAACACACACACAATGAAATCGATGGTGGGGCTTTTGCCTTTAGCTCCTCACCAAGATTAATTACAATATATACATAATGCAAACGGGGTCGAAACCGGGGACATTACAATTTCTACTATGGACCCATGGTATGGGGATATTATTCTCTATTTGAAAACTTTAAAGGTTCCTCTTCACCTCTCATGGTATGAGCATTGATGGTTATGTCATGTAGCTAAGAACTATCTCATTCTCGATGACACTTTGTATCACCATGGGGTTGATTCCATTTTGCGTCAATGTTTAACTCATGAGGAGGGTGAGGCTGTGACGAATGATTTCCATGGAGGGGCATGTGGTGGTCATTTATATGGGCTTTCTAAAACCCAAAATATTATGAGAGCGGGTTATTTTTTACCATCGATATTCAAGGATCGTGTCAATGCGGTCAAGCAGTTCCACCCTTTCTAGGTGTTTTCACGGAATATGCGCTTGCATCCTGACCTGTTACATCCGATTATCACCGTGGGTCCCTTCACCAAGTGGGGGGGTTAATTTTATGGATTGATTCCTAGCTTTAGCTGTGGGGAATCATCATATCATAGTGGCTGTTGATTACTTCACGAAATGGGTAGAGGCTATGCCCACTATTAAATCCAATGGTGAGACAAACACGCATTTCATTTTCAATCATATTATCACCCAATTTGGTATCCTTAGAGATCTTGTCATAGACCATGGAAGGAAGGCACTTTCAAAACAATATGATGGTTGAGCTATCGTTGAAGTTTGGATATAAGAAAGAACACTCATCTTCTTATTATCCTCAAGCGAATGGACAGGTTGAAGCTGTGAATAAGTCCATTCTTCAAAGAACCATCACACAAGCAAGATTAATTGGCATATCATGTTGTATCCTGCTTTGTGGGCTTACTAAACTACGATTGAGACTGTTACCATCTTTTCTCCATATCAGTTGGTACATGGGGTGGATTCGATTTTACTGATTGAATGCGAAATCTCGTCTTTGAAGCTAGACATAGAACTTTTTTCTAGAAACTTATGATTTAGAGGAACGTCTGGTCTGCTTAGAGAAACTTGATGAGAAACGTTGAGATGCCTTAGTGTCTCTTGAGGTAAACAAGTGTTTTTTTAAGGCTCAGTATGATAAGTCTTTTCATCCCCAGAAGTTTAGTGAAGGTGAATTCATCCTCTTGTATGATCAAGCTAGTGAACCATTAGGGGCGGTAAAATTCAACCCCATGTGGCATGGGCCATACATGGTCGTCGAAACGAGTGTTAGAGAAAGGGGCTTACGAGCTAGTATATTTTGAGAGGATATCCTTGGTAGAGCCTAGAAATGGGCTCTATCTTAAAAATTACTATGCGTAATTCTCAGCTGAGGCTGATACTTTGTATATTATTGCACAGTTGCATAGTTTAGTTTTGGTCTTATTGTGGTGATTAGGTTTGTTGACTTGATTTTGTTTGTTGTGGTAGATGTCGATAGAGTCTTTGGTATATTTAGGATACATTGACGGTGCCAACTGACACACCTAGAACTCAGCCTCGGCTGCTTGGGTGATCTATACACATGTGGGTCAAGTTTTGTCTTCAGGAGGTGTATGTCTCTGGCTTTCATTGAATAATATCGTTGAATATAGTGTCGCGATTGAGTTCTTAGGTGATTCCATCTCTCATGGTATTCAGTCTCTTGAGATACGTCTTGAATTGCAATTAGTGGTCTTATAGTTAAATGGTGTGTATCGTATTAGAGATCCAACTTTATTACGAATATTCTTGTGAGTAAATTTGTTAGAACGATAATTTGAAAGAATTCCATACATTCACATTCCTAGGAACTACAATCATGTTGCTTATTCATATGCAAATTATGTACTATATTGGCATTTGATACACATACAATGAAGCATTCACATCACATTCACACATGTAAATATAAATAATCGATCATCATAAGTTTTTTTCATTCAAAATACAGTCCAAAAAGTGGTGTCATAATATGTAATGTCATGATACAAAATTGGGGCTTTTTAAGCCACCAAAATATACTACACGGTTGATACAAAAAAGTACATCTAGGCCTCTAAGCCTATGGAGAAGGGTGCCAATCATGAAAACACACAACATCCCTAGGTATCTATTTGAACAACTGAACCCATGCACGGGGTACACCTACAACTTGTCGCTGCATTTACATGAATATATCATCACCTCTCCCCCTATATCATCACTATATCATGACTATATCGCACCCACTATTTCATCACCTATCCCCCTTCGATGATGTTGAGGGAAGTCATTTGGCCGTCTAGGACCAACATCTCCATTTACATGACTAGTATCCATATCTGTCACCACCCAAAAACATGTATTTTGATTTGATTATATCAAAAAATACCAAAAAATTAAACAATTCAAAAACAAAATAAAATCAGGATTGTCACCTGTATCACTGTATGCATATCCTGGTGGAATAGGCATGTCTATATCGCCACAGAATTCTATCCCTGCATAGCGTTAGTCATCCATAGCTATGATATGTTTGTGCCACGAGTAGAAAAATTCAGGTGGCAAGGGCGTAGCTACTCGCCCTCCTCCTAGCTGCTGCATCACATTTTCCTAGCGAGATGGATCCCGAGTACCATAAGGAGTGATCTCCACTCTTGGTCTTATCACCGGTATGCGCTCAAAGAAAAAAGTACTCAAAATGTTGGCAAAACATAAGTTTCTTGTTCTACCCACCTTGCAATCCATCAACTGTTGTTTCATGTTACCCAACATAAAGGTACTCCAATCATAGATAGTGGGCCTCATGCACTCAACCACATAAAAAATCAATGTCTTGGAAGCATGATGGAGAGATGTTAACCCTGCAATTCTGCCTAGTGTTAGTAATATGGCCTTGAGGCCAAGTTTCTGGATAGAGTTCATTAAGACCTGACTCCCAACCTTTTTTGTTTCTAGTAGGCAGTATACATCAATTTATTCCTCAATACTGAGGCCACCTCCAACCCCATGATCTCTCATATTGACTACCTCGCCTCGACAGGATAGTCTAGTGATAAAGTAAATATCCTCAACCTTAAGGCTAAGGGGAATCCCATTGATCTATAAGGTCTCTGTATCCAGATCCCAGTAGTCTGTGGAAATTGAACCCAGGTGTTAGAACAATTACAATCACAACAATTGCCAATTACACATGCAAATTACTCACAAAAGAGACTGCATATGGAGCTAAACACTAATCTGTATTGAATAAGTGTACAATAGCCAACCCTATGAATTCATAGGCTGCCACAATAAATAATTACATGAGAGATTCGAATGCATGAATATGCCATTCGAATTTAGTCAAAAGCAGGCTTACTAAATCTAAGCAAATCCCCCATAGGTGCATAAAGCAATTTCCAAAACTGTCTAGGAGCTCACGAATTGGAAAAATCAATTAGGCAAGCTAATAGGTGGTGGAAGGACAACTCATAAATTATTTTCATAGGAGAAAAGAGTGGAGGATGTTGAGGACAAAAACAAGTTAACTTCACCTAGTCAAACTTTCCCAATTGCCTTAAAACTCAGAAAAAGTAGGAAATAAAGCAGAAAAAGTAGACATGCGCTAGGCAGGCTAGCAATAAAGTAGATTTGATTCCAAGAGGTTTCCCAAGTGCTCCATGACTCAAATTTAGCAATTTTGACCACTATGGATGTGTGGAGGACAACTTGCATAAGGTGGAATATGGAAACTAGGCAAATAAGACAAAAATTGGATTAATTAATATCTAAGGTAGCTAACTATGGGTTGATTATTCTAACACCCCCCCTTAAGCCTGACTTATGAGTAAAATATCAGAAAATTATAGGGCCTAGCAACAAGGCTTAGTCACCCTTTACATACTGCATGTCCATTTAACCAAGGAAAGAGGCAAAAACCCAGTGGGAAAAATCCTCCCTTAAACATGGAATGTAAAACAAAATTTGGAAATCTTGTCATCACTCATGCTTCACAGCATGATCAGCAATCCCCAACAATGATTTGGGATTGCTGAATGTCTTCTCACAAAAAACTTTGGTGAAGATATATGCTACTTGTTCTGAAGATGAACAGAAGAGTAGGTGAATGGTGCCATCATGCACAAGTTGTCTGATGTAGTGCATATGGATCTCAATGTGTTTGGTTCTCTGCTTCTGAACTAGATCATTGCATATTCGAATGGTACTTTGATTATCACAGTAGATAGTAGTTGAGTATTTTGATTCGAAGCCACACTCTCCAAGTAACCCCTGCAACCATAAACATTGAGTTACTGCATTTACAACTCCTATGTACTCTGCTTCTGTAGATGAGAGTGCAATGGCACTCTGTTTCTTGCTTGACCAGCTGATTGGCCCTTCTGCAAGCATGAACACATATCTTGATGTTGAATTTTGATCTGTGTTGTCACCTGCCCAATCACTGTCAATAAACCCAATCAAATCAAGATCAGATTTATCTTTATAGAAGATCCCATGTGTCCTTGTTCCCTGAACAAAGTTAAGGATCCTTTTGGCTGCTCTCCAATGGATCTCATGAGGCTGATCCATGTATCTTGAAGCCACACTTACTGCATAATAAATATCAGGTCTAGTATGTGTAAGATACAACAAACATCCAATCAATTGCCTATACAGTGTATTGTTTATTGTAGGTGAAGAATCAACTTCTTCAAGATTCACTCCTGAAAGGAAAGGAGTCTTGCTTGGCTTGCAATCCTTCATTTTGAATTTGTTCAGCAAATCCAAGCCATACTTGGACTGATGTACTTTGATTCCTTATTTGGTTTGAGCAATCTCGAGCCCCAAGAATTAGCTCAACAAGCCCAAATCTGTCATTGAGAAGGCATGGTTCATTGCATCCTTCAAGGAGCCAATCTCATCCTTTGAGCTTCCTGTAATGAGAAGGTCATCAACATATAAAACAATGATCATTAATGAACCATGAATCATCTTCAAATAGACATTTGGATCTGATTTGCATCGAACAAAATTCAGTGATAGCAGAAAGCTATCAATCTTGGCATACCAAGCCCTGGGGGGTTGCTTAAGCCCATACAATGACTTCTATAGCCTGCACACAAGAGATGGGTTAGTAGCAAATCCTTGAGGCTGCTGCATGTATATCTATTTAGTGAGATCTCCATTCAGAAAATCACACTTCACATCCATGTGGTGTACCTCCCATTTCTTTGAAGTTGCAATGGCTAAAGCTAGCCTGATGGAGTCCATCTTTGCCACTGGTGCAAAGTTCTCATTATAGTCTATGCCATGAACCTGTGAGTAGCTCTTGGCTACCAATATAGCCTTGTACTTCAAAGGTGAACCATCAGCAGTAAATTTGGTTTTGTACACCCACTTACACTAAACTAGCTTCCTCCCTGGGGGAAGATCAACCAGCTCCCAAGTGTTGCTCTTCTGGAGTGAGATGAAATATTCCTTCATGGCTGTTTACCATCTTGGATCAGTTGCTGCATCTTCATATGTCTGTGGATCTGATTCAATCATTAGATAGCATTTATTTGCAAACATTGGATCTTTCATGCACATAGCACTCTCAAACTGAGATCTAGTCCTCCTAGGATCATTAGGTTTTCCAGCTAGTTCTCCAGCTGCATGAATGGTCTTGGCTGCCCATTTTGGTCTTGTAGGACTGTTAGGATCTGAAATCAAAACATCATTATCAGACATATCAGAATCAGCATGTTCAACTATCTCTTCACTTACATTCAAAGGTTCTGGTGGTGAAGAGGATTCTCCAACTTCCACTGCTGCTAAGGGCTCTTCTTGAAACTGGACACACCTTTCAATGAAGGCTTTGTTTGTGCTAAAATTGATCAGCTTGTACCCTTTTGAATCTTCAGAGTACCAAACAAATAGACACTCTTGGCTTTGGGGTTGAAAACCCTTCCTCTTTTCTGTTGGAATTCTAGCCCAAGCCCTTGAGCCAAAAATCCTGAAATGGGTCACATCTGGATTGTGCCCACTCCATGCTTCGAAAGGAGTCATACCTTCAAGCTATTTATGAGGAACCCTATTTTGGATATAGGCTGCAAAGTTTATAGCTCCGTCCCAGTACTTTGGTGGCAAATTCTTAGCCTCCATCATGCATGTTGCCATCTCTTTCAGTGATCTGTTCTTCCTCTCAGCAACACCATTCTGCTGTGGTGTGTAAGGGATAGAATGCTCCATCTAAATACCTGCATCTACACAATATTGAATAAACTTAGACTTGACATACTCACCACCATTTTCAGATCTGAGGACCTTGGGTTTCCTCCCAAACTGGTTTTCAACCAAAGACTTAAAGACTTTGAAGAGGCCAAAAACTTCAGACTTGTGTTTCAGGAAGTAAACCCAGCAATACCTAGAAAATTCATCTATGAATGTCAATGCATATTTGTCCTGACTCATTGACATATGAGGAAATGGGCCAGCAACATCACTGTGGATCAAATCAAGAGGTGCATAGGTTCTCTCATGATTGGCTTTCTCAAATTTATGCTCTGGGTGTTTTCCTAGGATGCAACCTTGACAGACTCCTTTGGAAAACTTAATCTTGGGTAACCCTATGACCATTTCTTTTTCACTAAGATCAGAAAGATACTTGTAATTTGGGTGGCCAAATCTTTCATGCCAAATCTTGCTTGCCTCATTAGCATCAATTAGAAGAGCAGAGGGGTTTGAGTAGGGTAGGAAGTGTGATACCATGTATACCTTCGAAGTGTGATTTGCAACTCCTTTTGCAATGACTTTACCACTTGAGATCTCTGTGATCTCAACTTCATTAGGGGAGAATATGACCTTTTTTGGAGACCCTGTGTGGTTCATCTGATACATTGATAAGAGTTTAGAGGCAAGACCTGGAACATACAACACATTGCTGAACTTACCATGGTCAAGATCAATCCTCCCTTTGCCGAAACTTTCAGTGAGAGAGTCATCTCCCAGTACTATTGGTATACCTTTCAACATGTCAAGTGAGGTGAATGCCTCCTTGGTCAAAACCATATGTCTTGAAGCTCTAGAATCAATGATGAAACTAGGTGAGCTTGATGTGCCAGCAACCAATGCATGAACTCTCTCTCTGTCTTCTGAATTTGATCCTCCTTCCCTCTTCTTTGAGCTGTCTGGAAGGGAGATGCCATTATTCTTCAAGAGTTGGGTCAGCATGTCTATTTGCTTCTTCATACAGGAGCTCTCAGAATGATTTCCCTTACTGCAATATGCGCACTTGCTCATTTCTCCTTTGTTCTTCTTCTTCTCGGGGTTCTTCTTGGAACCTTGAGGCTCCTTTGGAGACTTGTTCTTGTCTCTCTTTTGTTGAGGTGGCTTTTTAGCTTTCTTATTGCTTTTTGAATCCACCCTAAAATCTCTAGCAAACAGAGCTTGGTCTTTGGATGGTTTGATGGTGCCCATCATCACCAATTTATCTTGTTCTTGTGTGAGAGATTCCATGAAATCTGCAAGGCTAGGCATTTTCCAGGCTCGAGCTGTCAACTTTGTGGCATAGAAGGTCGAAACAAACAATGAATAGTCAGGGCCAAGCTTTAAGAGTATGGCCAATACCAGCTGATCAACCTTCTTTTCGATCCCACATTGTTTTAGCTGCAAAACAAGTGCTTTGAACTTGGAAAAATAGAGTTGCAGGGATTCAAAGCTATTGGGACTTAGGGAGATCAATTCATTTTCAATTTGATGTCCCCTCATCTCATCTGTCTTTCCAAAAATATCAACAAGCTTCTCCCATACTTCCTTCGGTGATGTCAATCCATCAAGATGGAAAAGGAGGTCTCTGGATATGCTCAGACACAGGAGACCATAGGCTTCATCCCTCCTGTTGTGCCATTTAATCTTCTCTGCAGCTGCATTGGGCTCTGCTTGTGTTTCCATAGTCACTTTATAGAGGCCTTTCACTCTCAAAAGTATCTCCATCTCTTATTTCCATTCAAAGAAGTTAAATGGAGTCAAGATGATCTTCTGAGATTGATCCATAGCTCAGAAAGTGTCCCTTCAGTCAGCAGAATGCTCCCAGTCAATGATGTCGAACCTGTAAAACAAATTGGAAGGAGAGAAATCAATCTACAAAGGCTTTGATACCATGTGGATATTGAACCCAGGTGTTAGAACAATTACACTCACAACAATTGCCAATTACACATGCAAATTACTCACAAAAGACACTGAATATGGAGCTGAACACTAATCTATATTGAATAAGTGTACAATAGCCAACCCTATGAAGTCATAGGCTATCACAATAAATAATTACATGATAAATTTGAATGCATGAAGATGCCATTCGAATTTAGTCAAAAGCAGGCTTACTAAATCTAAGCAAATCCCCCATAGGTGCATAAAGCAGTTTCCAAAACTGTCTAGGAGCTCATGAATTGGAAAAATCAATTAGGCAATCTAATAGGTGGTGGAAGGACAACTCATACATGCTTTTCATAGGAGAAAAGAGTGGAGTATGTTGAGGACAAAAAACAAGTTAACTTCACCTAGTCAAACTTTCCCAATTGCCTTAAAACTCAGAAAAAGCAGGCAATAAAGCAGAAAAAGCAGACATGTGCTAGGGAGGCCATGAATAAAGCAAATTTGATTCCAAGAGGTTTCCCAAGCGCTCCATGACTCAAATTTAGCAAGTTTGACCACTATGTATGTGTGGAGGACAACTTGCATAAGGTGGAATATGGAAACTAGGCAAATAAGACAAAAATTGGATTAATTAATGTCTAAGGTAGCTAACTATGGGTTGATTATTCTAACATAGTCCACTAACATCTGGAGTAGTCTTGAATTAGCTCTTAAGATACCAATATTCCAAAACTTATATAAGCTACATGCCCTCAAAGCTTGTTGGGAAATCAGATCACCTTGTACAACCCTTTCCACATCTTTGTGTTTGCATTCTCCTCATTCCAATACCACCCTGCACAAAAGCACAAGATTAGAGGAAATTTGGGGTCTAAAATGGGCCTTATTAGAAAATAATCCAACAATAAATTCTTGTGAGTTGGAATTCAAGAACCAATAGAATTTCATTAAAATGAGTCAACCATAATGGTTGACTTGACATGTATGTCATAAAAAACTACTTTTTTGTTCGTATTTTCAGCATATCTCCATGTGTTCTTACTCAAATTTCGATTATGAGGGCTCCTTGGATGCATAATTTAATTCCGCATCCAACCAGTACCCACATGGCATACTTTTAACGGACCCCACTAACCCAAAAACATGAAATACCTGAAAACATGTGATGATGAGTTTCATCATGTTTTTTCAGGTATTTCATGTTTTTGGGGTAGCGAGGTACTGCATACTTTTGATGGACCTTGCTACCCCAAAAACATGAAATACCTGAAAAAACGTGATGATGTTATCATCACCACGTTTTTTTAGGTATTTCATTTTTTTTGGCAAGTGGGGTTCGTCAAAAGTATACAGTGTGGGTACTCGTTGGATGCGGAATTAAATTCTGCAGCCAACAAGCCCTCCCGATCAAAATTTGAGTAAGAATGCACGGAGATATGTTGAAAATATGAACACAAATAGTAGTTTTTTCTTTCTTGATCCAAAATTAATAAATATTATTTTATTATTTTCCTTAGGAGGCTCATTTTAGACCTCAAATTTCCTTTAGTTTGAGTTTGATGAGTTTACACCTAAAAAAATGGTATGTGTGGCCTTGTACGCGATTGTTTCTCAAACAGTCGATCATATACGCATAAATCAAAGGATTTCCCACCTATACTCAGCCCTATACACAAAAATCGAGAGGTTTTCCATGTGGGCCAAAAACACCAATTTTAGAGTGCTCCAAAAAAAATTCAGCCACTGAAAATTAAAAGAAAAACATTAAAATGAAAGAGGATGGGATGAAGAGTTACCTGGATTAGACGGCTCCTGGTTTTGTGGCCTATAGCTCCCGGAATCAGTGTTTGAAGTTCGTGTTTCAAATGCACTGTGTGGTAAAAGTTCCAAATGGTATGGTGAAAATGATTTTTTACTATTTTATAGAAAAATTTTGAAAATTTTACCCACTACTCTATAGTTTGGACCCTTATTTACTATTCTAGACTATTTTTTTTTAATGTTGTGGTGTAGGGACATGATTTGAGTGAACCTTGACCGAGACTTTGACCCATTTGTATCTATTACATATATGAATTCGAACGAGCATATAGGTTAGGACTACACATCCGCTTGCATTATGCATCGCCTTATGACCATTTCGTCTTAAATTTATGTACGAACCCACTTCGTAATGTCACAAAACCTTCATACTGCTATTAGAAGTGGCATTATGTAAGTGGTAGAGTTTTCCTATTCATGGGTGCCCTAGTTAGATCCCTCTTTGTATTTTGGTGCCCATTTAGAGATTCCTCCACTAGGATTGGGAGTCCCTTATAGTCCTGCCATGTCCTTGAGTAAGAGCTTCATATCCGTCTTGAACTTTATGCTGGCCATATCCCATAGGGACTCCCTTGTATATCAAGTTGTAATTGTATTTCATGCATTTTTATTGCCTTATTGAGCTTTATTTCGGCTCCCCTGCTTCATATTTATAAGCCATGTAGCCCGAGCTTATCTCAATCCTAGCTAAGCAGTGCCTTATTTATATCCTTTGTAGCTTGATCATCCCTTACCGGGATGAGACTTTCCCCCGAGTGTCCTTATCCTGCACCAGCTTCCTTACATTGCCACATAGGTTTGTTCCACTACTTGGAACTAGTTTGCTTTCCCATGACACTGGTCTCCTCCTAGCTGTATACTCTAAGCACTTTTATTCTTTTTCAATATTTTAATATGAAAAATTCCACAAAAAAAAAAAAAAACATAAAAAGTTGTACGGGAAATAATATTACTTTTGGCAGCTATGGATTTGTGTCACCTTCAAACATAGCACTACATATCACAAACATTTATTGGGTTATTAGTATCACTTTAGGATATGTACTCGTTACTCTGATTTTTCTCCACCAACTGGTTATGCTTCCAGTCCCTATGGAGCCTCTGTCAATGCTGCTTGTTTCACAGAGTTGTCCCAGTTTGCATGTCGAGTCTATTCATCCTATTTTCAGTCACCATTTTCCTTGCACTCTTGTTCGAAGGAATTTTATCATGAGTCATCCATTCCTCAGTTATATTGTCTTTGCATGTCATTCATTCCCAATACAGTTATTGGTTTGTGCACATCCTGTTCATTCGAGTTCTTCCAAATTATCCAACATTGTTGAGTACCTCGTGTTGGTTGATGGGGAATTTCTTAATGCGCTCCTTCCAATGGATTCCATTCCATCAAATTCAGATCATTTATTCTGGAATAGGAGTCAAGAGTCCATTGAGTGCCTTGAGACTTACAGTCATGAGTGGTAGGTTCTCTCACCATTAACAGTTTTGGGAATACATCGATGTCCCATGGTTGATGGATTCTTTCAAGTGTTTGACCTCAACACATCTATTCACACTTGTTAGATTGAAGTGTGTGCCTCAATTCCCATTATCATTATCGATGGGATATCTCACATCGATTAACGATATACATCAATGACTGGTAATCAAACAATGGACCATCATGTTCAACCTCAACGCCTTTATTCGCGTAATGGGATGTGTACTTGTAGTAGTTTGCGTAGAATACCTATGAGCTTGGTGGCATTCTAGATATGTTACCTTCTTAATCATTCCAGTATTTATGAGATGCCATCTCTCATGACTAGATTCCAGTATATTATCATATATCTTCATCCACTATGGAGATGTTGTTCATTGTATATTGTACATGGAAATGACCACACATGACATTTGTATATCATGCCTATTCATGGCCATTGTACTCTTATGTATCTGAGACTGCTACACGTATATTTGCCATCACATGCTGAGATTTATCATTGTATTCTACTAATAAGTGGCTGGTTCTTCTACTTGGGTATTCATTACTCCACTTCTGGGATGGATATAATGTATTTCAGCCATCATGTTACCCATCTGACCTCACACATTGGGGGGCATATGTTATAGCTGATTTTACCACACTTGGTAGATCACACCTCTCTGCCCTTCCATGTCCCTCTACAAACTCCTTGGACCCCCCTTGCTCAAGTTATACTTTGATGAACCAAGAAAGCCCCTAAAAGACACCTGTTTATGTGTATACATGAATGTTAATCCAATACCCGTGTGTACATGTAGCTTTTTAGCCAATACCCGCATACATCGAGAAATGTGCATAAAAAAACTTTTGGAGTTTTCCTAATCGAGTCCCAAATAACTTGAATCTTAACCTTACATATGCCTGGAAATGATCCGACTTGACCCTCCATTTCCTTTTGGAGGGCTATATATTGAGCCTCTTGGATGCATTGAAGGAGGAGAATTTTGGAGAGCAAGGAAACTATAGTTCATTGTTGCCTCACTTGTTTATGCTTGAGTATGGATCCCTTTGTCCCTTTGGAGCACACATTGCTTCTCTTACCAAGCTTTTCTTTGCTTTGTAAGCTTTCCATTGAGATGGAGGATTGAAGTGGTGGAGGCCCAGGTGGAGGACTATGTTTCTCTATTTCAATGAGGTGCTGATAAAGTTTGTCATTATTCTATCTCTGTTTATTATTAATAGAAATATCCATTTCCTGTCCAATACATGTGTATAACTATGAATATTTTGTACATGGATGTAGTTATAATCTCTTATGCATGATGGTTTATATATTATATAGTAGGCCTAACACTTCGATATATAACATGCTTGTCTTATTTTGCTATTGTTGAGAGCGAATTGTAAATGCAAGCATGTTGAAAAAGCTCAACAAGGATCTACATCAACCGTCCAGAATAAGGTACATTTCATATCCCCTAGTGTTAGATGCATTTATTTCTCTTTCATATTGGAATGGATTGATTTCTGGTGTCATTCAGTCTGTTGTGGTCTACCCAAGCCATATGAATTTTCTCTCTGTAACACCCATCACCCCTCCATTATGGTCTATGACAATCACATTGACCATCATTGTGTTGTTATCTGACACTAGGTGCATGGACTATGGACTATGGATATTATTATTATTATTATTTTATCATTATTTTATTTCAATTAAATAAATATCTCAACATGGACAACTAATGTGGTTGGGGGTACATGGATTCCACATGTGAGGGAGGTTGGGGACTTGTTGTTCAGGAATAAACACCCTTATAACCGGGGGTCTGGGGTTACCAACATACTCTTAAAACTTGCAGACAATCAGCTTTAAAGTATAGAAAGGAAATAGGAATATGTAATGGACTCACCCGATTAAGTTGAAGTCGAACATGGAGAGGATTCAACAGTTTGTCAATCAATAGGTGATAATTGATAACTAAAGAAAAGGAATTCACTAATGATGAAAGTGAATCCATAGGTACAAACGTCAAAACTCTAGGTCTTCGTCATCAGGAAGTGTTGAAGCAGAACCATACTTTGATAAGGAAGGCAATAGATCCTCCAACGGATCACAAGAGTGACTAGGAACTGGGTAAAGGAAGGGAGACACAAGTGATAACAGATACGGCAATGATGGGATCTGGATATAGATCAGACATTGAGTTAAGTCCTTGAACAGTAAGCATGACACAAAGATGACCCAAGGCATCTTTTAACTTTATAGATAGAACAACTAGACTTATTTGTCATGTAGGAGACATGATCAAATTCCCCAGGTAGAACAGACAAGAGGAGGAGTAATAAACTCGAAGTAATAGCTGAACTGAAAGTGAACACTGAGACATGGGTATCGAAAAAGATAGAAAGTTCTATGTTCAAGGATGACATGCTGCCACTAATTGAAAACAAGAGAAAACTTCTTCCTTACCTTCCCTGTTGAATTTTAACGAGTCTAGGAAAGTCAACTCGAATCTCTCTTCATTTTTAACAAGCTTGAAGAGAAGAGCGAATATTGCTTGATAGTGTCACTGATTCGTGGAGATAATGAGCCTGAAATAGTACATGCTCAGTCGGTGTTTTCACATTTATAGAGTCTGAAAACTCCAAAGAAGACTCCAGGGGGGTCCTTTTTTGTCCAATTTAGTCTCCTGAGGCCGGAAAAGTATAAAACATACCACAGAAGAACTCTCGTAACTTCTGTAGAAGAAAAGGTGAACATTTTTTGTACTTAGTCAGGGAGGTCCGAAAAAGGTTAAATTACCACCTACCCAACACTCCTTCAATAATAGCATAAATAGCTTGAGTTTTACGAGTGTGAAGGAAAGCAAGATCACTCGAAAAGATCCATTTGAGCACGAGAAATGGGGCTTACAACAATAAACTCGATGCTTTGTTCTTTAGTGTTTAACGAGCATGATAAAGTCATAAAGTACACTCGAAATCTTTTTCATGTTTAGGTCCAGAGCATGAAAAAGAGAAAACTATGCTCATACCGAGAGTTCCTTTTCCATTACTTTAGTCCCTCAGGTCCGAAAAAGTGATAAACCTATGCCTGAGAATACTCTTCTCAATTCCAAAGAAAAGAGAGTGTTCCTTTCTCATATTATTCCACATGGTTCGAGAAAGCGATAACCTACCACCAATGTGGATGCCCATTTACATATTCTTAATGAGCCTGAATGGACAAGTTTACTCGGCAGTCAAGTCTATTTTGAGGAGTCAGACCTGGGTCTAAAGAAACTCAATATCTTTCCTATGAATTTTTAACGAGTCTGGAAATGTCAACTCCCAACCTCCTTACTGTTTTTAATGATCTCAAAGGAGAGCAGAAAGAATGCTCTAAAAGTGAGGATACAAGTGTCAGGGGCAAGCGAAACTAGTTCCAAGCACGAGAAACAAACCTATGCATAATGCAAGGAACAAGAGAAAGGTAAAGACACTCAAATAAAATCTCCTCAGGGTAAAAGGCTTCAAGTTGCAAAGGCAAAATGATACAAGGCTTAGTGTTGATGAGAACAAAGATGAGACTGATTATGGAGCAGAACACTAATCTGTATTGAATAAGTGTACAATATCCAACCCTATGAAGTCATAGGCTTCCACAATAAATAATTACATGAGATATTTGAATGCATTGGGATGCCATTCGAATTGGTCAAAAGCGGGCTTACTAAATCTAAGCAAATCCCCCATAGGTGCATAAAGCAGCTTCCAAATCTATCTAGGAGCTCATGAATTGGAAAAATCAATTAGGCAAGCTAATAGGTGATGGAAGGACAACTCATACATGCTTTTATTAGGAGAAAAGAGTGGAGGATGATGAGGACAAAGAACAAGTTAACTTCACCTAGTCAAACTTTCCCAATTGCCTTAAAACTCAGCAAAAGCAGGCAATAAAGCAGAAAAAGAAGACATGCACTAGGAAGGCCAGGAATAAATCAAAATTGATTCCAAGAGGTTTCCCAAGTGCTCCATGACTCAGTTTTAGTGATTTTGACCACTTTGGACATGTGGAGGACAACTTGTATAAGGTGGAATATGGAAACTAGGAAAATAAGAAAATAATGGATTAATTAATGTCTAAGGTAGCTAACTATGGGTTGATTATTCTAACAAAAGACTCTAGGAAGACTTCATATAAAGGAAGGAGATCATTGAGATAGGACACATGTCTAAACTTTCAAATGGATTGACAGAGTGGAGAGAAAGCTCCACAGTGTGTATAGGATGAATCACCTGGTCAACTGCTGGGACCAAGTCCCAAGAAGGTAAGCATGAAAATAGATGCTGCTTCTCAGTAGCAATTCAACGCAGAGAACATGAGGCCACATAGTTCACCTGTGGTGAGGTAGTGTCTATAGAAACATTGGGAATCGATAAAGGAAAGACCTGGTCTCTAGTTGGGTCAGGAGAAGGATCAAGAAAATCCAACTGATCGATAGTGACAATTTATTTGCCATGATTAAAGTACATCACACGAAAAAATGTTGACACCACAGCTTGCATGGCATAGACATAATCATGTCCAAGGAGCATATTGAAGTCCAAGGGGTCTTCTATTACCATGAAGTCAACTAATATGGTCTTCCCACCCAAAGTAATAGGTGTTTGAGCAAGAATTCCCAAGGCTACACAAGTTCTTCTATCAAATGCTAGTAACTGACTAGCAGTCAACACAAGTCTGGGAGATCCCATGCCTCGCCAAGCATGAGCAGACAAGATACTAACTGAGGCTCCTTCATTAACAATACAACGAGCAATCGTGTATGATTCAACTTTGACCTTTATCTGGAAAGGTGCATCAGAAGGAAGGCATGGCTCAACTAGGATATCACAATCAAAGGAAGCAATCCGAGAGCTTGGTGGGGGTTGATCCGAAGCAAGTTCAGTGCCCCCTTGTTCAGTAAGTTTTGAACTGGCAGTGAATAAAATGTGACTAGTAGACACTTCACTCTCCAAAGGAAGAGTGGGGTTGATCGATACTAAAATCAATTCAACCGCTTCATCAAAGTCACTCTCCATAGGGAGAGTGGTATTGACCAAAGATGACATTGGTTCAATCACATTAGGATCACTCTCTGAAATAAGAGTGGGATCGACCAAATCTGAGATTGGTTCGACCGCCTGATCAACCAACGGTTGAGTAGGGTGTTGAGAAACTATAGGTTGTTCAAAAATGGGATGACCATGAAACCAAACTCTTGTTACCTCTTCAATAGAAGGGCATTTATAAGTAAGGTGGTATCCCTTACAAATCTTACAAGGAAACTTGGGCTTTTGTTTTGAATGGGTAGTCTTTTCAACAGTGTCAACATGACTCGCAGTGGCTGAAAAATTGTCTTCAGCATGAAGTACAGAGGCTGAGAGACTACCCCCAGCATGAAGTATAAGGGCTGAGAGACTGCCCCTAGCATGGCTTGCAGAGGCTGAGAGACTGCCCCCAGCATGGCTTGCAGAGGCTGAGAGATTGGGTTCAACATGACTTGCAGAGGTTGAACGGGTGCCCCCTTGCTTATGTGCCTTCTTCCTATTCCTCCTTCTTTTACTCCTTTTAGACTGTCGGTTACTAGTATCAGTACTTTCACCGTATGAGGCAGAAGGAGTAGGAGAATTAACTATAGGTGAAGGGGAAGCAATGTTTTGATGCCCTTGAAATAAGGAGCTTACTTGAGAAGCATCAGGAGCATTTAGGGCAGTTGGAGTGGAAAACAACCACACCGGTAGCCCTAGGGTGAATCCAGGTAGATTCAAGGTGGCCATCAAAGGAACACCAACATTCCCCGTGAGAGGAATCGTACAAGGAGTTCCTCGCATGGGGATCTCTTGGTTGGTGTTCAAAGGGGTGTTAGCCATAGTTTCAAACAATAAGACAAAATCTGAGGTTGACATGCAACCAAAATTACAAAGAACACACCTAAAGGCACACTAAGTACAAACAAACCACACAGCACTCACCAAAAAATTCCTAAAGCCAAGCAGACAATCAAGTATAAGATACTCTTTCCAAAAGAAAGATGATAAACAGTTATTTGGCATCCCTATATATGTTCTTAGGCACAAGCGGAGGAATCACACACCACCCTCCCACACTCTCTACCAAGGTTACCTTCCAAGCCCGTCCAAAGTCAATCATAAATAGCCTTCTGGTGTACCTGTGTATGACCCCTAGATGTCAACAATACTAAAGGATACCTTAACTATATTGGTAGTCTAGGGGGATAGTCACAAGCCTGGTTTGTACGCATGGGTAGGGTAGCAAAGCCTGAAACTCTGTCTAGGACAGAATCCCCAGATGAGCAAAAACCCTGGTTTATGTTTCGACAAGGAATCAGAGGGTTATCTCCTCAGTCCAAGCCTCCACGTGGCCTCATGCTTAACTCCCATTTGAGAGGAGATTCCCAGGTACAATCAACATAGAAAAGGGTTTACCTAGTGATTGGCCAACTATGTCTGAAATTAAACACTTGTGGGGAGTTTAAATTCCCTATCCCACAAGTCTAGCCTAAGCTAGTTGGTGTATGACCCTATAAAATAAAAATTACTAATAATTTTAAATTATATCATTTATTTTAAGGGTTTTTTTTAGTCAGAGGGTAAATGGCGTGAAACTTATGTGGTGTTTTGACTCAAATTTGAAACCAAATGACTAAGCAAAAAGAAAACTATTCTCTTTCTTTTCCAAGTAGAAACTTAGAAGCCACAAAAGAACAAATCTTTTTTATTTTTCAAAAACAATGATATGCTATGCAATCTAGAATAATAAACTAATCTACATGCATATAAAGCAAACATGTGTTTTTCTTTTTCTTTTATAAATGCAAAAGAAAACTAAGGCTATATTTTTTGTAATTTTTGAGATTATCTTTAAAAACTGAAAATGAAACTACTATATGCAAATCAAATGCAAAAGTTTCTAAATGTTTTCTTTTCACTTTTTAAAATGCTCAAAGACTACTATGCACCTAAATGCACAAAAAATTGAGCATGCTTAGATAAACTAACTGTATAAAGTAAGCAAAGTGAAGTAAAACAGATTAATAAGACCAAAAATCAACCAACAAGGGAAGACTCAGAACCCTATCTTGGGCAGGCAAAATGACAAGAAATCATTGAGATCACACGAAGGTAAGTGGCAAACCAATCACTATCCGAAGATAGAATGGGAAATACAATGTCTAGAACCCTGATCACTGATTCAGACAACCAACACTTGAACCTATAACCCAAATAGGAAAATCCACTTCAAGCTGCTAACAGAAGACAATCCAAACAAAAAGAACTCAAGGGCTTTACAAGAAAGCACAAGGAGTGGCAAACAAGGTAATCAAACTGACAGTGTAATGCTCATAAGGAAGACCAACCAGCAAACAAATTTTATAAAGGGATAGGGACAAGCAAACCCTAAACCAAAAATTCAAATGCTAAGGCTTGTACGTGAATGTGTATAAGGGAAACCCGTGTACTATATGCGACTGTCATAGAGAGCAACCCACGTATGCAGGCCTACGTATGTGACTGTATGCAAGAGAAACCCGCATACAGGTACAAAATTTTCTAATAAAAAGAAAAAATTTCAAGGTCTTCAAACACTACCCTGAGTATGAACCAAGACAGAAATAACACACACACAATGAAGGCAAAGACTAGGCAACGGTAAACAGAAATAACCCACAGCAGTCTAGGCTCCCCACTGGAGTCGCCAGTTCTGTTGTTTAGAAATAAACACCCTTATAACCGAGGGTCTGGGGTTACCAACGTACTCTTAAAACTTGCATACAATCAGCTTTAAAGTACAGAAAGGAAATAGGAAGATGTAATGGACTCACCCAATTAACGACGGTTGGTCCAAGCTTTGTCTTCTCCCACTCTGCTCCTCTTCAAAGCTTTCAGGGATGCACCTCCTTCACCTGCAAAGAGAAAATCCTCTAAATACAATCTTATACATGTATATATGACAAGTTAGATAAGCAATATATAGAGTGCTTAATCATAAATATTCATCAAACCATGATACATGAAAGATATTCAACATGCATTTGGAATAAGGATTCTCTTTATTAACAATAGTGAATGAGATAAGTGTACAACCCAACGCCTGAAACAAAGACTCCTATGAAACCAAATGATTCTGAGTTCTACTGCTCCAAATACTTCTGAAGATATATCACCAGCATAACTTTGCTCTCCAAGTATGATTGATCAATGCCCTCCCCAAGGCCTTTATTTATACTTAGGAAAATAGAGGAGTTTCGAAGGTTGAGGAGGTTGAGGCAGTTAAGATAGTTAATGTTTAAGGCTTAACAAATCTCCATTAATCGTGTTTATTATTTTTAATGTCGAATGGAGGCGTACATGAGTACTGATACTAGAAACCCGCGTATGACACGCGAGTTGCTATAAGGGAAACCCGCGTACAGATATGTATACAGGTTGCAATGACAATACCCGCATACAGTATGTGATATGATATGGAGATAGTAGCGTATGTATGTGATTTGTTGTGGAAAGAGTCGTGTACAGCAATCAACATGTAAAATGGTAAAAAATGGAAAGCTAGGTGAATAGTGAATTCATCTCATGTCATGCCCATCTATAGTGTTTTAGGAAACCTTCAATCCATAAATGTCCTTTTGTGTGCCGACATATGAAGTGTCGGCACTCAGACGACGAAGTGCCATTTGGGTTGATAACAGGACTAGGAGTTGTGGCTCTCCTCAACAACACTCTTTGGTTCCCATTTTTATTATTTTAGCATATATTGGTACTATTGAACATAGTTCATTATTTAGTGGGTATTCCTTGGTGCTTGGGTGGATTTCCACTTCTTGAACGTGCCATTTTGGTGGTTTTGAAAATCCATTTTGGAGATTACACTTGATTTTTCAACCCCACTTTATAATAGTGCGCCCTCACTAGCTATTTTTATCCTTGACATCTCGAAAGTTGTGTGATTCCTTGTGTAACCCATATTTTAATATTTTTGGAAGGAATCCTTTGCTTATGTAAATTTTATCTCCACCTATTATAGTTCCTCCTTCATTATTGAGTGCTACACACACTATTTCAAGTTAGCCTTGGTGGGGATTTGAATTAGTCTTCTAGCAACTCACAATGACTAGTGTGGTTACTGTCTAGTTAACCTGGGTCAGTCCTTAACCAGTGGATTCGAATTTCTATAAAGGGATTTGAATTGGACATATCCAGTTCCTATTGGTTGGTTATTCTTACTCTCTTGAATATTTCAAATTCATGTGGATGTGTTTTAATAAATTGAGGAAGAGTTGAACTCCTTGTAATGAGGTATGAAGTCTAATTTATACCAGATTGCAGTCTAGATAGATTGTTGTTGTAATCTCACAGATCACTAAGGGTTACCAATAATACACATTTAAAAGCATACAGACATATCAGAGATAAGAGACAAGAACATAGATGTAGGAATAACAGATTATATATGATAATAGAAGAGTCCATACAATACATAGAATTGAACCAATTTCTCATCTGGCTCAACAACCTAATATATATGATTTACAAAACAGTTACAAATAACTACCTTTCGGTTCTGTCAACTGACACGACCTTAGGTGGCTGACCTAATCTCTAATTAGTCGGCCAATCGACTTAGTCAGCTAGTTGACTAGCTCCTTCAAGATCTCCCCCATGAACAAAGTTGTTCTTCGTCCCGAAGAAACAAGGTAGGTACTCAAAAATTCTTTGGCTGTCTATAGTAGTTATTTCTTTGTTTAGCCTTTTATGGGCTGTGAAGTCTGATAGTTGGTATTTTCTGTACACAGACTTCCAAAATTGCTTCTGCTATCACTGCCAGCTGATGTTGAAATTTCATCCAACTTTGCAGTACTTTTTGGATGTCGATGGTTAATGTTGTAATACTTGAGAGTGTCAACGTCTTCTCTTGAATGGAAAGGCCTGCTATCCTTTCCATGTCGAGACCCATAAACTAGTCCTTTTCTGCTGCTATCTCAAAAACTATTTTCATCTGTAGGCAGATGATGTCTAACTTGTCCAAGCTCGGAATTGCCTGCTGCACCCACTGGTGTGCTTGTCGCTCGAGCTTCTGTAGTTTGGTTGTTTCAAGCACGATTTGATCTTTGATAGTGCTTCTGAGTGATTCT
The DNA here is from genome assembly GCA_001517045.1 of Pseudotsuga menziesii. Classification (NCBI taxonomy): domain Eukaryota; kingdom Viridiplantae; phylum Streptophyta; class Pinopsida; order Pinales; family Pinaceae; genus Pseudotsuga; species Pseudotsuga menziesii. Next base: position 142,619 of record LPNX010774875.1, read on the forward strand.
TCCATGGTCTTCCTCTTCTCTAGTGCTTGGATTTCTTGTCGGGTCTACCGGATCTGCTGGAAGAATTTCCCATAATAAGAAGGCTAGTCCCATAGTACTCCTTCTGTGATGACCGACTCCTCCATGTGATCTTGAAGCACTTTGTAAGCTTCAGAGAAGGATGTGTGTTGATGCATCAGTATTCGATTTGTTTCTTACTTTTGCTCTTCCCTTGTGTTTTGCATCTGTGTCTGTAGTGCTGACACCACACTTTCAAACAATTGATACACTTTCTCTAGCGGCTTGTCGGTTTTGACCTCTACTGGTCCTGGTATCACAGACTGTGCAAGGTTTCAGCATTTGTTTAGGAACTCGACTTGTTCCCTTTCATTGTTCTTAAGCTCCTTATGTTTATTCTATCTCCTTGTATTTACTTCGATGGCCAAGGTTTCCAAGAGTTGTCCCAACTCTCCATCCCTCAGCTTTGTTGCGTCGACTGCAGTGGTCGAATCAAGTTGGCTGATGTGAACTATTGTCGCTTATGGTTGATGGCCCCTCTTATTTCTATCTCTCTTTCTCTTATGCTTTTTCTCTTCTTGCTACTGTACTTGTGTACCTGTAAGAGTCATACTTTTCGGCAATGGGTTGTCCGGTTGCTAGTCTATAGTGGTTAGGGGAACTTCTGGTTGGGGCTGTGGTATGAGTGCTGTTACTGGGTGTGTTTCTAGGGGATTTTGTACAGAGGGTCTAGATATAGATGTTGTTGGTACTGATGGTTGCTATAGAGGTGGTTCAGGTGCAGCAGGTTCAGTTGCAGGTTCTCGGTTGTGGGGTGGTGGCGGTGATAGTGATGGTGAATAGTTGGGTGTGATTGGAGTGGTGGGTATGTGTTCAGGTGTCGGATTGTCGATTTGTGGGGGTGAACCTTCTGGGATGTCAGAGAACAGTTCGTCGATTTCTTGATTTATTTCTTCCATGTTCTCATCTTCCTCATTTTTTATCGGTTCATTGGCTGGTGGTGGGGGTTCGGGGTCGATTGGGATGAAGGATGAGGTCCGACTTATGACGACTTGAGCTATCGTGTTAGGGTTCCTCACAAATGTGGATGTTATTACTCCCATAGACCTCAATTTTTGGGGTATTCGGCTAGGTTGTGAAGGAGCGGGCTTTCGTGACCCACTAGTTTCAAATAGAGGCATTTTGGTGGTGATCTTTTGCACAGAGGTGAGTAACTCAGGCAGTTTTTTGATGTACATTTAGAAGTATTTGTCTCGGTCGAACCTCTCCTTCAGGGTGTCCGGCATAGCATTCTTACATATGTCGACCGAGGTTATTGAGGGGAGCTCTAGAAGTGTTTCCTATGTGATTTTGGTCAAGGATGGGGGGGGGTGTAGACACTAGATCAACAACATTTTTTGTAGTTGAGGTATTTGTGCTCTTTACCTTTTTCGGTCAACCTTGTTGTGCTCCTTCTTCGACAAATTTTTGGAACTGTGCCTCCATTGGAATTTTGCTTGCTGCGGCATCTTCTATGATGTCGACTGCCATGGATGCTAATTTGTCTTCATCTTCTGATTATTCTTTGATGATAAGCTTGCGCTTCCCCTTCCCCTGTTTCTGTTCTTGAATTTTTCTCCTTTTCCTTGAAGCTGCTATTTCCTTTGATAGCTTACGGATGTTTTCTTTGGTTATAACATACTCGGGGTTTTTAGTTTCCATGTTGTCCCCTGGTCCTTTACCTCCCCTTTGTTGTTGAGTTGGGCCGACGCTTTCTTCAGCTAGATTGGTTACCTGTTGTTCTATCTGTGCTCCTTCCCTTTGGGTTGTCGACGGTATGATTGTAATTTGCAGTCGACTGGTGTCTTCTGTTGGTGTTTCCTCCGACACAAATGTGCTGATGTATAACCAAAGTTCATAATATTCTTCTTTTTCTTGGTATGTTAGTGGCTCCTCTATTGCTAGGGTTGTCTCCTTGGCCTTTGCTAGTATCTATAGTTTTGTGCCAGACTCTCGAGCTAGTTCCTGGGAGATCTCTTCAACTGTTGGATAGTAGTCGAGAGTCTTTACTTTTGCCTTGGCGCCCTACATGTACCAAACCGCTGTATGGTCAAGTTCCTGCTATATGTGCACGGTTTTGGGCAGAATTTGTCGGATATTCTAGGGCACCCTCCATCTAGTCGTCTGGATTTTAAGCTGTTGGAACTAGTTTTCCAATAGCACCTTGCCATTTTCCAGTTCCTTCATTGTTCCAGTCTGGGCAAATGGTTTGAATCTCCACATATGGAATCTTGTGGGTTCTTGAAACTGCTTGTCCTTGACAGGGCTCAAGTAGTACATCACTATCCATATTATAAGTGACAGGAACCTTATAATCTCTCCTGACTCCTGGCATTTTTTGCAGATGCCTTTGAGCATGTTGGCGACATACTCAGCCCATCTGTAAATTTTCCCTGTGTCGGCAATGCTATCCACTACCTCTAGCATATCTATTTTGAGATCGCTTCCTCGACCTGTGGGTGTAAGCTCCATTGCTATGATTTTAGCCACAATTTGTGGCGTTCGAGCTTGTATCTGGCTAATCATTAGCCCTTTTGAGTTTTTTCCTGATAGTGATCTGGTTAGTTACTCTACCAGCCCTTCTTTTATGCCAACTGGTACTGGGTCACCTTGGTTGGTTAAACCAGTCAAATTGTATATTACTTCACCAAATATCTTGACTGGCCTGTTGAATCAGAATATGCCATTGTGGTATTGGCTTATGATGAATTTAACTACTGTTTCCTTTGTACCTCCAAAACTTGCCATGAACGATGTGTTCATGTAGTTCATGATAGTACTGTGGTTTATCTTCTCCACGGCTGGTGTTGGTTTCTTATCAACATAGGCCCATTCCTTGATCTCAGACCATTTTTTCTCCCAAGAGGTCTCTTGAACCTTGGCGTTCTTTATGTTCCTCAGCCTCCTCATTAATGGGGTCTCAGCAGTTTGTAGTTCCTTTGTCTTGGCTGCAGCTCTTGTTTGTTTTGGTACCATTGTGTCAGTTCTGTGTTCTACTTTTCTTAGAGTTTCTTGGTTCTCGGTTTTCTGTTTTCTAAGTTTCTCTCTTCGTTCAAAATACTATGAATGATCCTCTTTCGGTCCAATATTTATAGACGATGCATTTGACTTTTTTGTCGATGGGTGTATTAATGGCAAACGTGATGGTCCAACGCGATCACTTGAGTTTGCGTTAATGGTGATTTGATTTTGGTGCTCGTAGTCATGAAGGCGTGATGTGACTTTCAAGGTCATTGGTCGATGTTGATCTTGTAAATAGTCGATGGTGGTATGTCGGTGGGTGTCAATGTTGGCTGTCGAAATGTTGATTTCCTGTCATCCTCGTTTATGGTATTGGTTCTATTTTTGTCTTTTTGATTTTTTTTTTCATATTTTTATAGTTTTTGTCCAACTGTTATGGTCGTTATATGATTTTTTTATAGATTATTTTAGGTTTTGTACTGCTTTAGTCGGGCACCATTAACAAGTTTCCGAAATACTATGCCTTGTAACATCCTTAGTTGGACTGATCCGTTGGCATGAATCTCTTCGACTACATAGGGTCCCATCCATTCTGTATGTAGATTTTTGGGTTTTCCTTTTACTCGACTATTGTATAATAAGACAAGGCCCCCTATCGACAAGTTATTCTTTTTGATGTTACGATCATGCCATGCCTTCTGCTATTGTTTCTAGATTTCTTGATGCTATAAAATTATCAATCGGTGTTCTTATAGTTTACTTAATTGTATCAGTCGGTCCTTCCTTCTTTGTTTGACATCGACATGTAAGATATCTGCAATAATAGGTGTCTGTTTTCGAAAATATAGTGGAACTATTGATTCTTGCCCATAAACTAGTCAAAACGGTGTTTGGTCAGTTGAACACTTGTATGTTGTTCTGTATGCCCATAGTACTATAGGTATATTTTCATCCCAGTCATCTTTCTCAGTGTTACATATTTTTTTTAGGCCTTTTGTTAATGTTTTATTAAATGCTTCAATTGCTCCATTCGACTGAGGGCGATAAGTTGTACTCCATCAGTGGTCGATTTTGAACTGGTCCATTAGTGCCTTGATGGTCTTATTGATAAAGTGTGAACCTTGGTCATTCATTAGCATTATTGGGCATCCAAACCTAGTGATTATATTTTCATAGATGAATTTAACAACTGTCTCACTAGAACATGTGTTGACTGGTTCTGCTTCTGCCCATTTGGTTACATACTCTACTGCAGTTATTATGTACCTTGCACCTGTTCTTTTTGCGGTATGGGAAATGGTCTTATGAAGTCGATGGCCCAAATTTCAAATGTCAAACTTGGTTTTACTGAAATTAATGGCATTTATTTGTTAGGAAAAGGTCGACCTAGTCGTTGGCATTTGTCACATTGGCTTTCAAACTTTTTACAGTCTTTGTGAAGTGTTGGCCACCACAACCCTGACTGTTGGATTTTCTTGGTAGTTGTGTCTGCTTGAAAATGTCCTCCTGTAGGTCCATAATGTGCTTCATACATAATATTATTTCTTTCATGTTCTAATACACACCTTCTGAGGATGTCGTCGAAACCCATTTTATATAAGAATCCATTTATGAGGCTATATGGTGCAGCTTTCATGGCTAAGGCTCATGTTGGAACGATGACGACAAATCCAGCTATCTTTGAACATCAAGAAGTGCATATTCTTGACCCCTATAGGGATACTATTAGGACACATTGTCTGTAAAGAGGGTATCAAGGTCGACTTCACAAAAATAAAAATCATTCTTGACTTTAAATCACCAGTGAAACCAAAACAAGTCAGGGTACTACTCGGTCATACAGGATATTAAAGAAAATTCATAAGATACTATTCAGACATGACATACCCACTAGAATAAATGTTAATAGAAGACCAGGAGTTTGACTGGACAGAAGAATGCAACATATCATTTGAAACGCTAAAAATAAAACTAGTCGAAGCACCCATTCTAAGATTTCCAAACTGGCTGACCAAATTCCTTGTACACATCGACGCATCAGGTATGGCAATAGGAGCAATCCTAACTCAACCAAGAGACAACGGAATGGACTACCCTATTGTTTACAATAGAAATAAACTATTCGAAAATAGAGAGAGAAGCATTAGGAATGGTCTTCGCACTACAGAAGTATCAAAACTACCTACTATCTAATCCGTTTATCTTTTATACCGACCACCAAACACTAAAATACCTCGTAAATAAACCCTTACACCATGGGAGTATTTGTCAATGGCTACTTCTATTCCAAGAACCAATGTTGTAATCTCACAGATCATGAAGGGTTACCAATAATACAAATTTAAAAGCATACAGACATATCAGAGACAAGAGACAAGAAAATAGATGTAGGAATAACAGATTATATTATAATAGAAGAGTCCATATAATACACAGAACTGAACCAAGTTCTCATCTAGCTCAACATCCTAATATATATGATTTACAAAACAATTAAAAATTACTACATGTCGGTTCTATCAACCGACACGACCTTAGGTGGACAACCTAATCTCTAATTAGTCGGCCGATCGACTTAGTTGGCTAGTCGACTAGCTCCTCCAACAATTGCACAACAAAGTACCTCAAGGACCTTTACTTGTATCTACTTTGGTCTTACACATGAACCACGATGGTGGATGGTGATATATTGAGGGACTGTAGTGAAGGGAATCCCATTGATCTAGTTAGGGAAGATGCAATGAAAGTAATTGATGAGGGAAGGTGTTGAAATTCCTCAGGTTGCAGGCTAGGAATTTTTGTGAAGGGAGAAACCACATGTTCTGGTTCGCCTATTCTTAATAATTTTGGGATCCTGAGACCCGTACCATTTCGTCCAAAAAAAAATGTTTCCAATAACGTACACTTTTGGTTTCATTGAATTTTTTTTGCCAAATGGCTAAGATATAGTTTTTTTTATTATGGCATGATTTCTCCACATAATTGTGAGAAGGGTGCAACTATATGCTCTATGTTGACAACGATGAAAAAGAATACACCTTGTTTGTTAGTTGAGAGTACCTCCTCATGTGGATCCATGAACACATCTCAGGGTTGACTTGTACAAGAATGGATGACTTGGCTTTGTCTATGGATCGGTGGAAAGTTTTCTTCTTGAATATAGTTTCCCCCGTAACCAAATGAGTATTTTATTGTATGTTTATTTATGGAATTTTGATAAAAGAATTTATGCTCATAAATATGATTTTATTACCTAATTTCATGGTTGTAGCTAGCAACTTATAAATTAAAATCTTATGTGGATTATATGGATGTATATGTCATCCTACAAATATGATGTCGACTTATGTTCAAATGGATATGGTTTAACGTGTAGACTTGAAATTACTTGATGTGATTACATGTCAATCAGTTGAGAGAACTGGATGCTTTCCTAACCTCTTGTAACCTCTTTTCCAACCTAGTAGAACGTACCAAGCTATTTGAAGCACCTTCTGATCTTTTGTTAAGATTCAATGTAGTAGATTCCACATCGCAGGGGAAAATGTGGTTTTCATTGTCGCAGTGGAAATTCCAATGACAAAATTAGGGTCGCCTTGCGAAGCTGTGGTTGTTATCGATTTTTTATTTTTGACTTTTCAATCAAACGGAGTTAGCGTCGATGTATTTGTGAAAGGTCAGAGTTTCGATGGTGATGCAGTGATGACGATATCAACGCTCGAAAGGTCATTGGTAGTTGTCTTTTAGTCAGTGTTTACTCATGAGGCCCGAGGTATAGATGTTTGAGTCATCACGACCATAGAGAATCAAGTGCAAATTTGCATCAACTTCCAATTTTCGACGTCACAATAACTGTGTTCCGAAATCAGAACATTAGAATCGGTAATGTGATTTAGTTGTATTTCTGACTCCCAATGTCAAAAACATTGGGAAGATATTGTTAAGCCGGTAAGGCAGAAACAATCCCTCGGGATTGTTTAATTATGTTAATTTAATAGCTAATTAACTAAAATTTAACCAATAACTAAGAGAAATAAGCTTTAATTCATAATTTTATGTTGTGCATTGACTTGTTTCAGCTTCCCCCCTTGGTCATTTAGTGATTTCAGGCTTAATTTTTGGGTCGGGTATGTTACAGTAAAAATACTCTCTGTTTTTTAGTTACATAGCCCACAAATCATGTTATGTTTTTATTGCATATGAATCTTGGAAAGAGTTATGTTGCATTTTTTCATATAATAATCTTACAATCATTATAGCATGTTCTATTGCATTTTTCACATAAAATAATATTAAAATCACTATATCCTATTATGCCACATACACTTCTTATGAACCATTTGAAAATTTTGACTTGTAATCCATTTGGTAAACTTTCCATTTGTTTTGTGTTGTTATGATTAAGACAACTCTACGTGTATTAAGCCTTGCAACTAGTGGAAAGGTCTCTTGTTGTTGTGCAAATCCTTGTGTCACTAATATTTCTATGTACTTTTAAACTTCACCTTTTACATTAAACTTCGTCTTATAAACTAATTCAACTCCTATTCCATCTTTCTCTTCAGATAGACCTACAAGCTCTCATGTTTCATTCCATTCAATGGAATCCATCTCTTCCTCCATACCTTTGATATAATTTTCTTGTTTCTTCAAAATATACAGGATGATGTGAAAATAAAGCTAAATTAAACTTACCTCTAAATTTTCCTCTCTCATATCATAATTCTCTTTTGAGGTTCTTGTTTTCTTACCTCTTGTCCTAGATTTTATTGAGGATATTGTAGTATCAGATTCATCACTTAATTGTGATTGGGGAATATAATTACTTACTTGGCATGATGCTCCACCTTATACAAAATTGATTGGTTCTCTCAACTCTCTTGAATTGTCCCTTGGGGGATTTATTGTTTGATTATTTGTTAGCATTGTTTGCACTTGTGAACTAGACTCACCACTTTTCACACTTTTCTATTCAAATTATTCCTCACTTTAAGGTATTGTTGCTCCAATTATGATTAATTATCAACACTTATGTCCCATGCTTATTTTTCCTTGAATTCAACATTTTTGATGATGATTACCTTCTTAGTAAAGGAGTTGTTTCTTCACTTGGACTTGATTTGAGAAAGACTTTATGGGTTTTCCTAGTTGCTTCATCAGGATGGCTAAGTATTCTCTATTTCAACATTCCTACATAATATTTTCAAGGTTGAGGCCTGTGAGATCATTGTCTTCAAATTCTCAGTCCAAATCAACACCATCTTCCATCACTACGTCCTCTTGCTCCATGGGTGTCTCTTCCTTATTCACCCTCATTTAATTTTCATCTAATATTGGTTCTAATTGTAGATATTTTTCAGAGTCCTCCTTGGTTGTACCTATTTGTAGCAGTTCTTTCCTTGCCTCATCTCCTATCTCCTTCATTATTGCTGCTTTTGGATCTGAAGGTAGACCATCAAACTTATTCCTAGTTGCAATTTTTTCCCCATGTTTCCCCATGTTTCCCCATATCTTTTCGTGGGTTTCTTTTCTTCTTCCTTGGACAAGAATGAATTCTCCTTTCCCTTGTTCATTTTTGCATGTGAAGATTTGGGGATATTTTTAAGCGGGGAATCCCTCAAGAGATTCCCATGAGATTTTAGAATAATCAACCCATATTTACCTACATTAGACATTAATTTAATTATTTTTGTCTTATTACCTAGTTTCCTAGATTCCATTCTATGCTAGTTGCCTTCTACACATCCTAGAAGTCAACACATGCTAAAACTGAGTCATGGAGCACTTGGGAAACATCTTGGAAACCCAATTTAGCATGTTTTATTTATTCTAGATCCTCCAAAGTGCATATCTACTTTTTCTGAAAAGATGCCTTGTTTTATTTCTGAATTAAGGAAAAAGGAAAAGCTAGACTAGGTGTAGTTTCCTTGTTTTTTTCCCACATCATCCTCCCTCCTTTTCTCAAAATAAAGCATTTATGAGTTGTCTTTCCATCCCTATTTATCTTTCCCACTTGACTTAGCCAATTCGTGAGCATCTACCTAGATTTGGAAACTGCTTTATGCACCTATGGGGGATTTAACTAGATTTGGTATGCCTGATTTTTTACTATTTAGAATGGAATCTTTATGCATTCGATTCTCTCATGTAATTATATATTACAGCAGCCTATTACTTCATAAGTTTGGATATTGTAGACTTACTTAATATAGATTAGTGTTATGCTCCAATTTTAGTCTCCTTTGGTGTTAATTTTGCATGTTTGATTAGCAATTTTGTGAGTGTAATTGTTCTATCTCTTGGGTTCAATTTCCACATGGTATCAGATCCTTTGTAGATTGATTTATCTCCTTCCAAATTTTTATTGTAGGTTCAACATCATTGACTGGGAACGTACTTTGCTGACTGGAGGACATAGGTCCTTAGCTATGGACCAATCTCAGAAGATCATCTTGAATCCATTCAATTTCTTTGAGTGGAAAGATGAGATGGAGATATTGTTGAGATAGAAAGGTCTCTATAGGGTGACTATGGAAATAGAGGCAGATCCCAATGCATATGCAGAGAAAATTAAATAGCACAACAGGAGGGATGAGGCCTATGGTCTTTTGTGTCTAAGTATTTCAAGAGACCTCCTCTTCCATCTTGATGGATTGACATCACCTAATGAAGTGTGGGAGAAGCTAGAAGATATTTTTGGAAAGACAGATGAGATGAGAGGACATCAAATCGAGAATGAGATGATATCCTTGAGTCTCAGTAGCTTTGAATCATTACAACTCTACTTTTCCAAGTTTAAGGCCCTTGTTTTGCAGTTGAAACCGTGTGGGATCGAAAAAGAAGGAAGAGAAACTAGTCTTGGCCATACTCTCTAAGATTGGTCCTAAGTATTTAGTTTTTGTTTCTACCTTCCATGCCACCAGGTTGATAGCTCGAGACTGTAAGATTCCTATGCTTGCAGAGTTCATGGAATCCCTCACACAAGAGTAAGATAAGTTGGTGATGATGGGCACCATCAAACCTTCCAAAGACCAAGGTTTGGTTGCTGGAGATTCAAGGGTGGATTCAAAATGCAAGAAAAATGCTAAAAATCCACCTGAGCAAAAGAGAGACAAGAAAAAGTCTCAAGAGGATCCCCAAGGTTCCAAGAAGAGCTCACAGAATCAAGAAGAACAAGGGAGAAATGAGCAAGTGTGCATACTGCAGTAAGGGCTATCATCTTGAGAGCTCTTATATGAAGAAGCAAATGGACATGTTGACCCAACTCCTGGAGAAGAATAACATCTCCCTTCCTAATTGCTCAAATAAGAGGGAAGGAGGATCAAATTCAGGGGATAGAGAGAGAGTACATTCCTTGGTTGTTGGCACATCAAGCTAACCTAGCTTCATCATAGACTCTAGAGCTTCTAGACATATGGTTTTGACAAAAGAGACATTCTCCTCTCTTGACATGTCGAAAGGTCCACCAATAGTTTTGGGAGATGACTCTCTCACTGTCAGTTTGGGGAAGGGAAGGATTGATCTTGACCATGGTAAGTTCAATAATGTGTTGTATGTTCCCGGTCTTGCCTCTAATCTCTTGTCAGTGTATCAGATGACTAATACTAGGTCTCCAAAGAAGGTCATCTTCTCCCCTAATGATGTTTAAATCAATGAGATTTTGAATGGTAAAGTCATAGAAAAAGGTGTTGTTGATCACACTTCAAAGGTATACAAGTTTTCCCATTTTCTACCCTACTCAAACCCCTCTACTCTTCTGATTCATGCTAATGAAGCAAGCAAGCTTTGGCATGCAAAATTTGGCCATATTAACTACAAGTATCTTTCTGATTTGAGTGAAAAATATATGGTCATAGGGTTACCAAAGATCAAGTTTTCTAAAGGAGTCTGTCAAGGTTGTATCCTAAGAAAACACCTAGAGCACAAGTATGAGAAAGCTAGTCATGAGAGAACCTCTGCACCTCTTGAGATGATTCACAGTGACATTTCTCATCCATTCCCTCATATGTCCATGAGTCAATCCAAATATGCATTGACCTTCATAAATGAATTTTCCAGGTATTGTTGGGTTTACTTCCTAAAGCATAAGTCTGAAGTTTTTGACCTCTTCAAAGTCTTTAGAGCCTTGGTTGAAAACTAGTTTGGGAGGAAAATCAAGATCCTCAGATCTGACAATGGTGGTGAGTATGTCAAGTCTGAGTTCATTTAGTATTGTAAAGATGTAGGTATTCAGATGCAGCATTCAATCCCTTACACAGCACAACAAAATGGTGTTGCTGAGAGAAAGAACAGATCACTGAAGGAGATGGCAACCTGCATGATGGAGGCTAAGACTTTGCCAACAAATTTTTGGGTCGAGGCTATAAACTGTGCATCCTACATCCAGAATAGGGTGCCTCATAAGCAGATTTATGGTATGAATCCTTTTGAATATTGGAGTTGGAACAAGCCAGATGTGACCCATTTCAGGATTTTTGGCTCAAAGGCTTGGGCTAGAATTCCAACTGAAAAGAGGAAGGCTTTGCAACCCCAAAGCCAAGAGTGCCTATTTGTTGGGTATTCTAAATATTCAAAAGGGTACAAGCTTATCAACTTGAGCACTAACAAATATTTCATTGAAAGAAGTGTTCAGTTACAAGAAGAGCCTTTAGTAGCAGTTGAAGTTGGAGAGTCTTCTTCACCACCAGATCCATTGATTGTAAGTGGAGACACTAATGATTTTGTTGATTCTGATATGTATGATAATTATTATTTGATTGCAGATCCTACTAGTCCTACAAGACCAAAATGGTCAACAAATACCATTCATGCAACTGGGGAACTAGCTGGAAATCCTAATGACACTAGGAGGACTAGATCTCAATTTGAGAGTGCCCTTTGTGTGAAAGATCCTCTATTTTCTGAGAAGTTCTATATTATGGTTGAATCAGATCCATAGAGATATCAAGATGTAGCATATGATCCAATATGGTAAACAGCCATGAAAGAAGAATTCTGCTCACTCTAGAAGAACAACACTTGGGAACTGGTTGGTCTTCCCTAGGGAGGAAGCTAGTTCAATGTAAGTGGGTTTTCAAGACTAAGTTTGATTCTGATGGTTAAAATTTGAAATATAAGGCAATATTGGTAGCCAAGGGCTACTCACAAGTATGTGGTATTTACTACAATGAAACCTTTGCACCAGTGGAAAATATGGACTCCATAAGGCTAGCTCTAGCCATTGCAGCTTCGAAGTAGTGGGAAGTGCATCACATGGATGTGAAGTGTGCTTTCCTAAATGGAGATCTCAATGAGTATATTTACATGTAGAAACTTGAAGGGTTTGTTTCTAATTGATCTTTAGTGTGCAGGTTAAAGAAATCATTGTATGGGCTCAAGCAAGCCCCCAGGGCTTGGTATGCCAAGATTGATGGCTTTTTTCTATCACCAAGTTTTGTTCAATGCAAGTCTGATCCTAATGTCTATTTGAAGTTGATTCATGGTTCTTTGATGATTATTTTATTGTATGTGGATGACCTTCTAATTACAGGAATTTCAAAGAAAGAGATTGCCTCCTTGAAGGATGCAATGAACCATGCATTTTCTATGACACATTTGGGATTGCTGAGCCAATTCTTGGGTCTCGAAATTGCTCAATCCCAACATGGAATCAAAGTACATCAGTCCAAGTATGCTTTGGATTTTCTGAACAAGTTCAACGTGAAATATTCCAAGCCAAGCAAGACCCCCTTCCTTTCAGGAGTTAATATTGAAGAAGCAGGTTCTTCTCCTATGGTAAATAATACACTGTATAGGCAGGTTATTGGGTGTTTTATTTATCTTACACACACTTGACCTGATCTATCTTATGCAGTTAGTGTTTCTTTGAGATACATGGATCAGCCTCATGAAATCCATGGGAGAGCAGCCAAAAGGATCCTAAACTTTGTTCAAGGAACAAGAACTCATGGGATCTTCTACAAAGCAAAATCTGATCTTGATTTGATTGGGTTTACTGACAGTGATTGGGAAGGTACAACACAAATTGAACATCTACATCAGGATATGTGTTCATGCTTATAGAATTACTAATCAGCTGGTCAAGCAAGAAGTAGAGTGCCATAGCACTCTCCTCTATAGGAGCAGAGTATAGAGGAGTTGTAAATGCAACAACTCAATGTTTGTGGTTGCAAGGGATACTTGGAGAATGTGTCTTCGAATCAGAGTTTTAAACTATTATCTACTGTGATAATCATAGCACCATTTGAATCTGCAATAATCCAATTCAGAGATAGCGAACCAAGCACATTGAGATCCATATGTACTACATCAGACAATTTGTGCATGATGGTACCATTGATCTACTCTTCTGTGAATCTTTAGAACAAGTAGCAGACATCTTCACCAAACTTTTTTGTGAGAAGACATTCATCAGTCTCAAACCACTATTGGGGATTGCTGATCATGCTGTGAATCATGATTGATGACAAGATTTCCAAAATTTTGTTTTTCCTGTCCATGTTTAAGGGAGGATTTTCCCACTAGGTTTTTTCCTCTTTCCTTGGTTGTATGGACAAGCAATATGTAAAGGGTGACTAAGCCTTGTTGCTAGGCCCTATATTTTTCTAATATTTACTCATAAATTCAGGCTTAAGGGGGGGTGTTAGAATAATCAACCCATAGTTACCTACATTAGACATTAATTTAATTATTTTTGTCTTATTACCTAGTTTCCTAGATTCCATTCTATGCTAGTTGCCTTCTACACATCCTAGAAGTCAACACATGCTAAAACTGAGTCATGTAGCACTTGGGAAACATCCTGGATATAGTTGCCTTGTTTTATTTCTGAATTAAGGAAAAAGGAAAAGCTAGACTAGGTGTAGTTACCTTGTTCTTTTCCACATCCTCCTCCCTCCTTTTCTCAAAATAAAATCATGTATGAGTTGTCTTTCCATCCCTATTTAGCTTTCCCACTTGACTTAGCCAATTTGTGAGCATCTACCTAGATTTGGAAACTGCTTTATGCACCTATGGGGGATTTGACTAGATTTGGTAAGCCTGATTTTTTACTATTTCAAATGGAATATTTATGCATTCAATTCTCGCATGTAATTATATATTACAACATCCTATTATTTCATAAGGTTGGATATTGTACACTTACTTAATACAGATTAGTGTTATGCTCCAATTTCAGTCTCCTTTGATGTTAAGTTTGCATGTTTGATTAGAAAATTTGTGAGTGTAATTGTTCTATATCTTGGGTTCAATTTCCACATGAGCATCCATGGAATTTATAGAATCTAAATAGTATATTCTCATAATAAATGGTCTAGATATAGTTCTTATCGTATCAAGTGAGGAAGATTCCCTAAGAAGGGCATATCGTATATTAAGATAGACATAAATCCTCACATATTGATATTTGAGCATCTCCAAATGGTTCAATTTTTTAACTTGAAAAAATTAAATGGAACTATCATCAGCATGTATATATCGTTGAGTTGATTCAGACGTTGTTCATTTCACCTCGATCGAACGTCGTATGAGAAAGTTATGGAAATCTGAAGTTTTGGCAAAACAAAATTCTAAGTGCATAAAATGGAAAAAGAAGTGCCATGTGGCACTACTACAAGGGTGCCACATGACCTATATAGATGATGATGTGGCATCCCCACATGGCACGATCGTCTATATTGGTGCTAACTTAGCATGTGACTCGGCAAAGTATGTGGATACTGACTTAGGGTGACATGGTGAACGCGTGTTCTAATCCTAAAATGACACATGGCCCAATGTGGCATGACACATGTCACCCTCAAGAAAGGAAAAAAATTTACTAAGATACAAATAGCCCTCCACATGACTGAAATGCATAACCTATCCAAACCAACACCATTGACTTGACCACTACACCAACAAAGTCTCGTGTTAGCTATGGCCTAAATTTAATATTTAAGGTAACATTTTTTGTATTATGGGAAAAGAGGGCCGACCAAACCTCGCCAAAATTTGTGTAGGGGTTGGTCATGCCCTAAGATTTGAACTATTTTAGCAGATGGGAAACACACACCAAAAAATACGTCCATACGAGGGGGTCCGTGGGAGTTGAACTCTGAACCTCCTAGGATCATATGGCCCAAACATGTACCAAACGACTCCACCTTGGAAAAACCATTGGGGCACAAATATTTAAGGACCGCATGATCCCAGAGTATCAGGGGGAGACCACGCGGAGTTCTGAGAGATGGTTGAGGGGACAATATATGGGCATGTAAACTGAGGCATGCATGCATGCATTTCATGTTCCGTACAATTTACGGACCCGTATAGTGTACAGCCTTCCATGTGGTATTTTGAGAGTCATTGGGAGTTTTTAGGGGTCGAATTTTTTACTGCTCCAAAATACACAGTATTTTATGTTGATCCTCGTCATTTGAGCCTTTTGAACGTAGTGGTGTAATCCATTTTCTAATCTGAGTAACCAATTTGGAGGTCACTTCTAGAATTTGCGGTATAGATCCATATTTTCCATGTAACTTGATATTTTTATTGATATTTATAAGAAGAAGCTTCCCCTTTGAAGAGCAAGCCCAGAGACGTAGTCCCATTGGGATGAAATCAGTTATTTAGTCATGTTCTTGTGTTTTTATGGTGCAAGTCTATTTTATGCATTTCTTCCTTTATGTGCACATTCATTCATTCATTCTCTTTTAACTAAACAATCCAATGATAATTCAATGATTAAAAAGATTCTAATTACATATGAAGTGTACCTTCCCACCTTAGTGGATTCAGAAGTCTTGAAAAAATTTCCTAAGGTGTTGTTGATTCCTTCTAGTGTTTCCAACAACTAGAATTCTAAAGGAAGAGAGTATAGATGAATCCATACTAGTGCATGGGTAAAATCCTCCTTATCATGCCTAAAATTTTCCATCCACTCACCATAGAAAGAATCCAATAGAATTGTTAAAGTAGGGCACGTTCTTAAAGATGTGATCTCTATCCTCCATATTATGGAATGTTGCGGTGAAAATCCCTTTCAATCCGAGTGGGAGATCATATATGACCCTTAGGTTTCCACAATGTGTCGATCCATCAGATCAAGTCTCTCTCTAATGGCCATAACCCCAAAAATTTACTAATCAGGGCACAATCCCTCATGAACTACGTGTACCATTTAGTAGTGATCTAATTGCACCTTGTACCTAGGAATTTCTATGGCCCGTGGAATACATTTTCCTAGTTCCTAAGACTAAGCCACCTTTGGATGCGAGATGCATGAATTTTGAACAGGTTCCTTTCCCTTTCCCAACAATAATCCAACCATCCTAATGATTCAGGAAACCAAATATAACTCCCAAACTCTTCAAAAAATAACAAAAAAATCTAGCATAACTTGGGAAGCATAGATGTAGATGCACATGGAGCCTTAGGAGGACTCTCCCTGCTTTGGAATCCCATGGAAATAATTCTGGACAACTTCGTGTCCAGCCACAAAAATCTCTTTGCCAATTTTCATTTAATAGGAACAAACAAAAAAAGTTGGATCTCTAATGTCTATGGTCCAAAAACTATGGATTGGAAAATATTCCTCATCAACCATCTCCAATGGTTTAGAAACTTAAACCAAGAGTATGACTGGATCTTGGGTGGGGATTTTAACATGATAACTAATATCCTGGATAAAAAGGAGGGTTAAAAATACTAGAGAGAGACAGTCAAGATTTTAGATATTTCATCAATAACAATCAACTTATTGATATGGAAACTTCTAATGGAACCAATACCTGGAACAACAAAAGAGAATGAATTCACCAAATCACCTCTAGGTTGGACGGTTTTCTAATCTCCAGCAATCTCTACACAAGAGGAGAGTATTGGTCTGCAACTATCCTCCCAATAAATGGTTCAGAGCACTGGCCCATCTATCTTAAATGGAATTCATATGGGAGGGAATAGAACAAATCCTTTCGATTTGAAAAGTTCTGGATAGAACATACGGACTTTCAACAAAACATAAAACACAAGTGGAACAAAGCTGATATCCTGAAGGGTTCACTTATGTACAAATTTCAACAAAAACTAAAGTTCCTTAAGCAAAGGCTAAAATTCTGGAATAAAACCACCTTTGGCAACATTCATGAGGATGAAATGAAAATTGAGGAGAAAATGGCTAATCTTCAACAAGAAATAATCTATTGTGGACGTAATGAGAATCTAAATAGAAAAGAGGAAATTATATCTACTCAACTGGAAGAACGCCTCAAACAGGAGGAGATATTTTGGAAACAAAAATATAGAGTAAAATGATTAAGGGAAGGAGAAAGAAATACCATTTTTTTCAAAATTCCATGCTTCAACACAGGAAACCTAACAATATTGTCATGCTCAAAGTTGGAAATGGTAGGAATTTTCAACAACATAGGGAGATAGCTATTGAACTAAACTCTTAATTCAACAACCTTTTAGCAGATCCTGAATGAACGTAATCAATGACATTTCTAGAAACATCCCACTCTTCTTTACGAAGAAAAAAATGATCGATTAATGAGACTCGTCACCATGCAAGAGGTGGAGATTGCAACTAAATCTCTTCAGTCAAGAACATCACCTAGACTAGATGTATTTACTATGGACTTCTTCCATGCTTGTTGGTATATCATTAAAGAATAAGTCCGTGGAATAATGGAGAACTCAAGACAAACCAAGAGTATCCTCTCCACCTTTAATGCAACATTTCTTACACTCATCCTGAACGGCCACTGTCCTTCTACCCCAGATAAGTTTCGCCCCATAATCCTTTGTAATGTTATTTATAAAATCATAACGAAGGTCATACCCTCTAGATTCAATCCCCTTCTCCATTTTCTGATCCCCAAAGAAAAGAACTGGTTGTGTTGAAGGAATAAAATTTTTGGATGGTATCATCCTAGATCATGAATTTGTTCACTCCCTCAATATCACAGGTTGAACTGGTCCTACATTTTCAAGATTTTCCAAGATTTCGGCTTCAATCAGGATTGGATCGATTGGATAATGGGACTAATATCTTCATAATTTTTTTTCCATCCTTGTTAATGGCTCTCCTACAACTCCTTTTACACCCTCAAGAGGTATTCATCAAGGATATCCTCTTTCACCCTTCCTCTATATTCTCATGGTAGAAGGAATGACAAGAACCATTCACGCTAATATCATGAAGGGAAACTTGGAAGGTCTCAACCTTTACAGAGGATCCCTTGCTTGTACCCACCAACAATTTGTTAATGACACACTTCTTATGGGTCACCCTTCTATGAAGGAAGCCAAATCCATCAAAAGCATCTTAAAAACCTTTGGAGATGCTTTAGGAGCCTATATCAATATTGGCAAGTCCCAACTCTTTTTCTTCAACACGACTCCCTCGATACAAAGATGCATTGTCAACTATTGAGGCATTTCCAACTACAACTTACCCACCAAATACCTTGGATCCCCCCTCATGTAGAAATCCATCCACCAAGAAAACTAGGAATCCCTTCTATCAAAACTTAATAAACACCTATCAAGCTGGTCCTTTAGGTCACTCAATATTACAGGAATATTAATCATTGTCAAATTTGTGCTACAGGCTATGTCGCTCTACCTTTTTTTTAGTCATGATTTCCCCCAAATCTATCCTCAAGCACATTACTAATATTCAAAGGAATGTATTATGGGAAATAAACAAAAATAAAAATAAAAGGGCTCTATTCAAGTGGGAGGACGTTTGTAAACCCAAACTAAAGGGGGGTCTTAGTTTGAGGGACCAAGATCGCACAAGTTAATCCCTAAGCTCTAAGCTCTAGTAGAATTGGCTCAATCATAATCAAGAACCTTGGGGCCTATTATGTAAACCCAAATACTTCCCCTATTCAAATCAATAGGAACTTATCATATACAATGACCAAATAAACAACTCAATTATCTGGAACCTAGCCTGGAGCAACAAGAATCTCATCCAAAATCACGGCTTCTGGGAAATAAAAAATAATCGAACAACCCTCTTTTGGGATGACTCTTGGAAATAAGATCCCAAGATGAAGGACTTGCTATCTAACCCTCCTTTGCACGACGAGCTAGCAGAAAGATATGTCTTTAAAGTAGATCACTTATGGAATAATAGTGAAATCAGATTGAACTGGAGGCAATAACTTTCCCTGTTGGAGTCATTTACCCAACATGCACACTTAATTTGGTCAATTTGGCCTTGTTAAACCACTATCCTAAGTTTAATTGACTTCATCGACATCATATGAGCACTCTATGACATCATCATGAGCGCACCCATGCCTACCTTCAATTAGGGAGGATAACTAGGCCTCCTCCTTCAATTGGGGAGCCATTCTAAGGTGATCTGCGTGTCATAAATGCACCTAATTCCTAACTGATTGTTACAATCAATTAAGGTGAGTTGTGTAGGAACCTCCATTTCATTTATTGATTATTTTTATTAATATTTATGAACTGGAGTCAACTAGGGAGCCTCCAACCACTTTTGATTACCAGTTTGACTTCAGTTAACCTCATTGGGGTTCATTGCAGTTAATGATGTGCTACCACTTGTTGATTGGCATGCACTGACATGTGTCTGATCTACTTTCTATTAGACTCAGTCATCCATTGCACTCTGATATAGTTAGGGCTCAGTTGATTTCATTTATTGATTATTTTTATTAATATTTATGAACTGGAGTCAACTAGGGAGCCTCCAACCACTTTTGATTACCAGTTTGACTTCAGTTAACCTCATTGGGGTTCATTGGAGTTAATGATGTGCTACCACTTGTTGATTGGCATGCAGTGACATGTGTCTGATCTACTTTCTATTAGACTCAGTCATCCATTGCACTCTGATATAGTTAGGGCTCAGTTGAGTCAATTAAGGCTGGATCAATGGGTTAACTAGGTGTGTTTACTCTAGCTGACATTCAGTTAAGCTACACCCATTCATTCAATTCAAATGAACTCCTTGGAAATTTGAATTGTCTTGGCATTCATGCACCTTGCATGATCATTGTATTGTATTACTCATTCTTTATTGATTATACAGAGCTACTACTTCTATTGCAGCACCATTATGCCATTTTCATGCTTAATTATCTGAAATCTCTAATGAGACTGTCTTTTAGTCCCTAGATTACTATGACAGATTAATATGGTATCAAAGCTCGTGGCGGGACGAAGCTCAGATCTCTAAAAAACATGGTTTTTGACATATCTTGCATGAAAAATTGGGCAAAAAGCTCAAAATTCCAACACTGCACCAGAAGCAAAGGCGTACCACTTAATACCCCAAGTTAACGAATTGTTGATCAAGCTTTCTTGATCAACTATGCTGGGTGTGATGAAATCCTAAAATGTGCAGGCTATTTGACCTTACGGTGCTCCTTTTGTTGTGATTTGCAGGTTTTAACAGGTGAAAAGCATTTTATACAGTAGTTTGAGATGGCTTATTCTGTCAAACTCTTGACTCTGTTCAATTTCCATTCATGGAAAGGAGATACAGATATCTAGCTACATGCCATAGGAGTCTACCGGGTCACTATGGACACTAAAGAAGAGCCTAATCATGTGATAGACAAAGCTAGATTCTTGAACAAGAAAGATGAAGCATTTGAATTCTTGTGCCTCTCTATTTCCAGGGATCTTCTTTTCCATCTCTTGGGATTGAAGACTCCAAAGGAAATTTGGGACAAATTGGACACCTTGTATGGAAAATAGGATGATTTGAGAGTTTACCAACTTAAAAATGAGTCGATGTCTCTCCAAACTTCCAATTTCGAGACCTTAAATAATTTTTTCACAAAGTTTAAGTAGATTGTCTTACTGTTGAAGCAGTGTAAGGTGGAGAAGGAGGATGATCAGCTCATCCTCTCCATTCTCTCCAAAATTGGAGCTGATTATTCGGTGTTTGTCTCTACATTCCGTGCAGGGAAGCTCACAACCCGTAAATGGAAGATGCCTTCACTCAATGCCTTCATTGAGTCCCTAAAAAGTGAACATGATAAGCTTGTCTAGATGGGGATCATAAAATCCTCCCATGATCAATCTCTCAATGATTTGGGGCCCAAATATCTAAAGGGTAAAGGAAAGTAGCAGAAGAACCCAAAAACCAAATTTGAAGCTACTAAGCATAAAGTTGAAAACCAACAACATGAAGAGCCTTCCAACTCAAAGAAGAACAAAAGAAAAGGGCATCATGGAAAGGAAAAAGTCAAGTGTTCATACTACAGGAAGGGATTCCACCCTAAATATGCCTGCATGAAAAAGAAACTTGATGAAGCTACTTCTCTTCTCGAGAAAAATCACATCAATCTTTCGGAAAGATTTCGGAGAAGAGATCAGCAAGATCAAGAACCACAACATGAAAGAGGTCATGCTCTCATGGCAAGCACTTTGAAGTCCAAATCTCTTTTGATAGATTCTAGAGTTCAAATCACATGATGGCTGAAAGAGAATATTTCTTATCTTTGGAGATTGGCAAATCCATTCCCATCCACATGGGAGATGACTCCACAATCATGTCCGAATGACAAGGTACTGTAAATCTTGAGCATGGTTATTTCTCCAATGTCCTGTATGTACCATCTCTTGCATCAAACCTCCTAAGTGTTTATCAAATGAAAAATATGGGAGTGCCCAAGAGATTCTCCTTTAGCCCATATGATGTAGATATCACAGAACTTGCATTCAGAAAACTTGTAGCAAAAGGCCTTGCAAACCATCATGCAAAAACCTATGAGTTTTCCCATTTTGTGGCGGATGCAAAGCCCACAGCATTGCTGACTCATGGAAATGAGGTTAGTATAATGTGGCATGAGAGGTTTGGCCACCTGAACTTTAAGTACTTGTAGCAATTACAGAATAATTCCATGGTTGAAGGCCTCACAGTCATCAAATCTACCACCGAAATTTGCAAGGGTTGTGTTGTTGGAAAGCACCATGAGCATAAGTTTGATGAGGGGAAGGCAAACCGAGCATCATGCATCTTGGGGCTGATACATTATGATATTAGTGGACCCATGCCTACCACATCCATGAATGTATCAAGGTACGTTCTGACTTTCATTGATGAATTTTCCAGATACACATGGGCCTTTTTTATCAAAAAGAAGTCGGAAGTCTTGGAAAAATTCACTAATTTGAAGGCATTGATTGAGAATTCATCTCGAAAAAAGATCAATATTTGAGATTTGATAATGGATGGGAGCATATCAGTAATGAGTTTCTATATATATGTTCCCAAAGTGGTATTCAGATCCAGCATTCATTCCCCTACACTCCCCAACAGAACGGTGTAGCGGAGAGGAAGAATCTATCTCTCAAGGAGATGACCACTTGCATGCTGGAATCAAAGAAGTTGGATGCAAATTTGTGGGCTGAAGCCATGAATGCTACAGCATATATTCAGAACATATTTTCACACTCATTCGTGAAAGGGAATACCCCTTTCAAATCATATTTTAGACACAAGTTGGATGTGTCGAATCTGAGGTTGTTTGGGTCCACTGCATGGGCCCAAATTCCACTTGATAAAAGGAGGGATTTGTAGAAATTCAGGCCTGCAGTAGATTAATTTCACCCACAACAATTAACAATTGATCATGCAAAATTATCAACAATGGAGACTGAATATGGAGATGTAACACAAAATTATATTAACTGAGTGTACAATAGCCAACCCTGTAATAACATAGGCTGTTGAATATATAGAATACATGATCAAATCGAATGCATAAGGAAGCATCCAAATCTAGCATAAAGAAGGCTTACCCAAAATAGGCAAATCCCCCATAGGTGTAAA
>LPNX010774875.1:168934-234323 GCA_001517045.1 Pseudotsuga menziesii
AATTCAGAAAGTTTCTCCCATACTTGATCCGGTGAAGTCAATCCATCGAGATGGAAAAGGAGGTCTCGGGAAATACTGAGACATAGGAGGCCATAAGCCTCATCTCTCCGATTGTGCCATTTGATCTTCTCTGCAGCAGCATTGGGCTCTACTTCTGTAGCCATAGTCACCCTATAGATGCCTTTATCTCTCAACAAGATATCCATCTCTGCTTTCCATTCAAAAAATTTGAAGGGAGTGAGGATAGTTTTTTGTGAATCCATAGCTTTAGAAAATCTGTCCCGGCTGTCAGTAGAAGGCTCCCAGTCTTGATGTTGAACCTGCAAAACAATTTTTGGAGGAGAGTAACAACCTAAAATGGCTTTGATACCATGTATAAACTCAGGCCTGCAGTAGATTAATTTCACCCACAACAATTAACAATTGATCATGCAAAATTATCAACAATGGAGACTAAATATGGAGCTGTAACACAAAATTATATTAACTAAGTGTACAATAGCCAATCCTGTAATAACATAGGCTGCTGAATATATAGAATACATGAGCAAATAGAATGCATAAGGAAGCATACAAATCTAGCATAAAGCAGGCTTACCCAAAATAGGCAAATCCCCCATAGGTGTAAAAAGCTGATCCCAAATCTATCAAGGACCCCACGAATTAGCAAGGGTGCATAGGCAAGCTAAAGAGTGGTCAAATGGCAGCTCATACATGCTTTTGCATGGAGGAAAGAGTGGAGGAGGAAGAGGCAACAAAGCTGATTCACCTCACCTAGTCTTGCTTTCCTATGTGCCTTAAAACACTGAAAAAGCAGGGAATAAAGCGGAAAAAGCAGATGGGCACCTAGGAGGCCAGGAATAAAGCAGATTTGATTCCTAAGGCTTTCCCAAGCGCTCCATGAGTCAATAATGGCAATTTTTACCTCTATGGGTAGGCAATTAGAAACTTGCACATGGTGGGACTCATGGACTAGGCAAATAAGACAAAATAAATGAATTAATGTCTAAGTGGGTAAATACTATGGGTTGATTATTCTAACAAGATTTGCAACCACAAAGCATCGAATGTCTATTTATTGGATATCATAATGAATCTAAAGGTTTCAAGATGTTGGATATTAGAACAAAATAGATCATCATTGAATGAAGTTTCATGTTCGATGAGCCTCTTCAGGAGGTAAAACTAGTGAAGGAGAAAACTATTGAATTTCCTTCATATTCTACTGAATATTTGGATGATGGAATTGGGGGTGATGAACCTGGTTTGGATCCTCTGATTTATGATATTAATGAACAAAAAACATGAGATGCTGAATCAGAAATTGAAGTACAAAATCATCTTCCAACTTGGGCTTGATAGACACTCTCCTCCACAGGTGATAACATTGGAAATCCAGATGATACAAGGAGAACCCGGTCTGATTTCCAAAGAGCAGGTATTAAGCTCTCTTGTCCTGATTATTTGCTGTCTAAATATTGTTATTTAATGATAATTTCAGATCATAAGTCTTACTACCATGCTCGCAAGGATCCAAGATGGCAAGCTGCCATGGACGAAGAGATCAGTTCTCTTCAGAAAAACACTACTTGGGAGCTAGTTTCTCTTCCTTCGGGGAGGAAATTGGTTCAACGAAAGTGGGTGTTTCAGAATAAGGTTGCTTCTAATGGAAAAAACTGCAAATATTATTCAAGTCTGGTAGCAAAATGTTTCTCCTAGGTCCAAGGTGTGGACTACCATGGGACTTTTAAACCAGTTGCAAAAATGGACTCCATCCGCCTAGTTTTGGCAATTTCTGCATCTAAGCATTGGAAAGTACATCGTATGAATGTTAAGCCTACCTTTCTACATGGAGATATTCATGAGGAAATATACATGAAGCAGCCTGAGGGATACATTTTTTATCCATCTTTGGTTTGCAAACTAAAGAAGTCACTATACGGGTTAAAACAGGCCCCAAGAGAGTGGTATTCCAAGATGGATGCCTTCCTTCTCTTGCAAAAATTCCAAAGGTGTAAATCAGATCCGAATGTGTATATAAAACAGTATGATGGTAATTTTATTATTATTGTTTTATATGTTGATGACTTACTGATTACAGGTAGCACATTTTCTTCTATTTCAGTTATCAAAACTGCTCTCCATAATGCATTTGAAATGACCGATTTGGGGCTCTTGAAGCAGTTTATGGGGCTCAAAATTGAGAAAAATATTGATGAGATAATGGTCACTCAGTACAAATACATATCAGAACTATTATTCAAGTTCAACATGGATGAATGTAAGGCTGCTCTATTCCCTTTCCTTTCAGGGATCATCCTTGAAGAAGGAAAAAGCACACCTCCCGTGGACTACACTATTTATCGATAGTTGATAGGTAGCTTACTCTACTTGAATCATTCTCAGCTTGATATATGTTATTCCATGAATGTTGTGTCAAGATACATGCAACATCCTCATGAGATTCATTAGAAGGTAGCCAAGAGGATCCTCCAGTATATTCAAGGAACCAGGACCTACTACATTCACTATACTATAGGCTCCGAGCTAGAGTTGGTTGGTTACATAGATTTCGATTAGGTGGGTGATTCTATTGATTAGAAGTATACTTATGGATATCTCTACATTTTTGGTGGTTTCCCCATTTGCTGGTCTAGAAAAAAATAGGACGCCATAGCATTGTCTTCGGCAGAGGATGAGTACTGAGGAGTGGTGAATGCTTGCATCCAAGTTGTTTGGTTGCAAGGCATTCTTTCAGAGTTTGATCTTGGTAGTACTTTTTCCACTGTCCTAT
Source organism: Pseudotsuga menziesii (assembly GCA_001517045.1). Lineage (NCBI taxonomy): Eukaryota > Viridiplantae > Streptophyta > Pinopsida > Pinales > Pinaceae > Pseudotsuga > Pseudotsuga menziesii. The sequence continues at coordinate 171,729 of LPNX010774875.1, forward strand.
TTTGTGACAATCAAAGTGCTATTAAGATATCTACAGATCCAGCTGCCAGGCAGAGGACCAAGCATGTAGAGATACACATGCACTATATTAGGGAATTAATGCATGACATTACCATCATTCTGCAATACTGCCCTACTGATGAGTAGATTGCAGACATCTTCACCAAGATATTTTTAGAAAAGAAGTTCACTTACCTCCGTTCACTGTTGGGGGTGAGTTCATCAGGGTGATCAGGCTACTTTCAGTGTTCAGCTTGAGGGGGGGGGTTTCCCAATGGTTTTTCCCTTTTTCCTCTCTTAGATTTATTTTTGAGCATTGTTTGAGTTACATTATTGTACAGGGTGACCTATGGCCTTTGTTTCCAGGGCCCTAGCATTTCATGCATTTTATTTTTACTCCTCCTAAGTATAGCTCAAGGGGGGGTGTTGGAGTCATTTACCCAACATGCACACTTAATTTGGTCAATTGGGCCTTGTTAAACCACTATCCTAAGTTTATTTGACTTAATCAGCATCAGATGAGCACTCTGTGACATCATCATGAGCACACCCACACCTACCTTCAATCAGGGAGGCTAACTAGGCCTCCTCCTTCAATTAGGGAGCCATTCTGGGGTGATCTGGGTGTCATAAATGCACCTGATTGCTAACTGATTGTTACAATTAGTTAAGATAAGTTGTGTAGGTGCCTCCATTTTATTTATTGATTATTTTTATTAATATTTATGAACTTGAGTCAACTAGGGCGCCTCCAACCACTTCTGATGACCAGTTTGACTTCATTTAACCTCATTGGGGTTCATTGGAGTCAATGATGTGCTACCACTTGTTGATTGGCATGCACTGACATGTGTCTGAGATAATTTCAATTAGATTCATCCATCCATTGCACTTCGATACAGTTAGGTCTCAGTTGAGTTAATCAAGTTTTGATCAGTGGGTTAACTAGGTGTGTATATTGTGGTTGACATTCAGTTAAGCTACACCCATTCATTCAATTCGAATGACCTCCTTGGGAATTTGAATTGCCTTGGAATTCATGCACCTTGCATGATCATTGTATTGTATTACTCATTCTTTATTGATTATACAGAGCTGCTACTTCTATTGCAGAACCATTATGTCATTTTCATGTTTAATTGTCTGAAATATCTTATGAGACTGTGTTTTAGTCCCTAGATTACTATGACAGATTAATATTCCTATAGAAACTAGTGTGCTCAATCTCTACACGAAACTGCTACTGTGATATATGAGGAACTTCACAATAGGAAAATAAAAACAAGAGAGGGGGAGGACAAACTCAGATGGGAATACCTTCCTAAGGGAAACTACACACTTAAGGAAGGTTACTCAATAATTGTGGGGAATCATGAACTACAACAAGAGCCTATTTGCAAAATTGTCTGGGGCACCAAGCTTTGGCCAAAAATATCCACTTTCCTCTATCTGCTAACAAATAACATAACTCTTATGTGGGACAACTTTATGAAGCGAGGGTTCATGGGGCCAAGCCTTTGTTACATGTGCAAACTCAATAGTGAGGACAATGAACATGTGTTCAACTACTACAACCTCATCAATGACCCTTGGGACTGAGGGGCCACTCTATTTCAAACCACTAGACGTGACAGATCTAGTGTAATTGCAACCATCTTCAATTGGAACTAATAACCCTTCGCACATTGATTTAGGAACAAATAATCAATCTCATCAAGAAATAATCAACAAATAACTCAGAAATGGTGTTAATCAAAACCAGAATGGTTTCCTCTTTGTATATTCAATAAACAATGAATAGTTACAATAACAATGTCAAGCAATAGCTTGAATCAATGAGTAATTTGAATACCTAAGGAGGTCATTCGAATTCAATGAGTGAGTCTAGTTTAACTTACTGTAAGCCATTGGTTCACACTCTGTTAACCACTTAACCAAAACCCTAATTGACTCACCAAAACCTAACTAAAGTTGGAGTGCAATAAATGACTGAATCTTAACTGAAAGAGATCAAACACATGTCATAGCAAGCCAACCATCAAGTGGTAGTGCTTCAATGACTTCAATGAACCCCGATGAGGTTAATTGAAGCTGAACTGATCATCAGAAGTTGGTGGAGGTGCCCCTGTTGACTCCAGATCATTCAATAATAATAAATAACCATTAAATAATATATTTAATGAGAGGATGTGCCTTAACTAACTGGTTGAACTGATTGTAGCCACCAGCTAGCAATTAGGTGCATTAATATCACTCAGATCACCCCCAGAGTGCTCCAATTAGCCTCCTTAACTGTAGGAGAAGGATAAGTTAGCCTCCTTGACTGTAGGTAGGCATGGGTGTGACTAGATGATGTCAAATAATGCTCCACTGATGTCAATTAATGTTAATTATACTTAGGATAGTGGTTTAACTAGGCCAATTTGACCAAAAAGAGTGTGTATGGTGGTAAATGTCTCCAACACCCCCCCTTAAGCTATACTTAGGAAGAGTTATAAAACATAGATGCATAAAAATGATAGGGCCCCAAAAACAAAGGCCATGGGTCACCCTATACAATAAAGTAACTACTTAATATAACCAAGGAAATGGGGAAAACCTCATGGGAAAAATACCCCCCCTCAAACTAAGCAGTAAATCAAGAATTGGTTCTTCTATGCAGTAGCATCCTGAGACTTTGCATGTGAACCTATGAATCCAAACTAAATGAATATGTCTGGAGGAATCTTCCACTTTGGAAGAATAACAATGCACTCAACTGAATCAGAAATATAAACAGCTACACAGTGAAAACTAGACCCATGTAGAGTAGCTGAAATCATCTGAAGAGAGAGAAAAGGTTCTTGAGGATTTGAACCATGTGTGGAACACTCAAGAAACTGATATGTTGTAGCCTTGAACAGAAAACCATGAGTGGTAAAATCAGCCCCAACTTTTAGGAGCAAGTGTCCAAGCGGATGCAGAATGTCTTCCTCTTTACTAGTTCTGTGAGGAGATGAGCATGTGACCAAAGGTAGAGAAGCCCTGGGACTTCGGAGAGTGAATGATTGAGCTCCATAATCTGATATAGCTTCTAAAATATCTAATGAATCACATAATAAAATATCATCAACCTCATATGAGGAAACTAACACCAAATCCCTATCAGCAGTTTTGAAGAGAAAGTGCTGTATTTGATTTTTCACACCGGAATTGGTGAGAGCAGCTACAAGCATGACTGAAAGCTCTTGGATTTTAAAATATGAACCAAATAATATCAGATCAGAAATTAAATCATATCTAAATAAGTTCACAACAGATCCAAAACTGTGAAATGAAATCAAATCCCCAGCAGCAGTTTCAAAGGAGACTTGCGGTACTTGTTTCTTCACACCGTTGATGAGAACAACTACAAGCAGTATTGAAGGTTTATGAAATTGAAATTTTGAACCAATAAATATCAGATCAGATCCAAATAAGATCATATCAGATCCAATAAGGTTCATATCAGATCCAAAATTATGGTCAAGCGAGACGGTGGATGCACAGTTGTCTTTTTCTTCAAAATTCTGAATTTTTGTGCATGCAATCCTGCAAGATTTTGCTAGAAGATATAGATCATGGGGAGTGAATGTGTCACTCTTATAATCTGATATTTCTTCCAAAATATCCAATTTTTTACATATTTGCACACCAGCAGCAACATTAGAGGAAGAAAAATCAAATTTCTCTTCACTTTCGGAAGCAATTACTAGTAAATTTTACACAGAATTCAAAAGAAAATCACTAGTGAATGTTTGCATGGAAATGCAGCAGTATTTTTCTTCAATATCAGAGATTCGAATGTATTCTTCTGTTTCATAAATATGAGGAGATGAGATATCAGAGATCTCACGAACTTCCGAAGCATCAGGAGAAGGATTCACTGCATGGAGACTTTCTTCAATTCGAATTGACTGTGTAGAAGATTCTGCTTCTTCTTCATCTTGAACAACTTCATCAGAGAGAGTAGAGGCTAAGAATTTTGAGTAAAGAACTCTTGTGGTGTGGGATGTGATCTCCAAAGTGCTATTATGATCCTCATTGTGCTTGCCAAAGGTTTTGTCCAATTTTGTCCATAGATCCTTTGGGTATTCAGCAAAACCAATAAGGTAGCGCAAGCTACGAGAAAGGGCCAGACATATTGCTCCAAAAGATCTATCACCGTCATTTAGCCAATAATTTTCATTCTCATAAGACTCTTTTCCAAGTCCAATAGACACCTCATAGAGACCTCGTCTCTTCAGAGATGCAATCATCTTCAACTTCCATTTTGAATAGCTTGTGAATGGGGTGAGAAGAGGGACTAATGAGTCCATTCGAAGTTGTACCTGTTAAAACCTGCAAATCACAACAAAAAGGGCACCGTAAGGTCGAAAAACCTGCACATTTTAGGCTTTCATCACACCCACCATAGTCAATCAAGCAAGCTTGATCAACAAGTTCTTTACTTGGGGTATTAAGTGGTAAGCCTTGGCTTCTGATGCAGTGCTGGATTTTTGAGCTATTGCTCAAATTTCATGGAGAAATCTATCAAAAATCTTGTTTTTGAGAGATAGATCTTCGTCCCGCCGTAAGCTCTGATACCATATTAATCTTGCACATTGATCTAGGAACAAATAATCAATCTCATCAAGAAATAATCAACAAATAACTCAGAAATGGTGTTAATAAGAACCAAAATGGTTTCCTCTCTGTATATTCAATAAACAATGAATAGTTACAATAACAATGTCAAGAAATAGCTTGAATCAATGAGGAATTCGAATACCTAAGGAGGTCATTCGAATTCAATGAGTGAGTCTAGCTTAACTGACTATAAGCCATTGGTTCACACTCTGTTAACCACTTGACCAAAACCCTAATTGACTCACCAAACCCTAACTAAATTCAGAGTGCAATAAATGACTGAATCTCAACTGAAAGAGATCAAACATATGTCATAGCAAGCCAACCATCAAGTGCTAGTGCTTCAATGACTTCAATGAACCCTGATGAGGTTAACTGAAGCTGAACTGATCATCATAAGTTGGTGGAGGCGCCCCTGTTGACTCCAGATCATTAAATAATAATAAATGATCATTAAATAATATATTTAATGAGAGGAGGCACCTTAACTGACTGGTTGAACTGATTGTAACCACCAGTTAGCAATTAGGTGCATTAATATCACTCAGATCACCCCCGAAGTGCTCCAGTTAGCCTCCTTGACTGTAGGTAGGTGTGGGTGTGACTAGATGATGTCAATTAATGTCAATTATACTTAGGATAGTGGTTTAACTAGGCCAATTTGACCAAAAAGAGTGTGTATGGTGGTAAATGTCTCCAACAATCCATTGCACTTCGATACAGTTAGGGCTTAGTTGAGTCAATCAAGGCTTGATCAATGGGTTAACTAGGTGTGTTTACTGTGGATGACATTCAGTTAAGCTACACCCATTCATTCAATTCGAATGACCTCCTTGAGAATTTGAATTGCCTTGGAATTCATGCACCTTGCATGATCATTGTATTGTATTACTCATTCTTTATTGATTATACAGAGCTGCTACTTCTATTGCAGCACCATTATGTCATTTTCATGGTTAATTGTCTGAACAATCTTATGAGATTGTGTTTTAGTCCCTAGATTACTGTGATAGATTAATATTCCTGTAGAAATTAGTGTGCTCAATCTCTGCACGAAACTAGTGACTGTGATATATGAGGAACTACACAATAGGAAAATAAAAACAAGAGAGGGGGAGGACAAAATCAGATGGGAATACCTTCCTAAACTACACACTTAAGGAAAATTACTCAATAATTGTGGGGAATCATGAACTACAACAAGAGCCTATTTGCAAAATTGTCTAGGGCACCAAGCTTTGGCCAAAAATATCCACTTTCCTCTATTTGCTAACAAATAACATAACTCTCACGTGGGACAACTTTATGAAGCGAGGGTTCATGGGGCCAATCCTTTGTTACATGTGCAAACTCAATAGTGAGGACAATGAACATGTGTTCAACTACTGCCACCTCATCAATGACCCTTGGGACCGAGGGACCACTCTATTTCAAACCACTAGACGTGACATATATAGTGTAATTGTAACCATCTTCAATTGGAACTAATAACCCTTCAAAAGCTCAATCCTCAAGAGACTCTGGAAACTCGTTTCCCTACTTTTCTCCTTTGTTCCATCTAGAAGGAAAGGAATCAGCACATATTCAGAAATCAAGCCTCTTCTCAAGAGAACTTATGGATCAAAATCAAACTCATGATGAAGAAAACAATTAAGCTTCAGTCCTGGACGGAAGATGACAAAAAATTAGATGAACAAAACACCAGAATCCTTCAGGCTTGGGGACTCCAACTACAACTCAAAACAATTAAGTCTCACTCAGGTTCTCCTAACAACACAAATCCCTCGAGTTGGATCCCTCCTCATACTGGGTTCATCAAACTCAACTACGATGGAGCCTCCAAAAACAACCCCGAGCAAGCAGTATTTGGAGGAGTTTTAAAAAATGACAAAGGCATCATTCTCAGAATTTATGTGGAATATATGGGGATTGATAACAACAATGCAGCAGAATTGGATCCTCTAATAAGGGGGCTCAATTTTTCTATCAAAAACTATTACAAAAAAATTATGGTGGAAGGGGACTCTCGTATTCTAATCAACTATGTACCAAATTACTCCATGGTACCAATGTCAAAAATTTAAGTCACAACTAGAGGCTGGAATAAGACTTGCAAACTCTAGAAGATCTAATCTAGGAAATCCCCTTGCTGATCCCCAACTACGTCAAATGTAAAGGGAATAAGGTTGTTGACCACATGGCTACGTGGGTACTTCTACGGGCACTAGAATGATTAATGATGAACCCGCATGTCTATGCAAGGAGGATTTCATGGGCAATTGTTTGGCTTCAGCTAACGAGGACATGAGCACTTATTCCAACAATGGGCCAACAGATTCCATCATGGCACTACCACATGCCCCCCAAATTCACCTAATGGAAAGGACATGGGCCATAATTGAATCAGAAGGGATCCAAGAAATATATGATAGTACAAATCCAATGATAGATTGCAACCATGCAAAGTGCATGGTTCAAGAGAAACAATTTAAATGAATTGTACAATTACTCATAGAAATGGCCTTAATAAGCCTTGGATAGGATGTGGGTTGATATAGGAAATCAACAAAAGGTACACAATCATGATGGAAATCAAAGGCATAAGTATCGATGAGTACATGCCAATTATGGTTAGCAGTCTCAATTTAATAAAGTATGGGGAAACAAGGAAACTTATCCCCATCCATATTACCTTGAAATGAAACAAAAAATCTCTTTGCAGCATCATTCCAGGCGATGAAAATATGGGGTGTCCAAAACAATGTAGAATGCTTATCGACAACTAGAGCAACGTCACAACCAACCAGCTTTGCATAGCAGAAATTTCCATGGCATACAAGAATCTCATAGCATAGGAAATTCAGCATGACATCAATGTCCAGGAAGGAAGGCTTTGGGACTATCATTAGACCTCTCCCCACATGCAACTGATGGAAACTCTGAGTTTTTGGGAGGTTGACCCTGGCTCTACAAGAGCTCGACTCACCTTGCTCGATAGAACCCTGAGAACCTTTTGGAACAACAAAATTTGCATTGGCCATGTTCTAGGAAAAAGGAGACATAGGAAAGCAACTGGGACCAGCGTTGCTAGAATAATTTTGGATTTGCATTATGAGGCCTTCATCCTCAATGAAAGCATCACTAGATTCGTGAGAAGGGACAATATTGAATTCACTCCAAGGAACTCCCCCATGGGGGATTCACCTTGTTGAGCAATATCTTATCATGTTCATTCATAAAGGGGGGTTTTTAATTGTGAAAAATAAGGTCAATATATTGTAGGAATTGGAGGGGTGAGGAGTAGTGTATGAAGGGTTTATAGATATTGGGGGATATAAAAAGGGGTTTCTTGTAAAAATAAGGAATATGTCGTAAAAATAGGGTTTTTTAAATTAGAAATATGTATTAGGAGGGGGGCTCAGCAATAGGATTTTATAGGTAATTATCAATATCTAGTGAAATTAGGGGAATTCTTTAATATCCCATGATCAAAGGCGCTATGACATGGCTTCACTGAGTGAAGACCCGTGAACTCCCCCTTAGTTGACAGGGAGAAAGGAGAAGCGTCTGAAGCTAAAACCATGAAGAAGTTAGAACAAGAGAATTCCAGTGATCTAAAGAATGAAGGTTGCAACAAAACTCTTGTAGACTAGATACAAAACTCATGCGATATTAAAGACTATCATCAATATTATGACTTCTCTGCAATGTTAAACTGGGTACTTCAGACGCTTATGGACAACACCCTGTCCCATAGTGACTCAGCAGCTTCTTGGAAGAAAACATCTTGGCCATTATAGAAGGCAATAAAAGAATCAATAGACTTATGGCCACAAAAATGAAGATTACCTTGGAACACTTTGATAATAGTACCAATAGGCTTGCACTTCCTTTTGGCTCTAGCTAGAACAAGCCAATCATCATCTCTGATGTGGAAGATAAAACCAAAGATAACCAGGTTTCCAGTGTTCTCTGGTCATTTTTTATTATCAGTGTTTGTTTTCATCGCTACAGATACAGTTCATATAATGTTTGCAAAAACCCCAATTTTGACTTTATAAGCCATAAAGGCAATATAATAGCTAGTCACTTGATACATTTGGACGAATGTCATAGGCAAATAAATATATATGATAACTCTATAATTAGTCTAGAGGTCCATAAAGTTTAAGATCTCTTTTACAATTTGATATCTTGAAAAAGAAGAGTGATAAGTCATTGTACTAAAAATCTATATAATTATGCTTTTTTAATATAATATAATAACTCTCCACTTACTTACTTAAATAATAATAATAATAATAATAATAATAATAATAATATTTTAAAATTAAAATTAAATTAAACATCAATTTAATAAGATCCTCTTAATAATATGACATTAATACAGATGATATATAATAAGCAAATACGTTGCGGGTACTGTTGAATAAATGAAAGGTTATGGCCTGAAATATTTTGCACTACCTTGTGCCTATAGAGTTACCATTTACTTGGGGCTATGGCGCCGGGGATAGGGCTCCAAACCATTTGCCTCACTTTGTATCTCATCCTCCTCTTTGCATTACATGAATTTGACGGCATGGAAGGTCAACATGTCGCTGTTGCTTTTTATTCTTTTCTTAAGGTGAAGGGTTTTGTTTCCTAGATGTTTGGATGGTCCAGTTTCATCTTTTGGGTCCTCTTCTATTTTTTTTCTTGTCGAAGGTTTCTCATATTTCTTTTTTCTCGTTCTGGTGGGAGCACGCTTGAGTGCCACTAGGGTTTCACCATTCTTGGGTTTTGACATTTCTATACCTAGACCTGGCAACTGGAGTCCATCCTCCACAGTGGAGGACTAGTACCAACCAGCTCAAAAAAGTGGGAATCCTCAAGTTACATGAGCTGGGTCTGGGTGGTCAGCCTCCTTCTGACATCTTCTGGTTTTTACGGTTTCTCTTTTGGTTTTTCTGAGGGATAGTTTGGATTTCGCTGCACAAACTGGTCTCCTTTCTTGCATTTCTTTTGGGTGGTGACAGATGGTTTAGTGTCACGTCGTTGGGTTACCCTTCACGAGCTCCTAGATTTTAAGGGTTCTATTCATCGGCAGTCCACTCAGGGTTTGTAGGTGTCCTTCTTGTTACTTTGTCGACTCTTTGAGGGTTTCTTTCATCACACAGGACCTTCTCTAATGATGTCTTGTTTTGGGTTCTTTTCGTTGGGTTGACTCTTTACAAATCCTTGGTGGTCCTCCCTTTCTGGAAACCATGACGTGGTCATTACGTGGTTCTCCTTCGTGATTGAGATTCTCCCTTACGTGTTTCTTGACTATTCTGGAGTCCTTATGAACTCAGTCCCTGCCGGTAAAGGTTTATTATAAGGACCTGGTACTGAGATGGCAGAAGACCTTTTACCTTCCAGGCTATGTAGCCACCGCTGCAGGTCTGCAAAGGCTCACAAAGTTTGAGAAGGAAAATTGCGTTTTGTTCTTGTAAGAGACATATTCATGGACAAGGTAGAGGCATTATGCACTCGTGCCCTAATAGGAAGACTAGAATATACTCGGATGGGGAAGAATGACTGGCAAATCTGGGCCGCTGAAAATTGGAAACCTCTCTTCTCGTACACTCCTTCGATCAGCTTATTAGCCAGAGGCTAGATAGTTATAGTGTTTTTGGAAGAAGCACATGCTATGTCTGTACTTAACTCCTTGTGGCGCATATGGGAGGGGTCTCTAGTATTGGACCGCTGGCACATACACTTCAACTCACAAAGAGAACCGGTCAAGAAACGACATTTGTGGGTCATTCTTCCTGGTTTGCCACTCCCTCTATGGAATCGCGATGTAATGGAAGGTATTGGGAATACTATTTGGAGGTTCGTCACCATTGAAGATGACTTCCTCCACTCATACAACAAATGGATGGCCAAAATCCTTGTGGAAATGGATTTAACCATAGGCCTTCCTGCCGAGATTGATATCATTTGCCACGAAAGGATTATACAGTAGAGGCTCGACTATTTAAATGTGCCCTTTCACTGCAGCAAATGCAGAGCTGTATGCCACCTCTGAAGGACCTGTCCGAAGATCAGAAAATGGAATGCTTCTCCTATCTCCTCACCTTCACCTCAGGCACGCATTCCATCTCCCTCTCGTACTACTCTGGTCAATGACGAATTCGAGCCCAATAAAGGTATGCTTTCTCAGGCTTTCTCCTTTTTTGATGATGCTACAGAGCAAGATCTCCAATTTATTGATTCTATCATAACCTCGAGCCCTCCTCTGGATCAGCAGAGATCTCTGAGTCTCAGGTTAATGATTATGTGCCTATTAAGACTCCTTTAACCACTTTAGAAAAGGATCTAACCCCCTCTGTGACGTCAATCATGTTAAAAGAACCACGGCCTCCTTTAACGGAATCCCTTCCCTCTCCTCCTCTTTACTCTGTGGTGCCTTCTATTTTTTCAGACTCAAACTTCCCTCCTTTACCTGGTTCCAGACCACCCTCAGCTCCTTCTCCTCCTTGTAGTCCAGTTACCACTCCTTCCTTTGCGGACCCCTCACTTCAAACCTCTTTGGACATTTTCACTGACAAAACACCTCAATCTCCCTCGGTCATCCCATTGGACTCTATTCGCTTTCAGAATGTGACTATTCGGAGAAAATCAAAGAAAGACCCTCCTTCCTCCTTAGACTCCCCTCCTCCTCACCTCCATTATACTCCTCTATCAGCAAGGCTAAAGGAAGTTGCACGTAATGTCCGTCCTTCCCCCTCTCGGGCCCTTAGAGCAAAGATGCCCGGTCCATCTGGAACTTAATGAAAATCCTATCCTTTAATGTACGTGGCTTTGGAGGCCTGGCCAAACACAAAAGCGTCCAGAACCTTTTTGTCTCCCTCTCTCCTGATCTTATCATCTTACAAGAAACTATGACCAGTTCGCATCCAACACTTCTGGGCTTCTCTAAATTGTGCCCAAGGTGGGAATACTATGCACTGAGCTCCACAGGTCTCTCGGGGGGTTTACTAGAAGCATGGAACCCACGTTGTTTCAAAATAAAAGCCTTTAGAACTGTGGCTGGGATTCTCCTTCAAGCTCAGGTCCGGGGTTCCCCATTGAATCTCTCTCTTCTCAACTGTTATGGGCCATATAGCAATCGGGAAACTTTATGGGATCTGGTAGATCAAGGTGGTCTTCTCAGTCAACCTAATCTGGTTTTAGCTGGTGATCTCAATCTTACCTTAAATTGCTCTGAAGTCTGGGGAAAAAAGGCTCATCCTGATCCTCTCGGCCCATTTTTCACACACCTCTTCTCTTCTCATTAGCTTGTGGACATAGCACTTGACTTTGCTGGTCCAACCTAGAGAAATGGCTGCTCGGGTGATGATGGAATTAGTAAAAGATTGGATAGATTCTTGCTATCCTCCAGCCTCATTGACCATTTTCCTCAGCACAGGGTCTGGGATTTTCCCTCGGCCATCTCGGACCACTATCCGATTATCTTGGAATGGAGGGATTCCTCTTCTCCTTGCATATTCCCTTTCAAATTTAACCACTCTTGGCTAGCTTTCGACGATTTTGTTAACATGATCAAATTAGAGTGGTCTCACCTCTCCATGGATCCCTCCGTTTCAATAATGGACTCTTTTTCATTGAAGCTTAGGCTTTTGAAAGTGAAAATCAAAGATTGGACACATCATAAGTCTCTCGAGCTGAAATATAAGAATATTATTATTGAGGAAGAGATTCATAATATTCTTTCCTCTTCCGAAACAGGTATCTTCTCCTCGAAGACTCCCTCCTCTCTAAGGGCTCTTCAATAGGATCTGAAAAAGATAAAGGATCATGAGATCCTTTCTGCCAAGCTTAAAAGTAGGATGATTTGGGCAACTTTGGGCAACTCTAATACCAAATTTTTCCATTCTGTAGCTTCTGCTTGGAAAAATCATAATGCAATTTGGGGTCTGGAGGATGAGAAGGGCACAGTGGTTGAAAGTGACCAGGATTTGAAAGACATGGGTGTAAGGCACTTCAAAAGAATTTTCAAGGATGATAATCTTACTACTATTTCAGCTCAGTTGAATATGATCAAACTTTACCCATCCTACTTTTCCCCTGAGGAGCGGTCTATCTTTACCTCCAAGGTGACCCTTTTAGAAATTGAAAGGGCCCTCAAGTCATTCAAGAAAGACAAATCTCTTGGGCCTGATGGGTTCCCTGTTGAGTTTTTTCTTTCTTTTTTTGATCTTTTAGGGGACGATCTGGTCCATTTGGTGGAAGAGTCTCGGATGACTGGGAAGGTTCTGCCCTCTCTCAATTCGACTTTTATCACTCTCATTCCTAAAAAAGACAATCCTTCAACCTTTGCTGACTTTCATCCTATCTCACTTTGCAACTTGATCTATAGGCTGACAACTAAGGTTGCTGGGAGTCGTCTTAAACCCTTTCTTGACAATTTCATCTCCTCGCAGCAGTTTGGGTTCCTCAAAAATCATCAGATCTTAGAGCCTCTGGCCATTACCCAAGAAGTTCTTCACATTGTCAAATCCAGGAACAAAAGTGCCCTTGTCCTCAAACTTGATCTATCCAAAGCCTTTGACAGAGTCAACTGGTCCTATATGAGGCTCATTCTTCTACAAATTGGTATGCCTCTGGAAGGAGTCAACTGGATAATGGGCTGCCTAACCTCGGTCAATTTTGCTCTTCTCATTAATGGTTCCCCCTCTCTTTTTTTTACGGCCACGCGTGGAATCAGACAGGGTTGTCCACTTTCACCTCTTCTTTTTATCCTTGTGATTGAAGGACTCAGCCTTCTTATTGATGATGCTCGCAGGCGGGGCCTGGTAAAAGGGATAAAAATATCGAAATACCTATCCCTTACTCATCTCCTATTTGTTGATGATGTGATTCTTTTTTGTTTTGGTTCTTGCAAAGAGTGGATAGCTTTCAAAGTAATTTTGGATACCTTCTGCAAAGCATCAGGTATGCTCATAAATGTTGAGAAGTCCCGCTTTCTGTTCAACAATGCTGACGATGAGCTTCTAAACAAAATATCTCGCTCTCTATCTTTCAAAACCCAGGACATCTCATTGGGTTTAAATTACCTTGGATATTTTATAAAACCTTCGGGTTATTTGGTAAAAGATTGGTTTTGGCTCATAAAAAAGTTTGAGAAAAGGATACAACATTGGTATTTCAAGTTCTTATCTATGGGAGGGAGGCTGGTCCTTATTAGGGCTATTCAGACCAGCTTACCGGTGTACTGGCTATCTTTAGTCCCCTTACCGAAATCCATTTTGAGGAAACTTAGAAGTTTAATATTCGACTTCCTTTGGGGCTCCTCAAGGAATAAGAAAAAAATCCACCTTGCCGATTGGTCCTCTCTCTCCAATCTTACCTCTCAAGGTGGTTGAGGTATAAAAATTTTAGAATGGTTCAGTACTTCCTTAAGACTTAAATCCTTTTGGCTTGCTCTATGCGGCAATGGTCTCTGGTTCAAAGTAATCTTTGTGAAATATTTAAAGAAGGACAATGTCCTGTCATGGATTCGAGGCAAAGCTTTCTCTGCTATGGGTGCCTCTGTTATTTGGAAAGGCTTCATTAGTACTATTACTTGGCTTGGCAAGGGACTAATATGGATGGTAGGTAATGGTGAAAGCATAAAGGTAGGCGTGGACCCGATCTCAGGTGTGGGCACATGTTATGTTCTGCCTCAGGAACTCCGCATTTATCTGGAAGATTACGACATTTCATCTCCTGCACAAGCCAAAAATTACTCAAATGAAGCCATGAACTATTGGCTCACTGCCACGGACCTGGATCGTGGTGGAGAATGGCATTATCTCTGGGATGATTATGTTAGGGGACTGGAACATGGGAGGATACATCTCAGGTCCTCTTCGGATCACTTTCTTTGGACTTATAGGAATTACTCTGGAGCTATTACCGCAGCAATGGTATATGAGCGTATGGTGGACCACTTAAAGGAGCCTGACATGGATACATCTTTGGTTTTTCAGGTTCTTTGGAAATTCAATATTCCAAAAAAAATACGATGCTTTATCTGGCTTCTCATTAAAAATAAAGTATTAACATGGGATCAGCTCATCAAACGTGGCTCACAGGGTCCTAGCTGCTGTCAGCTATGCAAAAAAGAGGAAGAAACGGCCCAGCATCTATTCTTGGAATGCCATTTTACAAAGAATACCTTTGTTGTTGTTTCTGATCATTTTAACTCCGGATCCATTAATAAAGCTTCCTCTAGAACTATGGTTCGATTGTTTCTAGAACATTGGGTTAGAAATCATTCACTGGACTTCCTTAAGTTATATCTGTCGTTTTTCACTTTATGGTCTATTTGGAAGCACAGGAATAATTGTATCTTTGAGGGGAAAAATCCTGCTGTCTATCCAGTCCTTCACCATATTGATATGCTCTTCCATACATACTTTGTGCCTGTCAAAAAGATTAAACACAGAATGGTAGGACTGCCTCCTAAGATGGAGTTTCCCTGTGGGTTTTTTGATGGTGCAGCCGCCAAGAACATAGGGGGGGCATGCTTTATTTTGTATTTGAGTAGCTCCCACAGTATACATTTCTTCATGGGATGTGGAAGGAGTACAAACACAAAATCAGAGCTGATGGCTCTATGGGCTCTTCTCTCTGTCTCAAAGGTTATGGAAATCCCTCTTCACTCTCTTTTCAGAGACTCCCTTGTCATTATATCATGGGCTACTGGAAAAGGCACACTGAATTTACCTCATCTGAATCATTGGTGTGATGATATAAGAGATTTACTACATGACTATCCGGATATGATCATGAAACACATATATCGTGAGCATAACCAGATTGCAGATAGTCTCTCAAAATCTGCACTCTCTCTTGATTCAGGCTTTGGGAATTTCCAGGAATATTTGTTTGGAAAGATTACTGATCATGGTAATTTTCAGTTATATTAGTATGTGCTGGCCCTTCAAGCACTATATTTGATGTTATTAGCTGGGATCTAAGCAATCCCATGAAGAGACGTTCTGTCACCTTCTTATGCTCATGATTTATGTTTTTTCTGCTCATATCAGGAAACTGATAAAAATCTGACTTGTCTATACATGAGTGATGATAAAAGCCTGCTACACAACAGGCTGTGTTCCCCTGCCCATGGTATGATGACGGAGACTCGTTGAGTCAAGAGGATCCCTTACTGAACCTATCTATGGAGACATACTTTGTCTGAATGTATATGATGATCTTTGATTCAATAGAATAACAGGATCTGGTATTTTTTCTACTGAAAAAAAAAATGACATTAATAATAATAGGACAAGGAGCTTACTCTATGTCTATAATTTATAATTAAATATATATATATAAACACTCCCTCCCCCATTTTCACTTCAGCAAAATTCCCCCATTTTTTTTTCTAATCAACTTAAATAACGTATATCTAAAAACAAATTTCAAAGTTGAAAATAGAAGAACATTGATCTCAAAAGCAATTTCAAAGATTGAAAATATTTATAATAGGAATAATACTTCTTAAAGTATCTTTGTCAAGTAATTATTATTTTTAATTTTCAAAGGATTTTCAAGGCCAAAGGGACTGACCGAGGGTTGAATTATGACATCTATCTATCACCCACAGGAAAAGGATTTATATAAAACATTCACGCAACTCCATCAACCAACCCCGCAACCCCGTGAGCCATGAAAGTCTAGCTTGACCAACCAGAAAAATAGAATCGCTATGACTCACCACCACTGCGCATGATCCATGTATTTTCCTGTCCTCTCTTTATAGCTTTTTCCTACCACCTCCCAACAACAACTGGAGTAGGTGGATTGGATGAGAATAGATGAACAACCAACGATGGTTGGTATACATTTGAACGAAGGTATTTTCTGGTTCCCACGTCGAAACCCCGTCGTTACCCAATAAATTCTTCTTTTCTTAACTCCAATTAGTCATTAGTCAAGAATTACTGCTCCTCCTGACTCATCTCATTCATCTTTTTCTTCCCTCCGATGGTGTAGCATTGCTGTCGTTCCGTGTTTTCCTTTCTTTACAAGCTGTACCTAACATCCGTTGCAGTTGGCTTTCGGCTCTTATACTTCATGCTTTCTCCTCCACATTCAGGTCTCGGTTCATACCTGTTAAATTCTGAGACTCATTCGAGCCTTATACAGTCAGACTTGCTGTCTATCACAGAGATTTCAGGCAAAGGCATCAGAGTTTAAAACCCTATTTAGGTGCTTGTATTGATTTTCTCTGAGCATTTGAAGTTGAAGTGGTGGATTTTCTTCAGATTTCTTTCGCTCATGGGATTCCCCGCGGGTTACTACGGTCTCGCTGTCCCGACACTGTTGTTTCACTTAGCATTCACGTTATATTATATACAGACTGTGATATGTTGGGCTCTTCATTTTGTTGGACTGGCCAAGTCTGGCGAACCCGACAGTTATTTCTCTCAAGATTTTTCCGACATGAATTCCCCGCCCGTTCCTTCGATCTCTGCTGATACGATTAGAGACAGTCTGCCAGTCGTTGCATTCGGGAAGTTTCCAGAGAAATTCTGTGCATCAATGAGGGATGATCTCGTGTGTAGCGTTTGTTTGAGCTCATTCGAGGAAGAGGAGCAAATCAGAGAATTGTGTAATTGCTGTCATATATTTCACAGGATTTGTCTGGATAAGTGGCTTGATCATCGTCAGACGACGTGCCCTCTCTGCAGATCTTCTCTTATGCCCGACAGAATACTCGATGCAGGGGTGACTAAATCGTGGATCGCTGATATCTTAAAACCTAATAGGTATGGTAGCAGAAGACCCTGAGGCGATCATGTTTTATAAATAGGGAATTGTGTGAGCGAACGCTTTCTTTTTCATGTATGCAAAAAAGCTTTTAACAAATTTTGAAAAGCATCCAGCTGAAAGACTGTTTAAGATATTTCAAAACAAATCACTTAATTTGCCAACGAGTGAGGATATTCCGTTCAATCTTATTTCTCCCACTATAAAATTATTACATTACATTGTTTTATGGTGATGAGTTCTCTCATGGCAAACTTTTTTTCTCTTAAATTTGCATAAACACTCTAGGGGAGTTTCAATATGGTTCCTTCATAAAGAAATGTAGGACTAAATTCAGTACCATGGACTAAACTATTTATCACTGCTATTACGAAATACAAAACTATTGGTCACGAAACCGATAAGTTAATTTCGGTTTAATGTTTGTTCATTTTTGTTCTCAATCATAAAAGTCCTTTATGCCCAATTACTTTGGGTGGACTTGTAACCTTTAACTAACTCGAAATTGAACGACAAACAAGTGTTCAAATGACAATCTAAACTCTATGATCAATGTCACATTAACATTCTAATATAGAGGAAAGAAACATACAATTGCATTCAATAAAATTGAAGCTCCAAATACACAAAATAGTGGAGTTATCATCTTATTATAGAAAAATAGGGAGATGGATAAGCTTAAGCTTATTATTGAATGATTTTATAGAGAGGGTATGTATCAAGAACAAATGATCTAGTCAAATTGAATTAGGTGGATGTAAATAACATCTTCAAGCTGCAGATACACAAAATAGTGGAGTTATCATCTTATCATAGACAAATAGAGAGATGGATAAGCTTAAACTTATTATTGAATGATTTTATAGAGAGGGTATATATCAAGAACAAATGATCTAGTCAAATTGAATTAGGTGGATGTAAATAACATCTTCATAAAATTTCACTAGGGGATCATATGCATGAACCCTTAATGAGATGGATGGAAATAACCTCCTAGTAAGTTTCATTATGGGATCACATCCATGAACCCTTAATGAGATGGATGGAAATAACCTCCTACTAGGGAATCACATGCATGGACCTTTAATGGTAGAGAATCATAATTGTAAAGGATGGCTTGATCAATATCTAACTTAAGATTCAATGAGATCACCCTAATTGTTTGTAGTCCTTCGTTTTCTGAAGAATGGTAGGGTTGTGTGGATTTGGTTGTACACTAATCCAATGGATCAAGAAGGTTGTAGATGAATGGAATGATAGAAGTGATTGTTAATGTATTAGTTCAATGCAATATTTATTTAATTGATTGTCAAAGCATGTCACTATGTGGGAAAGGGAAAGATTAATTTGTAAATGTTGTATCCTAAAGCGATATGATGCAAAGTGTAATAATGAAATTAACATTTAAGGAAATAAATACATATGTGTGACTAAAAATGTAACAAAAGCAAATGAACAATTAGAAATGCATAGACTACTCAACTATACAATATCTATTGTTGGTAGAAAAAGCTACAAAAGTGGTTTGAAATTCAACAAGCGGAAGTGTTGTGGATTGGATCGTGTCAAGGGAACTATTCTATAGCTTGATCCAACTTTGCAGTATAGTGAATATATCAATCTATATTTTAGGGGAAATTATCTACATTTATACAATATTGTTCTCAAAATGAAAGTCATTGCTAACATTTAACTTCTTGCATTGTCAATGAGTATGAAGAAGAAACCAATGTACATGCATTAGGCTAGCCATAATTGACCACTAGTGCGAATTTTTGAGATTGACCTTGTTAAATTTAATCACCCAAATGATCAATTAATTGTGCTAATCCTCTCACATGTGATCCATCACTAATGTTAATGATTGATTTGTTTCCAAGGTATCATGTTGTATCATCTTCTTAGATAACTTCAATTCAATCAAATGTTGGTGCTAGGGGATTGACACAATGGATATTATGCATTGATCGCATGCAAGGGAATGGGTATGATAAAGAATAAGTATTAGTGGCACATGAAGATAGCACAATACATTGTTAAAGTTTCAGATGTGCACGAGAAGATCACAAATGAACAAATGCACAGATCATTTGTTTCACTTAATAAAAATTGTCCCCTTTTTCTTTATCGAGAGAAGTCATATCCATTGTTAGAATGAAAGATGAAACTTCATGGAATTATCCAACAAATGAGGAAAATTTTATTACACTTTTAGTGTAGGGTTCTAACTTGCATTGACAGGTATGAATAATTGGATATCCTTGTTGCAAGTGCACCATGTACCTTGTTAACGGTATGATCTTACAAGTATTTGTTTACATAAAACTAGCACCATGTAGTGAACCTAGAAGGGTGCGAAGGAGAAAAGGGTATTGTGATAATGCATAGAACTATAGACTAAAAAAAGGCTCCTAAAATCAACATAAGAGGTATATAATATTAAAAGTATACACAAGTGGATTTACCACTTATTCTTGGGTTTTGTGTTCAGGGGTATGAAGTTTGTAAATTATCCAGTAGCAATTTGGTATGTCCTTGTTCTCACAACATAATATGTTTGATTAATATATTCACTTCAAGAAACAAAACAAAACAAAAGGATGAGAACAATAGTCTTTTTTGAAAGAGAGAATGTAAAGAGTGCCACCTACACATGGGGGATTCGCTTTATTGAGCAAGATTTTATCATGTTCATTCATAAAGGGGGCTTTTTTAATTGTGAAAAATAAGGTCAATATATTGTAAGTATTGGGGGGATGGGGAGTAGGATATGGGGGGTTATAGGTATCGTGGGGGTATAAAAGAAATTTCTAGTAAAAATAGAGAATATATCATAAAAATAGATTTTTTTAATTGAAAATATGTATTGGCAAGGGGGCTCAACAAAAGGATTTTGTAGGTAATTATCAATATCTAGTGAAATTAGGGGTATTCTTTAATATCCCATGAACAAAGGTGCTATGACACAATTTCATTGCGTGAAGACTTCGTGGACCTACAAAAGTTCTTCAAAATTATTTTCTA
Organism: Pseudotsuga menziesii; assembly: GCA_001517045.1. Taxonomy (NCBI): domain Eukaryota; kingdom Viridiplantae; phylum Streptophyta; class Pinopsida; order Pinales; family Pinaceae; genus Pseudotsuga; species Pseudotsuga menziesii. The sequence goes on from LPNX010774875.1 coordinate 192,188, forward strand.
TTAACTTTTAGGTTAGATAAGTAGGTGTTGTGAGCATTCAAGCACCCCAATATAAGCTACATGCACAAAAACAATTAAATCCCTTACTTTGTAGATCTAAATATTAAAAAAAACTATATCTAATAATCCAAGAAATAAACCTCATGTCATGTTGAAGGCATGAAATATCCCTCAATTCGATGGAATAATTACTAACCTCATGTCATGTTGAATGCATGAAATATCCCTCAATTCGATGGAGATAATTACTAACAAGAAGAGAGACGACACATTAATAGAATAATGTCAATAATGACAAATGGAAGGAAATATTCTTTTGTAGGGGTCATTACTCCTAATCCACAACAAATATTCTATTTAAATGTATGGTTAGTCGTTCAAAACATTGCTAAGAACTTCACTAAACTAAACTATTTGGCTATGGAAGGGAAGCTTGTGGCTATCGAAGTTGATGATGATGTAGGTAGAAGTGGTTCAATCTACTACCACTCATCTATAATGTGTTGTAATGCTAATAAAATCATTAAAGAAAACAAGACAAATAAATTTACTATTGAATCGAAAGGCTGCTCTAAAAACAAAAATGGACGGGGATAGCATTGTAGATGGGGATATAAAGACATGGGGATTTGTGTTCATCTAAATACTCTTAATAAATCTAAATCTGAAATCTGACTATAAAACTAGTCATAGTGTTTGAGAATGGGCTCTTTGGTACATAAGAGAATTATTATGAGTAACTTGATGAGAATTTAATGTGTAGATATTCCATATCATTCAAGACCATTGTAATTGTGTGCAATTATTGAGAAATAAAGACTAATCATAGTTATTTTATCTTAGATTTTTTCTTTTAGGTTTTGGTTACATATATAAAATAATATATAAATAATTAATAAATAATACAAATTAATAATTATTAGCTATACTTCATCTAACAAGGCATGACTTTTCAAGTTATACCTAAGCCATATCTGTAAATTATCATCAATCAATTCTATATATATATATATATAAAGTGAATATAAATTCTCTTCCTTCACATCCAGATACATATTTTCCCATAACACCAAATATGATGTTACATTAGTATCAGAGCTCGAATTGGCTGTTCAAATCCCAAATCTCTCCTTCCTCCACTTCCCTAATCACTCCATACTCTGCACCCTGCTCCACTCCATCCATCCCCTAACATTTTCCCTTCTGTCCCCCTAATTGTTGTGTTACTATTTCACCACTTCACACTCACCCTACTCCACCCTCATCTCCCAAGCTCTCTCACCTTCCACTCTCCAATCCCACGCCTAGATTTCACCCTCATCACCCACCACCTTCATGTTTCACCTTTGGTCTCCTCTCTACGCCATATACCGAATCCGCTATCACGCCTCACAACTCATCTCATCCTAATCTCCTCACATTCTTCCTCCCTCCTACATACTCTTTCATGCGAACCTCTACGCACTACACAACCTCCATCTCTTGCGTCCTCCCACCTTCCCCCATAGACTCTCCTTTACCCTGCACTACAAATCCTTTAAGTCTTCACCACATCCCCCCCACCCACTACTACTCTCCACCTGCATTCCGATGCCATCGCTTCCCATCCTCCACCCGCACCTTCTCCCTACTATGCACCTTCCTTCCCTTCCAACTCCACGCTCCAGCATCAACATCACTTCGCGTCCTCTTCTCCGCCTCTTGCGCCTCCAATTCCTGCACTGCCTCCCTTCTTCCACCTCGGCTGCCTCCTCCCATATTCCACCTCCGCCTGCGAATTTCCATTGCCACCTCCATTTACGCTCCATACCCTACATAACACAAAAACAAAATTTAAAAATAAAAAATATATATTATTATAATAATATTACTAATTTTTTATCCAATTAAAATCAATATATATATATCCCTCACCACATGAGCAAAAAATTTTCATTGTACAAGATCCATGGCATCATTTGATGAAGAATTGAGTGAGATATTCGATCAATTAAGGAGTAAGATGGATGAAATACTTGGCAGTAGGGAACAATCGAGTGAAAAAATTGTTGAAAACAACCTCAATGAAATAACCAAACAAAGAAGACCGAAGGTCCTCAAGACAAAGAATCAGAAACTAAATCTAAATCTGATTTTCAAGGCCCGAAAGAAAGACTTCATGAAGAATATGAAAATGGTGAAATTGATGTTTTCGACCTTAAATTGAATGACACAACCAATTCCATATCACCATCCACTTTTCATGTCAATGAAGATAAAAATGTGCCCACAGGTGTAATGGAAAAACACTTACACATTGTTCTTAACCACTTTTTCCAGATAAATCTATTGATTTGGTTTATAGAGTTGAAAGTTGTGGAAGTAGTCAATACCTACTTAAACATTATGAAAGAATTGATGATGGTCCTACAAACACAAGTGTAGATAGTATGCAGACATAGTTCTCTTTCCAACTGTTTCTTACATTCCAAATAATGTTGAATATAGTGGGGCCAATGACGTCAAACCAGATGACACAATAGTTATTGCATCCACATGTTTAAGAAGTCCTATTAAGAAATATACTACAGATGAACAACATTTATGTTACTCCAAACTTGGATCTTTGGACACATTCACAAGGAAATCATGGACACTATAAGTTAATGAAGAAGCCAAGGATGCTACGATTCAAAGAAAACTATTAAATGGCCTAGATATTTCCAATCAAGTTGACGTTAGTTTAAATGTGTGTCCTTTCGATGACAACCACGAAACATCTTTGGAAGTGTTAAAATTAAAGTGCACACTCCCTAAAGTTTTAAAATGGAAGCCATCTACAAAACAATGGCTTGATGAAACTAAGAAGGCTCACATTAATGTCTTAAAACTCCAAGCACTCAATAATGACCATCACTTCGATTTCCAAGATCAAAGGGTATCCCTATTATGACATCTAATTTTGGATCCACCACCAGTACAAAAAGTGGAAATAATATAATTAAATTTATTTTTGGAAAATAAGAGCATGAATGAAGACCTTTATCCTTAAAAAAAATCGTCATGAAATAATTGATACAACATAAATGTGTTGGTAATGAAGGATTACATTATGAAGGCCCGGGCTCACATCCAAAGAAAGGAACCAATCTAGAGTACACATCTCAAGTCAGCACTACAAAGGCAGATCTAGAATCAAGTAGCTATTAGTAAAATCATCTTTGATGACAAAACTTCCCTTAAAGGGGGTGGAAATGTTACATATATAAATACTATATAAACAATTAATAAATAATACAATTAACAATAATTAATAATAATTAAAAACTATTAGCTATAGTTCATCTAAGAGGACGTGAATCCTCAAGTTGATGCCTAATCCATATTTGTAAATCGTCATCAAACAATTCAATATTTATTTATATATTTTACGTGAAGATGGATTCTCTTCCTTAACATCCGGATACGAATTTTCCCATAACATTGAATATGGTGCTATAGTTTCTCCATGTTAATTTATGTTCTCCATTTTGTTGAATTGAATGTGTGATTGAGTTGTTATGGATAATTTATTTATTCTATTTTATTCATTTATTCCTTTTATTAAATAGAGGTGAAATATGTTGTGCAAGGTCTCTTCCCCGAGTCTCCTCGATGGCCACAATGTCTCACTACACCGGACCACCCATTAAGTGACAACAAAAATTCATGGAGGTTAGAACAATGTTGTTGGTTGTATTTTCCATTTCCATATTGAGTTTCTAAATTATTTTTTTAGCATTAGCATTTATGTCACTCACTAGTTGTTGGATAATTCAATGGGATACCATACACACTCGATAATTTTCTTTGGTGGAAATTAATTCCAAAATAAATAATAATAAAAAATATTGGCCATCATGATTTGCTTTATTTAGAGAAAAAAAATGAATGAAGAAATTTAAAATACAAACGCAAACACAAATAGTTTTTAGAGATCACATTAGTACAAAAAATATAAAACTCCATTAATGAATTAAATCATAAATGTTTATAAATTGCAAAGTAATACAAACTAGATAAAATGGTGGCATCTTACCTATGAAAAGAGATGTTGAGGCTATGCCCATCCACACGAAGACCATTATAAGAGGATGAAAAAGGTTTTTTAACATGAATTGTTAAACCCTAATATGGAAATCCGCTGAATATACAAAACCCCTACCCTAAGATATGAAGTGGTGAAAAGGAATATGGACCTCGAGGAGTCTAGTTGGTACATCAATTTCTTGAGATCACAAATTACACGTACAAACTTCATTTGGGGTGCATAATAGCTTGTTCAAAAAATATGTAAAATAATTTATTTTCAAGTATTAGGGAATCCTTTGGAAACCATTGGACATCATAGGGCCAAAAAACATTGTTTAGGGCCTCATAAATTCCCCAAAAGTTTAGGGATAAAAACTTATAGAAAAATGTCCAAGATGGAGAATTATTCCAAGTGAATGGAATTAGTGGGTGACCATCAATATCCACATAGAACACATTCAAAGATCCACCACACCATTATTAATTTCTGGAGTTGTTGATTTACACCGACAACAAAAATTTGCATTGGTTTGAGTCACTGATCTTATTCCTAGCCATGTCAAATAACAACCCATGAATTATCCTTAATGTGAAAATGTTAAAAACCATTTGGTTATGCTCTAATGAAACCATAATTGATATTTTCCCTTGTAATATCCCTATAGATCGCATAGTGACTACCTACAACACCATCACAATTTGTTCTAGAATTATGCCTTAAGATGCATCTAATAAATTTTCCCTCAAGCACATCCACATATTGATATGTGTGTATAATGTTCATCACATAAGGAAATTAATGTATATATTTAATGCGTCATGGCTATATCAATATCAACAACAAGTAAAAGTGGTATTAGTCTTGCTTATAGTATAATGAATGGACTTTTATCAACACAATATGTGTTTTTGATAAAACTCCTCATTTTGAGCATTTAAATATGTACATAGTGCACTATTTAGTTGGAATAATATAATTAGAGTGAACTTGCTTCCATAGTTGGAATGGTCATGGAATTACAAGAAAATAAATGATGCCTTGAAATAAAATATAAACAAATCCAATCAAACTTGTTAGTGAATAACATATTGTGAAGCTTGATCTCATCTTGATAGTGATTTTCGAGACATAAACTTTAATTTTATAGATAAGGATCCATGTTGGTAAGATGAATGGGACATAATCCTAGCATTTCCAAATCGTATTGTTATAAGACAAAATTAATTCATTCTCTAAAAGAAATCACATAATGGATGATCACTCAATTCTTGAAGCTACTAGAAGGACGAGAGCTAGTTACTATTGACCCTCATATTGGGAAAAGAGTAAGCATAAAACATCATTCAAACTTTACCATGGATGATCCTCCGGGGACTAGAGATGCAAAGTTGTGGTTGCTTTTATTAGAGAATCAAATGGTGGATATGAAAATTTAATCTATTGACTTGTTACACGAGCACATGAAAAAGAATCATGAACATAAAAGTGTCGGTACATAAAATGAACTCGAGATTGAGATTGGAGATTGCAACAACAATAGAATTCAAGTAATATCCACATTATTTAAAAAACAAATGTTAGAAATACATGCACTTTTTAAATAACACACAAAAATAATATGAAGCATTCCTATGTGTAAAAGGGTATAAAAAAAGTGACCATGTTTGTTTCATTCTTTCTCAACTTGTGATGATTTTCTATAATTTTCTTCTTGCCAATTTGAGCACATTGTTTCTAACTAGGCCTATAAAATATGCATGAGGGGTATTGAGAATCAAGAGGACTTCTAGTTATTGGTATATTTAATTTTAAATATCATTTTTATATTTGTTAGTTTAAAAAAATGTACATAAATTTTAAAAATATTTTGTTATTGTTTAATTAAAACTATCATTCCACCAATGTGGAAGAAAAAAATTAATCCAAAATAAAACCCTAACCCACCACAATACCCATACATAGAACTAAATCAGTGTCTCAATGAAACTAGAAACTTTATTGGTGTAGTGAGCCCAATTTGAAAATCAGGCACACTAACTCCACTTCAATAAAATGGTCTAGATTTTTTCCCTACTAACTCCAAACACCCCCAAGCTTCCACAAACTTAACCAAACTGAATATTTTGGTTTAATGTAGACTTAGTAAATACCATCAATTTATTTTGAAGGTTGAATTAGACTCTACCTCGAAATATACATATTGTTTGGGTACATCACACCTGGGTAGACTCCTTTGGCTAAACCAAAGGCTTCAAGGAAATATCCAAAAAGACTTATGTGGAAACCCAATAGATTCTGGTGAAAATATGGAGGTAGATGACTAAAAAAAAAAACTCAACCAACTATAAGAATGATCAAACTCATTTATCATAGACCATACTTGTATTTTTAGAGAAACTGAGAGAAAGTTTGTTTCATTAGATAATTCAACTGATATGTTTTCAAATTGGCTCAAACACCCTCTAAACATGGTATTTTTTAAGGATTCTAGTATTATACTTAAGTATAGTATTCTAGGCGGTTGTTTTGGATTGAAAAAAACATGTTTATAGATAGGTGGGTGAATATTAAATACGAAACATAAAATTAACACTGAAATGTGTAAATTTTGGCGAATATTATGATAAACAAACACATTTTTGTGTAATATAGGCGATATTAGACACTAAAAATGACCAAATAGCAAATTTATTTCTTGAAAAAAACCCAAAAAATAGCCAATTGGAGAAATTTCACCACTAAACATTACCCTGCCTCTAAACATCACGAATTTATAAAATAATTATTGGTATGGGTCCTATTTTTTACCACCTTCCTTCAACACTTGACATAAATTAATTTGGTTCTATAAAACTCAAGATATGACTCAAATAGTGAAAGCTAGCCAAATTTTCAATACATTTACCATAAGCAGAATAAATGATTGAAAAGAACAAAATCAGTAGTAGATAAATGTATAGATTTTATTTATTGCAGGTATGGAAAATGAAATATGGTTGTAGTAACAACAACCATGATTATATAGGTTCCAAACCACTATCTAAATGATGATCAAACACCAAACATGCAAATAGTGCACCAAAACACATTGAAAACTTCACTAAATTAAAATGAGTATTGGAACTCGAATTGTTACATAAATATGTTCAATGAATGCGCTAAGTGTCTGCTTCACAATGTCCAAATCAAATTAGAAATACCAATCCAATTGGTTGCAAACGTTTAGGGGCCCATCTCCCTAATGGATTGTAAGGGGCACATCTCCTAAGCATGAGTAGCATAAGCAACTCTATAATATTTGAATCATAAACAATCTAACCTTCAATGATTCTATATGCATCCCTTTTTAAGATTTCACTTGCATCCAATACCATGGCCTAGACAAAACCATGGATAAGGATAGTTCCTCCACTTTATCCAATACTAGCAACAAATACATTGGAACATTCCAAAACCATTGACTAGGTAGTTAGTGGTTCATAATAGCTCGACTACACTTATGAATACACCCTCTAACTACCATTACCACTTCTCCCCTTATTTAATGAGCCTTGAATGATTGAAAGAGATTTAGGTCCATTATCATAATGGTGTGTCCACATGCACTCCTTGTTTCAAGGAAATGACCAAATCCATGGAATTACAACTTATTTTGGTCCACAACTCTCCTAAGATCCCTTTTGACTATTCAACCACATGATAATACTTCCTTGGAACCCTCATGACCCCATTCACACCATGGTCAAGCCTTCTTCCAACTTGTGGACATTTTTTTCAATAGACAATAGGATCATTTATGCTCTAGGAAAACCTCAGGAATAATTTAGTTCCCAACCTTAGGATCTCATGAATAATTTCGACCACATAGATACTTTGGTTTGTACTAAGAGTCAACCTAGGTCCACCATATCCTGTATGCATATTCCTTGTCCAATTTTCACCATGTTTCTTTATTCCTAATTTTTGACATTAGGCATAGCAAATATTTGACCTTCATCACCACCTAAGTGAATTAACATGAGCATGGCTAGGTGACTTAGGTTATTGCGATCCATGGCCAAATTTTGGGGAATTACAATTGGTGAGCTTAGAAACACTAGAGAACCATCTCATATTTCATTGAAAACTTCACCTGAAATTGTTGTTTCTTCCTTTGGATAGGCCTATGTCCAGTTATATAATGTATTTGAATATAAGGATAGGTTGAGAGAGTAATACTCAACTAGAATTAGTAAGGATCTCAAGTCAATTATTTTCATATAACTAAAGAGATGATTGCTTAATTGTTAAATTAACTTGGAACCAACCAACCACTTGATTCAAGGAAGAGGCATGTATTTCCATGGACTAGTGCACATTCCATCGATGGAAATACCAATGGATGGTCGTATTTTTATGACATTTGATAAAACTCTCTACATTAGTAAGGAGGAACCCTTGTATTTTATTCATAAAATATGGGTGAAGCTCATTATGGGTGTCCATGTCAACAATTTTGACATTAGTGAATTCCAAAGAGTTGGTCTTGGCTCTAATCAAATTTTTATTGATGGCCAGACATTACCCATTAATATGGCTTCCTTATTCTAAGTGTATTCTTCCCCATCCACCTTTCCATGGATATTGAATTAAGTCCACTAGTACTACAATATCATCTTTGAAATGTAGCCTAGTTCATAGTTCATTTGTGGAAACTTTCCATTTAGGGGCATTTTATGATGATGTTAGACCACCAACTGTAGGTCCATCATGCCATGCCAATTATATACCATGCACTACATCTATCAAGGCTAGATACTCTGGTTCTAGCCTAGTTGTTCACCATCAATGTTCTTGTTGTGGGTATATTTGTAATGCCCCAATAAAGGATTTTATTCAATATAGTTTCCTGAATGAGGCTAGTATGAGATATTTATAATATTTCATTTATTATGATTAAAATTTTCAATTGAAATGTGTTTCGTAAACATAAATTTATTGTATTTGTAACCATATTTTATTTTTGGACATGTGCAACTCATCTAAGAGGAAATATATTCATCTAGGTGGGGAACTTATTCTCCCAAAATTGATGCAATAGTTTATACAACATGTTCCATTGAGGAGATTCCTCGCACATAGTTATTTACATGAATTTATGATTTTTCTGCGTAAATTTGAGTTAAGGTTATAAACCAAAGAGGTGTATAATTATAACCTTAAATGACTTAGTACATGTGGTATAAAAGTAATTTATCTAAATTATGACGAGACTAAGTATATATTTTTACCACATGTTTCATTATGGAAGGAAATCGTCATCTTGGGGAAGATTAGATAATGAGTGACTATATTTAAATATTCATTATCCTTATTTGTTTTCCTTAAATTTCTATGGATGCCTATTAATACCAAATCCCATGGTTTTTATTGGTTTGGAAATGAGATGTACTGAGTTTAAAACTTTCTAAATTTGATATTATATAAATGGGAAATATCCTACAAACTTGTCCATCAATTATTAGCCATAGTATATACTTCCAAAATGTCAAAGGTCCTCTCTTTGACTCCAACGTTCCTTGAAATTTTGGAATGACAATCCTCTCACAAGAGATTATAAGATAATATAGAGGGAAACATAATTCCTAACAAATAAAGTATCCCATTCCAATTCAACAGGTAGTTGGAGAACAATTATTTCTATAAGATTGTCATGAGTCATCCAATATCACATAAATATTTGCAAGGCATGGAGGTTGCTCATAATTTTTTTGAAACTCTACATAAACAATACCATTCCATCATCTTTTTTGTTGTAGTGGAAATTTGTAATCCTATATATTCTTCCTCTTTGATACTTATTTACCATGTTGCATTGTTCCAAATGAGTTTTATGCTTCATTTGGAATGAAATTTCTATCTTTCTTTGTGCCAATAAAATATTGAGCATCTTATGATTTTATGGATAGATAAACATATTAGAATAATATATATATTGATAATTATTCACTTCATGATCCAATATATTCATTTAATGATCATAATTGAGTAATTTAGAGAAACTCCTTATTTGTATGATAATAAATATATCTTATTCAAGAAGGAGAGAAAGTGTCATGTAACAAAGGGTGGGATTGAGTATATTGTAATATCCCATCCCAGGAAGACTAACTTGTCTCTTATTACTACAAGAAAAATGAAAATACTTAAAAATCCAAGAAATATTCTTTACTCATGATTGTAAAATATAAGGATGATGATAAATCCAAACTTATCAAAGGATGTGATCCTAAACATAAAGAGGAATTAGTTAAAGATTATTTAAATAACTATGATGAATTGTTTCAGGAACCACATGGATTAGATCCAAGAATAAAGATAGAACATGATATTCAGTTGCACCAAGATAGACCTCTTCCTAACATTGGAGTGTATAAGCTATATGTGATTAGGAATGAGAAAATAAAGAAGCAAACTACAATTTCAGGAGTTGATGAGAAAGGAATCATCCTACTAAGTGATTATCCATGCAAATCACCCATTGTGTTGGTACCAAATAAATAAGTACATGGATAAAGTGTGTGTATTTATAGGCATTGGAAAATGTTAAGGTGAAGAATAATTACCCTCTTCCTATTATTGATGATTTGTTGAATCAATTGAAAAATCCAACTTATTTCACTAAGTTATACAGAAGAAGTTGTTATCATCAAGTAATTATTATTCATGTATTTACGGTTATTCCCTTTGAGTTGGTTATATATGGTTATCCCTTTTGGATTTGTAATGCTCCTTCTATTTCATGCGGTTTATGAATTATGTATTTAGATCATTCATAGATTATTTTGTAATTGTCTACTTAGATGATATATTTACCTTCAACAAAAGTTGGGAATACCATGTAAAACATGTTAGGAAAGTTTTAGATATATTGTAAAAGGAGAAATTGTGCCTAAACATGTCAAATTGTGAATTTGTGAAAACATCTTTAGTTTATTTGGGATATATAGTAGGGGATGGTTAATTGAAAGTTGACCCCTCTAAAGTTGAAGCCATTTTGTAGTGGCCTGATCCTAATAATGTACCAAAGATAGGTGCTTCCTGGGGGAATTTTAGTATTGGAGGATGTTCATTGCTAACTTTTATTTTATTGCATCTCCTTTACATGCTTTGAAAAGCACTAAGTAGGAATATCAATGGGTAGGTAAACAACAAAAAACCTTCGATACCTTGAAAGTGCATATCAATATAGTCCCAATTCTAGCATTCCTATATTTATTGTATCAATTTGATATTTAAGTTTATGCCAGTGATTATTCCATGGGAGAAATGTTTTGATACAAATAAGGAAACAAGTTTTCTAACATTCTAAGACCTTCACATGTGTGGTAATAAATTACCCTACTTTTGACAAACAATTGTATACTATGGTTTAGAGTGTAAAGAAGTGGACCACTATTTTATGGGAAAAGAGTCAATCATCCATATGGATCATCAACCTATGCATTATCTCCAATCACAAACCAAGCTACAATAGTCACATCATTTCTAGTGGATGAGATTCTTGCTACAATTCCATTTGGCCATTAGGTACATGAGAAAGGTATACAAAACAAAGCTACAATAGTCACATCATTTCCATTTCTAGTGGATGGTATTCTTGCTACAATTCCATTTGGCCATTAAGTACATGATAAAGGTATAAAATCAAAGTTATAGATATGTTATCTACACCTTATGTTAATGTATCCATTTGTTTACAAAATAGTTCATTATCTCATGAAAGTTACATTGAAATAAATGCCAAAGATGGATATTTTAAGGATGTTTATGCAACAATTATCCATGATAATAAAGAGGAATATTAGATTATCATTTACATTATAAATTTTTATATAATATTGGTCGTAAATTATGTATTCCATGGGATGAAAGAGTGCATGTAATTATAGAAGCACATGCTTCTCTCATTTTTACAGAAACTGAGAGAAAGTGTGTTTCATTAGATAACTCAACTGATATGTTTTCAAATTGGCCCAAACACCCTCTAAACAGGGTATTTTTTAAGGATTCTAGTATTATACTTAAGTATAGTATTCTAGGCGGTTGTTTTGGATTGAAAAAAACATGTTTATAGATAGGTAGGTGAATATTAAATACGAAACATAAAATTAACACTAAAATGTGTAAATTTTGGCGAATATTATGATAAACAAACACATTTTTATGTAATATAGGCGATATTAGACACTAAAAATGACCAAATAGTGAATTTATTTCTTGAAAAAAACCCAAAAAATAGCCAATTGGAGAAATTTCACCACTAAACATTACCCTACCTCTAAACATCACGAATTTATAAAATAATTATTGGGATGGGTCCTATTTTTTACCACCTTCCTTCAACACTTGAAATAAATTAATTTGGTTCTATAAAACTCAAGATATGACTCAAATAGTGAAAGCTAGCCAAATTTTCAATACATTTACCATAAGCAGAATAAATGATTGAAAAGAACAAAATCAGTAGTAGATAAAGGTATAGATTGTATTCATTGAAGGTATGGAAAATGAAATATGGTTGTAGTAACAACAACCATGATTATATAGGTTCCAAAACACTATCTAAATGATGATCAAACACCAAACATGCAAATAGTGCACCAAAACACATTGAAAACTTCACCAAATTAAAGTGAGTATTGGAACTCGAATTGTTACATAAATATGTTCAATGAATGGGCTAAGTGTCTGCTTCACAATGTCCAAATCAAATTAGAAATACCAATCCAATTGGTTTCAAATGTTTAGGGGCCCATCTCCCTAATGGATTGTAAGGGGCACATCTCCTAAGCATGAGTAGCATAAGCAACTCTATAATATTTGAATCATAAACAATCTAACCTTCAATGATTCTCTATGCATCCCTTTTTAATATTTCACTTGTGTCCAATACCATGGGCTAGAGAAAACCATGGATAATGATAGTTCCTCCACTTTATCCAATACTAGCAACAAATACCATGGAGCATTCCAAAACCATTGGCCAGGTAGTTAGTGGTTCATAATAGCTTGACTACACTTATGAATACACCCTCTAACTACCATTACCACTTCTCCCCTTATTTAATGAGCCTTGAATGATTAAAAGAGATTTAGGTCCATTATCATAATGGTGTGTCCACATGCACTCCTTGTTTTGAGGAAATGACCAAATCCATGGAATTACAACTTATTTTGGTCCACAACTCTCCTAAGATCCCTTTTGACTATTAAACCACATGATAATACTTCCTTGGAACCCTCGTGACCCCATTCACACCATGGTCAAGCCTTCTTCCAACTTGTGGACATTTTTTTCAATAGACAATAGGATCATTTATGCTCTAGGAAAACCTCAGGAATAATTTAGTTCCCAACCTTAGGATCTCATCAATAATTTCAACCACATAGATACTTTGGTTTATACCAAGAGTCAACCTAGGTCCACCATATCCTGTATGCATATTCCTTGTCCAATTTTCACCATGTTGCTTTATTCCTAAGTTTTGACATTAGGCATAGCAAATATTTGACCTTCATCACCACCTAAGTGAATTAACATGAGCATGGCTAGGTGACTTAGGTTATTGCGATCCATGGCCAAATTTTGGGGGAATTACAATTGGTGAGCTCAGAAACACTAGAGAACCATCTCATATTTCATTGAAAACTTCACCTGAAATTGTTGTTGCTTCCTTTGGATAGGCTTATGTCCAGTTATATAATGTATTTGAATAGAAGGATAGGTTGAGAGAGTAATACTCAACTAGAATTAGTAAGGATCTCAAGTCAATTATTTTCATATAACTAAAGAGATTATTTATTAATTGTTAATTTAACTTGGAACCAACCAACCACTTGATTCAAGAAAGAGGCATGTATTTCCATGGACTAGTGCACATTCCATCCATGGAAATACCAATGGATGGTAGTATTTTTATGACATTTGATAAAACTCTCTACACTAGTAAGGAGGAACCCTTGTATTTTATTCATAAAATATGGGTGAAGCTCATTATGGGTGTCCATGTAAACAATTTTGAGATTAGTGAATTCCAAAGAGTTGGTCTTGGCTCTAATCAAATTTTTATTGATGGCCAGACATTACCCATTAATATGGCTTCCTTATTCTAAGTGTATTCTTCCGCGTCCACCTTTGCATGGATATTGAATTAAGTCCAATAGTACTACAATATCATCTTTGAAATGTAGCCTAGTTCATACTTCATTTGTGGAAACTTTCCATTTAGGGGCATTTTATGATGATGTTAGACCACCAACTGTAGGTCCATCATGCCATGCCAATTATATATCATTCACTACATCTATCAAGGCTAGATACTCTGGTTATAGCCTAGTTGTTCACCATCAATGTTCTTGTTGTGGATATACTTGTAATGCCCCAACAAAGGATTTTATTCAATATAGTTTCTTGGATGAGGCTAGTATGAGATATTTATAATATTTCATTTATTATGATTAAAATTTTCAATTGAAATGTGTTTCGTAAACATAAATTTATTGTATTTGCAACCATATTTTATTTTTGGACATGTGCAACTCCTCTAAGAGGAAATATATTCATCTAGGTAGGGAACTTATTCTCCCAAAATTGCTGCAATAGTTTATACAACATGTTCCATTGAGGATCCTCACACATAGTTATTTACATGAATTTATGATTTTTCCGCATAAATTTGAGTTAAGGTTATAAATCAAAGAGGTGTATAATTATAGCCTTAAATGACTTAGTACATGTGGTATAAAAGTAATTTATCTAAATTATGATGAGACTAAGTATCTATTTTTACCATATGTTTCAATATGGAAGGAAATCATCATCTTGGGGAAGATTAGATAATGAGTGACTATATTTAGATATTCATTATCCTTATTTGTTTTCCTTAAATTTCTATGGATGCCTATTAATACCAAATCGCATGGTTTTATTGGTTTGGAAATGAGATGTACTGAGTTTTAAACTTTCTAAATTTGATATTATATAAATGGGAAATATCCTACAAACTTGTCCATCAATTACTAGCCATAGTATATACTTCCAAAATGTCAAAGGTCCTCTCTTTGATTCCAACATTCCTTGAAATTTTGGAATGACAATCCTCTCACAAGAGATTATAAGATAATATAGAGGGACACATATAATTCATAACAAATAAAGTATCCCATTCCAATTCAACAGGTAGTCGGAGAACAATTTTTTCTATAAGATTGTCATGAGTCATGCAATATCACATAAATATTTGCAAGGCATGGAGGTTGCTCATAATTTTTTTGAAACTCTGCATAAACAATGCCATTCCATCATATTTTTTGTTGTAGTGGAAATTTGGAATCCTATATATTCTTCCTCTTTGATACTTATTTACCATGTTGCATTGTTCCAAGTGAGTTTTATGCTTCATTTGGAATGAAATTTCTATCTTTCTTTGTGCCAATAATATATTGAGCGTCTTATGATTTTATGGATAGATAAACATATTGGAATAATATATATTGATAATGATTCACTTCATGATCCAATATATTCATTTTATGATCATAATTGAGTAATTTAGAACAACTCCTTATTTGTATGATAGTAAATATATCTTATTCAAGGAGGAGAGAAAGTGTCATGTAACAAAGGATGGGATTGAGTATATTGTAATATCCCATCCTAGGAAGACTAACTTGTCTCTTATTACTACAAGAAAAATGAAAATACTTAAAAATCCAAGAAATATTATTTACTCATGATTGTAAAATATAAGGATGATGATAAATCCAAACTTATCAAAGGATGTGATCCTAAACATAAAGAGGAATTAGTTAAAGATTATTTAAATAACTAGGATGAATTGTTTTAGAAACCACATGGATTAGATCCAAGAATAAAGATAGAACATGATATTCAGTTGCACCAAGATAGACCTCTTCCTACATTGGAGTGTATAAGCTATATGTGATTAGGAATGAGAAAATAAAGAAGCAAACTACAAGTTCAGAAGTTGATGAGAAAGGAGTCATCCTACCAAGTGATTATCTATGCAAATCACCCATTGTGTTGGTACCAAATAAATAAGTACATGGATAAAGTGTGTGTATTTATAGGCATTGGAAAATGTTAAGGTGAAGAATAATTACCCTCTTCCTGCTATTGATGATTTGTTGAATCAGTTGATATCATCAAGTAAGTATTATTCATGTATTTATGGTTATTCCCTTTGAGTTGGTTATATATGGTTATCCCTTTAGATTTGTAATTATCCTTCTATTTCTTGTGGGTTATGAATTACGTATTTAGGTCATCCATAGACTATTTTGTAATTGTCTACTTAGATCATATATTTATCTTCAACAAAAGTTGGGAATACCATGTAAAACATGTTAGGAAATTTTTAGATATATTGTAAAAGGAGAAATTGTGCCTAAACATGTCAAATTGTGAATTTGTGAAAACATCTTTAGTTTATTTGGGATATATAGTAGGGGATGGTTAATTGAAAGTTGACCCCTCTAAAGTTGAAGCCATTTGGTAGTGGCCTGATCCTAATAATGTACCAAAGATAGGTGCTTCCTGGGGGAATTTTAGTATTGGAGGATGTTCATTGCTAACTTTTATTTTATTGCATCTCCTTTGCATGCTTTGAAAAGCACTAAGTAGGAATTTCAATGGGTAGGTAAACAACAAAAAACCTTCAATACCTTGAAAGTGCATATCAATATAGTCCCAATTCTAACATTCCTATTTTTACTGTATCAATTTGATATTTAAGTTTATGCAAGTGATTATTCCATGGGAGAAATGTTTTGATACAAATAAGGAAACAAGTTTTCTAACATTCTAAGACCTTCACATGTGTGGTAATAAATTACCCTATTTTTGACAAACAATTGTATACTATGGTTTAGAGTGTAAAGAAGTGAGAGTCAATCATCCATATGGATCATCAATCTATGCATTATCTCCAATCACAAACCAAGCTACAATAGTCACATCATTTCTAGTGGATTATATTCTTGCTACAATTCCATTTGGCCATTAGGTACATGAGAAAGGTATACAAAACAAAGCTACAATAGTCACATCATTTCCATTTCTAGTGGATGGTATTCTTGCTACAATTCCATTTGGCCATTAGGTACATGAGAAAGGTATACAAAACAAAGCTACAATAGTCACATCATTTCCATTTCTAGTGGATGGTATTCTTGCTACAATTCCATTTGGCCATTAAGTACATGATAAAGGTATGAAAAACAAAGTTATAGCTATGTTATCTACACCTTATGTTAATGTATCCATTTGTTTACAAAATAGTTCATTATCTCATGAAAGTTACATTGAAATATATGCTAAAATGGAGATTTTAAGGATGTTTATGCAACACTTATCCATGATAATAAAGAGGAATATTAGATTATCATTTACATTATAAATTTTTATATAATCTTAGTCATAAATTATGTATTCCATGGGATGAAAGAGTGCATGTAATTATATAAGCACATGCTTCTCTCATTTATGGTCATTTCAGTCTAGGACAAATAGAAGCTTAGTTACAATTTTATTGTTATTTTCCTTAGATGTATGAAATTGTATCCAAATATCTAAAAGGATGTGTGATGTGTTCTACTAGAAAACCAAGCAACATAAAATTGGAATTAATATATTCCACTTCATGCACCTTCTCATCCATGGCAAAGTGTTTCTATGTATTTTGAAAGGGTTTTTCATATGTGAAATAAATGTAATGATTGTCTATATGTTGTTGTGGATAAATTTAGAAAAATGTGGCTTTTGGGGCCTTGTAAGAAACATGTGATATGAGAAGAGACTTCACATTTTTTCTTATAGAATGTATGGCTTCATTTTGGGTTTCCCACGTCCATTGTATCTAATCTGTTAGAATATTGAGAAATGTGCATAAACATACAACAATATATTTGGTAACATGCAAATCAATATCAAGAATCTAGTAGTCTAGCCTTATAACTATATAAGCACCATATAATAGAAATAGTAAGTGAGAGATAAGAGAAAAATAATACTACATCAGATATATGTGGTAAACCCCCAAATAGGGAAACATCCATGAGAAGATATTGTCTTCTTATTCTTTAGAAATATATAATACTACACTTGATCTCCACTCCACATATACTTATCACAACTTTACAATATGCAGAATAACATTACAATATAAGAACTTAAGGGTCTTTGTATATTTTATTATATATCTAGAGGTATGGAAGAATAGCATCCCATAATACATGTGGGATTAATGATTTTCCACTTCCTTATATAATGAATGGTAAGTCCTTTTACATAATATAGAGACAATTATGCTCACCTTTTCTAGATAATACATCATAGTATATTACCATATAATACTAAACAACATTACACAAGTAATATAAGCATTACACATTCGAAAACTCCCCCTTAATTATGGCTAGAGAGAACACACATATATGGAGGAAGATAGAATTTCATTAACATTCAGCCTTGATGACAACTTCCCGCATCCCCAACAAACTTCAGAGATACACAAACTTCACATCTGTCATGGATTTGGTGAAGATATCAAATTCGTGTTGTTTTATAAGACAATACTCCAAATAAATAACATTATCTATAACAATAAGATCTCGAATGTAATGGGTATTAAGGCTAATTTGTTTATAGTTGGAGTGATACATTGGATTTTATGCAAGATGAATAGTACTCCAATTTCCACATGATAACTCAGTGGGAGTATTTTTAACTAGTCCAATATTTGTAATAACATTCCAAATCCACTATTATTCTTTATCTACCATGTGCTCTGCTTCAAAAGAAGAAAGAGAAATATTTCTCAACCTCTTACTGGACCTGCATGAAATCATACCTCAACGAAGCAGAAATATGTACCCTATAGCAAACCTTTTATCTAAAATTCCCCCAACCCAATCAAAATTTGTATATACAAGAAGTGAAAATGTATCCCCAGTAGACCACAAAACACCATAATTCAATGTCCCTTGTAAATATTTGAAATTATCTTGGTTGTTGTGCAATGAATTTCATGTGGCTTTTGTATAAAACTTGAAACCATGCTAAGTACAAAAGAGAGATCAAGCTTGATATCTGTCAAATATATCAAACTCCCATAATATGGCAATACAAAGTGGCATCGACAAGAGCAATATCACATTCAACAATTAAGTTTACACCAAACTAAAATGGCATAGGAGAAGGCATACAATCACTCATATGAAACCAAGAAACTAAATTTGTATCATACTCAGGCTGAGAAAGGAATATACCATCGTCCATATTATGAATCTAAAGACCCAAAAATAATGTAATAGGATTAAATATGTATTTTCAAATTGACACTTGATATTATTCTTAAATTCATATATAAATGCAAGATGGATGCCAATAAGGATAATATCATCCAAATTAAGTACCACATTGAGAACAACATCATTAAATTTATTAACATACATATTTGGATCACATATACACCACTTAAAAACATTCTTTAAGAAATAAGTATCAACTATCTAATGGTAAAGCTCTAATGACACATAGTAAAATGAATCCTACTAGTTTTTTTAATAAAAAACCTAAATCACATACTAAAGGATATAACCATCACTCTTCTATTGATGATGATCCTTCTAACATGTTATTAGAGTTGGTTATTAAGCTCTACCTTCTTCAATAATTATAAAAAAAAAAAATTACAAGAACCAAGTTCTTCATTTTATTTTTTTTGGCGAGGGGTTATTATATTTATTAAATTTTCCATCAAATCTATCTTTAGATGTAGGAATTTTTATACATTTTTAATATTATTTTCTCATATCCTTGACCCTCACCATTATTTTTCATAATATTTTCAAGTTTTTCTTAATTTTTTCTATAGATATAAATGGAAATCAATTGTATACTGACTTGGTATCAAGGATATATATTTCTTGTAGTGGATATGGTTTCTTGTTCATATCTATTTGTGTTTTGTGTAATACCCCAGTTGTTAAGCCCCGCAATTGTGATCCTTCATGTGACTTATGTTCTTTTGCATTATGGACTTATGATATTTTATATGATTGTGGACTTATGCTCCTTTGCATGATTAATTTGATTAAGGACTTATGATTAATGTTTGATAACGTGACTTTGGAATTTGGAACTATTATTAATGTTAATGTTATTACTATCATCTTTTCTATCTTTGAATGTTGTTACTATTGATTAAATATACAATTGGCTCAACAAAGGAAACTAAAAGAGAATGGGGGGCCATGGATTCCACAAGTGAGAGGGAGTGAGGACATCCCTAACACCTTATAACTTGATGTTGGATTAATTTTGTCTATCCAAATTCATATTTGCACCTTGGTGACATTAATAATGTTGGTCACCCAAACCTTGTACAATGGACCCTATTCTCAATATTTATGGAATATGGAGTTAATATTTCATATTTTTCACACCTAAGTGGGACCCTCTAAGGTGTCCTCCTTGGGAACATATTTCCTCACAATTGTGTTTTTTTTGTTATTTATGAGCCATTTTCCTAATTTTTAGAGGTTGTAATATATTTTCTAGCTTCCACTCTTACACTATGCATTGATGATCCTATTTGTGTGCTTCCATGTTATTTATAACCCTATTGGATGAATTATCTCACCTATTTCTCCCTAATTTATGTTTTATAACCCACTTTATACATTAGTGTGCCTCCATATGCTCTTCATGGCTCCACTCTTTAGTTTTTGGTAACTCCTCCTCATGATGCTAATTCAGGAAATGGAATATTTTCGCTAAGCCACCACTCCACCAATTCAAGTTAAGTCTCCATGATGAAGATTAAACCTTACCTATTTCTAATTGGAGTTGATACCTTTGGGTTATAGTTGGCCTCCTTATGCTATAAATTCATATTCCTTCTCCGTGTTGAAGTTAATCTTGAGATTTAGAACATGTGACTTGTGCTATCTATCCATGTTGGGAATGTTGGTAGTATTGGGAATGTATTGAGACTTAGAGTTAGTCAAGTTGTTTTCCCTTTGATTCCATTATATCACTCTACTATTCTAAGTTCTCACATAAGAAGCCAGGAAATGGGAATGGTGATCTAGTTCATATCCCATAGGCAGTGGAGATAGATAAGAAAGTAGTAGCGAGAAGAATTGGTGTTCTCGAAAGAGTTAGTTCAAAGAGTTTCTAGAATAAGTGTTCATCTACCTATGTATCCATGGTATCAGCTCGAGGGTGACCTATTAAATCAAGGAAGTCTTGACGATGTCTATGGTTGGGAGGAAAGTCATCCTGTTGGAGACAATTACCCATATATTGAGATAAATATTTCTCATATGATTTTATTTATATTTTAACATATTATTATGATGATTATGTGCAAATGTGGCTGAATTGAATTATCTATATGCTTGATTATTATATTTCATAATCTAGTTACAAGAATAATGGACTCTGTAGGTTTTGTATCCGAGATGATATTCATTTTGATCTTCTT
This sequence comes from Pseudotsuga menziesii, assembly GCA_001517045.1. Classification (NCBI taxonomy): domain Eukaryota; kingdom Viridiplantae; phylum Streptophyta; class Pinopsida; order Pinales; family Pinaceae; genus Pseudotsuga; species Pseudotsuga menziesii. Next base: position 213,791 of record LPNX010774875.1, read on the forward strand.
TCTCTTCTTCAAAATCTCTAACTATGACTCTACGGTACTAGGAGGTACCCAACCATATGTTATGTTTCACCATTAAATGCTCATTTTTATGCTTTGGGACTTTTTATATTGTCTCCAAAACAACATTTCCAGTAAGTCTCACCTTTCGTTTCGTCGAAAAAACTTTTCAGTTGACCAAGATATGTCCGTTTTGGTCCAACGGTTTTCCCTGTGCTAGGTTGAGTGCACCAGTTGTTAGATTGGAAATGGTATATGCATGTATATGCTCCTATTAGCATATATCAGTTTTGATAATGTAATATTGATTGATTCTTGGATGTAGGAATCTATGCAATCTAAAACATATTAGTGAAAAATGGTAGTAGGGGACAACCATTGGGAGGTGATTTTGTGGGTTATGATTGAAGCCAGTGCCTTTTGTTTTTATTTGGTTATTTTTTGGTTGTAGTTTAAAACCTACATATGTTTCTTGATGTGTGTTTTCCTTAGTTTTTATCTTCACTAAAATCACACACCGAACAATATTAGGATTATTAATCCTCCCTTGTCCAATTTGGTCATATGTCTAAATCAGGAGTCATGTCTAAATCGGGAGTCCATCCAGTCTATTTTTAGTCACTAGCACCATTGGGTCCACTTGGCATAATTGGGGCACATGTTTCAGTTACTAAAGTATGGGGAACACTAATTGAGACCTATTGCCACTGATTACACTTGCATGCATCAGTTTAGGAGCCTCCTAGACCAATCCCTACAATTTAGGATCCACTAGGAGTGCCGATACCAACCAAGGTCATTTGAGTTGAGTTGGTGACTAGTCAAGCTAAGTTAGGAGTTAGTTACATTCAGTTCTAGTCCTATACATTCAGTTAGCGCTAGGTTTGCATGGCTACATGCAGGAGAGGCGCATTTCTCACCTACCTCAGTTAGTTAGCCTCAGTCAACAATGAATTAGAAACTTCAGTTGTGTTTTAGAACTCTGATGAACTCCGGTGATGGTTTAGACAAGATCAGTTAACCATTGAGTCCTCTGATAATTATTTAGACAAGGTCTTAGTTACCTATAGTCAAGTAGAGTGGAATCAATTCAAATTTCCTCATGTGGATTCGAATTACTTGTGGCTATTTATCCATTGTACTTCATTGTAATTATTATCTAATTACTTTTTCATTAATGAAAGCATTCACAGTTGCAAGCCATTTTTGCACTGTTTCATTCTTCAATTATTGAGTAAGTTGTGTGATCTATTTTGTGAGTTGTGTGTTTTTCTACAGATATATGGTATCAGAGCCTTAGCGGACAAGGCACCTCTCCTCCTCAAATCTCCAGCTGGATCATTTTTTTGAGCAAAATTGTTCCTTCCAATACTGCACCAGAAGTAGAGAATTTACCACTTAATATCCCAAGTTAGGAAATTGTTGATCAAGCTTGCTTGATCAACTATGCTGGGTGTGAAGGAAATTCCAAAAGTGCAGACTATCGACCTTACTTTGTATGTTTGATTGCATGATAGGTTATTAACTCTTCTCATAGCATTCGCTACAAGAATCCCTTTCTTCTCACTGCATTCACTACAGTAGATTATTCCTCCTTACTACATTCAAAATGGCTCATTTAGTAGAGCCTCTCACTCCCTTCAACCATCACCAGTGGAAGGAAGACATGGAGGTACTGCTCCGCACCAATAATCTCTTTAGACTCACAGAAGAAATAGGGGCAGTGCCAATTATGAATCATGACAAAGAAAGGTACTTGAATAGGCTTGATGAAGCGCATGGATACTTATTCTCCTCAGTCTCTTGAGATCTTCAATTCCACACCCAAGGATTGAAGACTCCCAAGGAGATTTGGGACATGCTTGCCTCCTTATTTTATAAGCAGGATGAGATGAGGGTCCATCAGCTAGAAAATGAACTAATCTCTCTTAATCCATCCAACTTTGAATCACTAAATGAAATTTTCACAATATTCAAGAACCTGATATACCAGTTGAATCAATGCAAGGTGGAGAAGGAGGATGATCAGCTCATTCTTTCCATTATCTCAAAACTCAGTGCAAACTACTGAGTCTTTGTGTCAACCTTTCAATTGGTGAGAATCACTACTCCAAATTGGAAGATGCCCACTCTTGATGTTTTCATTGCATCTCTCACTTATGAGCATGACAAGTTGATCCAAATGGGGATCATTCGATCTTCTAGAGATCAAGCACTGGTTGCAGGAGGACCTAAGGGAGTGAATGATAAAGGAAAGCAAAGAGATAAGTCTCATGTGAAGAAAGAGCAGTCAAACTCCCCTTCTATTTCAAAGAGAAACAAGAAGAATGGAAAAGGCAAGGTCCTATGCTCTTACTGTGGAAGGGGATTTCATTTCGAAAGGTCCTGTATGAGAAGACAACTTGATGAAATGGCTCTTCTTTTGAAGAAACATAAAATTTCTTCACTTGCTAGCGCAAGGAAGGATGACTGTGAAGAAGAAGATGAAGAATACCAAAGGAAAGGTCATGCACTAAAGGCTTGCTTCTCATCAACACATGTCTTCCTCATTGATTCTGGAGCTTCCAACCATATGGTTGCATCTAGAGAATCATTCTCTTCTTTGTAGTCTCTTGATGGTCCTAGTATTCAGATGGGAAATAACAGTAAATTCCAAACAAAAGGGAAGGGATCTATCAAGATTGAACATGGAAGATTCAAAGATGTGCTATTTGTTCCCTTCCTAGCTTCAAACCTTTTATCTATCTACCAGATGACCCATATTGGCTCTCCAAAGCGAGTAATCTTTGGTCCTGACTTAGTAGAGATCACATATATCTCTACTGGGAACATCATAGCGAAAGGTGTTGCAAATCATGCCTCAAAAGCATATGAGTTCTCACATTTCATCCCTCCTTCAGAACCAGTGCACTCTTAGTAGCCACTTGCAAGGGAAGGTATGATCATTTCATCTACTTTTTTTGTAGCTTCTACCAGTATTGTAGATCCATATTTTTCAGTTTATGAGATTGAGATTCAGGGTGATTCAGATCTAGATTCAGTCCCTACTTCCAAACTGGAAACTAGGAATATGACTAGAAATTACCCATCTAACACTTAGAAAGGAAAGACCCTTGCGTTATGCCATGCAATCTTACCTCCTTAGGAGAGATGCAATAGACTCCCTGTAAGATGTTGCATGGCAAGGGGTCAGTCTCACTACATTCAGAAGAATAGATGTGACCATACACCTCTTCATCCAGTAAGAGACAAAGGTTACATTCCTCCTTCCTTCCATCATCAATTTTGGAGAAGAAGGAGAAGTCTACATGCCAGGCCCTAGAATACATGTGCACAACACACCATGCATGCTGCTTCACTACCTCACAGAGATGAAGATTGTAGCAACATATTTTCAAGTTTTTCAAACTTGAATCCTGATTCTACCTGCTTAGATAGAGGGTGGGATTTTTTCCCATGTGTTTTTTTCCCCAGCTCCTTGCATTAAGCAGTTACTTTATTTTACTTGATGTAATGGGTGACCTATGGTCTTAGTTACCAAGGCCCACATATTGTCCAAGTTAGCATTTAGGGGGGGTATTAGGATTATTAATCCTCCCTTGTCCAATTTGGTCATATGTCTAAATCAGGAGTCATGTCTAAATCGGGAGTCATGTCTAAATCGGGAGTCATGTCTAAATCGGGAGTCATGTCACTAGCACCATTGGGTCCACTTCACCTAATTGGGGCACATGTTTCAGTTATTAAAGTGTGGGGAACACTAATTAAGGCCTACTGCCATTGATTGCAATTGCATGTATCAGTTTAGGAACCTCCTACACCAATCCCTACAATTTAGGAGCCACTAGGAGTGCTGATACCAACCAAGATCAGTTGAGTTGAGTTGGTGACTAGTCAAGCTAAGTTAGGAGTCAGTTACATTCAGTTCTAGTCCTCTACATTTAGTTAGCACTAGGTTTGCATGGTTGCATGTAGGAGAGGTGAATTTCTCACCTACCTCAATCAATTAGCTTCATTCAACACTGAATTAGACACTTGAGTTGTGTTTTAGAACTCCGATGAACTCCGGTGATGGTTTAGACAAGGTCAGCTAACCATTGATTCCTCTTATAATGATTTATACAAGGTCTTAGTTGCCTACATTCAAATAGAGTGTGATCAATTCAAATTTCCTCATGTGGATTCAAATTTCTTGTGGCTAACTGGGTTTCTCCATTGGTGAGGAATTTATTATTTTATTCACTTTTCTTATAGATCATAGCTTTTGTCTTATTTAACCATTAGGGTTTAGTTTCTTGATTCATAATTATGAGTTTTGTAGTAGCTCTTTTTCCTAAATTAGTAGGTACTAACTATCTCTCTTGGAAGAGAAAGGTGACTGACATTATTAGGAGTAAGAATTTATGGATCTTCCTTAAACGTGAACAAAGAAAACCAACTAATGCTAAAGACCTATCTATATGGGAATATCAAATTGGTTAAGAAATAGGATTCATTGAACAAATTATTTTAGATAGTTTATAGGTTCATATTGAAGTTGAGGATAACCCTATTAAGGCACCAAGAAATTGTATGATAACATTGATAATTATTTCTTGAATAATGGTCATTTTAAGCAATGTATATCTAATCCAAATATGTATGTTAATAACTTTGATAATGATTTCATCATTGTGGTACTTTATGTATATGATATTATTGTTAATAGATTCCATCTTGCATTTATACATGAATTGAAGAATAATCTTAAGAGTTAATTTGAAATGACAAATTTAGGCCTATTGAATTATTTTTTGGGTATTTAGATTTGGAATATGGGTGATGGTATATTACTTTATCATCCTAAGTATGCTACGCATTTACTCACTCAATTTATTATGAGTGATTGTAATCCTTCTGCTACGCCATTTCAATCCATTGTAAAGTTAACTATAGGATGTGATACTCCTCTCTTTGATTCCAAATTTTATCATTAGCTTGTGGGGAATTTGATATATTTGACACGTGTACGACCTGATATCCCTTGTACAGTCAACATGGCTTTTAGTTTTATGAAAAATCCTAATGAAATTCATTGGAAAAAAACCTAGAGAATTCTCATATATTTACGAGTTTAATACCTTTTGGTTTAGCCCCTTGACATATTATTAATATTGTTAAGATAGAAATAATGGAACAAGGTTTCTATACTATAGTTTTCACATTATTATTATTTTATTATGTTGAATTTATAAAATAAAAACAACTAGACGATTGATGCCATGAAAGAGAGTATGAGGAACCATGCTGATACGAGCAAGAGGTTGTGGAAAAGTGTTTACCTATGTGTGTTGATTCTGTAAACAAGCATTATGTACTTTATAGACCCTATTGGTTATGTACCCTCATGTGTTATGTTACTCCTTGTTTTTATTTACATTAAGATTAATTTTTATTTGAGGATTGGAGTCCTTCTCTCACCTAGTGTGCCCTCATGAATTGGATTAGTGTGCCTTTTGGTGTATCCACTTGATGCGTAACTCATATTTTGTATTTTTGGAATGTAACTCTCATGTGTGTGTCCCTCTCTCTCCTAATTCAAATTTATCATGAAGGAATTGGATTTTCTTATGTTGGCTAGTCACTCTTTTGTGTTGGTTCATTCTTTTTCTCTTGTGCTTGTGTTTGGCACTTGTGGTTTTATTTTGTTGCACTTAGTATGATATAATTTCTTAGATTGTTACCAATATGATTTACTCTGGAGCCACAGATATTTATCCTAGCCTTTCAGTGGAATTTCCTTGTATTGGAAGTGCTACTTTCCATTATGTTGTGGTTGGAATGTTATCCTGGAGCCACTGGAATTTCCCTGGAGTGGAAATAGAGGTGATACTTACCATTGGGTTGTGGTTGGAATGAGTTCTTGAGAGATTTTTTGTTTGAGTGCACCCTTTCTAGTTGAATCATGGTTCCATCTAGGGGTTGACAACTGCAAAATTATTTTTGGATTGCATTGTGGCTATGGATGTGTGGGGCGTGGCACCGTCGATTTCAATTTCATATTTGGAAAAGTTGAGTGATTTATATCATATTTATTTAATTTATTTGGATATTATATGATTTATTTATGGATTCACATGAAATTTTTTATGAAACATATGAGCTATTTGTGGAAGAAACCTCTCAAGGAATTCAATCTATTTATGCAAGTAAATTTTGTGAAGGAATTGGAACTAGTTTTTCGGATTTTTTGCACAAATTGGTTGAGGAAATTATTATTTGGAGACTATTCCAAAGAAATAATATTTATACCCATATTCATTATATAATGTGTATTTTTATTATATATTATCCTCGGTATTGACTCAGACACTTCTCTTTGATGCTTCTACCTTTTATTCGAAAACTAGTTCTTCAATTGGATTGCTTTGCATAGTTTGGAGACTTCGAACATTAAGTGTTTGTAAAATTTTTTGAGTGTTATTTATGATTATTACTGATAAATACACTTTAAATTTTTTTTTATTAATTGAGGTTAAATATTCTTGTTAGTTTTTGGGAAATATCTATCGAAAATCTAAATCAATTTCCAATTTCTAGCTCCTTAATGGAATTGCTTTCAGTAGATTTGTGACTTTGCCTGTGAAGTTTTGAAGAAATGTAATAATGATATATACATTTATTATTAATCAAAAACAAATATTTATATTTGGAATGAAATTTTAATGATTCTATGAGACCTGGATTTAATTATTCTAGTGATTCTTATAATTACTAGTCAATTGAGATGAGTAGAAATAACTAGTTTGTGAGTTATTTCATGGAATATGTATGGGAAGAAATATACATACATGTGAATGTACATGAATTGTTCTATTCTTTTCATGAGATACAATATTCATGTATTTTTTTTATTTAGCACTTGGAAAGTTAAATTGGAAACTAGATACATTGCAGTGAAAATTTGATAACTAGTTGTCGATTGAAATATTTGTTTTCATAAAAATGGAATGCTACATCCATATGATGTATATATAAAATTTTATTGTGTTGTATGTGGGTACTTATCAGGTGTGATCCTTTACTTATGGATCCATTTCATTCAGTTCAATTATTTAGACTAGATTCCTTGCGGTGAATGCTAACTAGTTTCATTGGAGTTGATGGAAAAGATCACCTTATGTGAAATTGGAATGATATGAAAATAAACATTTAATTGGATGTAGATGAATTATTAAATATATTTTTAATGTATGTAATATTTATTTTGGATTTAATTTCATGGTTATAAATTGATTTTGTACAAGACTAGTTGTTTATATTGGAAAACTAGTTAACTAGTCTTGTGGACTCCCTTTAGTAATTACCATGATTAATTATTTTAATTTTGGTAATTAGGAATTATTTACATTTAATTACATGTTATTAGTCCATTTGGATTGATAATTTATGTTTATTTGTTAAACAGTTGAATTTGTGATATGCGTTATGATTTGTGCACTAAGTGTTTAAGTGTCACAATTAACACCTTAATTTCTAGTTAACTATGAATAAGAATAATTATCCTTTAGAAGTGGTTATCATATCTGATATGGATTGGATTGATGGTTTGATGATGTTATATTACGATAAGAAAATTTACCAACCCTTGGATAGTATTTTGAAATAGTTATTGAACTCATTTTAATTTATTGGTAATTAAATTGATTCTATGAGAGTTGCAGTTGCCACACTACAACTATTAGGACCATTGGTCCCTTTAAATTTGCTTGCTTGAATAAAATTTAAATGTTTCCTATATGAAAGTTTTTTTATATTTTTGAAAGATTAAAAATATTTTTTATTTGAATATTTAGATGATGTTTGAAAATAATTATATCCTTTTATGCATTTTGCCTAGTTATTCAAAAACTGAAGACTATTAGAGTATGTTTAACTAGAAAAATCATTTTTATTCGAGAAAATAAATAAATACGATAATGGAATGCTAAAAAAACTTAGAATGGAAATGTTTCGAGCCACATTAAATAACTTAACCCAAGAAGATCCCACAGAGAAAAATAGTAGAGGAATGGAAGTTAAACACACAACCCCTTATCACCTTGAAGAGGAGTATGTAGGAAGGTGGAATAGTTCATGCCTTGACTTGTAAGATTACTTTAAGAATTGTAATGAAAGTATCACTCGCCTTCAATAAAAATTCATGAAAGAAATAATATCCAAGACAATAAACAAAGGAAAATAAGGAAAACTTATAATAGGATGGACTTTCTACCATGCAGTTACCATACACCTCCCTTGAGAAAAAGAGCTAGAAGTCTCGAAACTAGTCCAACCATATTTTTAGATGACCATAATAGTAGAAGGATAAGGTATGACATGATTAGTTGATGGAAGAATTAATAAATATTAAACCTCCAACCTTTTATGGAAAATTTAAACAGGGTGAAGAAGTAGAAGCATAGTTAGTAGGGCTACAAAAGCTTTTCTAATTTCATAATTATTCATCAACCATGGAAGCAAAAATAGTTATCTATCATTTTCAGGGAAAACCCTCTATTTGGTGGGAACATTTGGTTAAACTGAAATATATTGATCAAGAAAATACCATCTAGAAAAAGTTTAAAAAGTATTTTCAACCAGAATACCTTTCAGAGAAATACTGTGATAATAAGAAGGAAGAATTATTTGAACTTAGGATAATCAAGTTAACTATGGATGCATACAAGAAGAGATTTATTGAACTGATAACTTATAAAGACTATATGAAATATGAAAAATTTATGATTTAAATATTTATAAGTGGACTGCAAACCTTTTACAGGGATAAGATTCGGTATGATATGTCCAATATTCTTAAAGAAGTAATTGGGAAGGAAAAACATTTGTATAAGTTGGATAAGAATAAGGAACATAATAAATTGAAGGATAATAAGCGTGTTATATGAGACCAAAGAAAGAAGGTGACCAAGCCTCTTCTCAATAGAAGTGGTAATTTCATAAGAAAACAAATTCAGATAAGAGACCTCCTATTAGATGTTGGAATTGTAATGGGAATCAATATGCAAGGGATTTTCCACATTATAAAGGAGACAACATTCACAACTTTTAGGAAGCAATAGTAGGTGATTTTTATAAGACTAGGAGGATTTATGCAACTTTGGAAGGTAGGAAGGAAAATCATAAGTCTCACATGATATAAATGTCAAGTAAGACTGGTAATAGAACTATGTCTATTTTAATTTATTCAAGAGACAGTAATAGTTATGTTGCACCTAGTGTAGCTTTGGGTTGTTCTATTAAGAAAAGTAACCTTGAGGTAACAAGACTTGTAGAGTTAGCAACTGAAACTAAAGGAAAGGTCACAGAAATAGTAAGACATTGTCCTTTGGAAATTAATGGTTTAAATACTTTAGAATATTTGAATGTTATCCACTTAGGCTCTTATGATGTTTTGATTGGTATGGAATGGTTGAATACACATTGAGCTATCTTGGATTGTTACAATAATATTTACACATGTCTAGATGAGAAAGGAAAAATAGTAATATTCAAAGGAATACATAGACTGATATCTTTAAGATAGGTTACATACTTATAGTTAAAGAAGTGTTTTAGAAAAGGGTTTCATAATTATGCAGCTCAACTAGAATAATATAAGGAAAAGGAACCTGAGTTACAGGATTAACCGGTATTACAGGAGTTTGCAAATGTATTTCAAGAGATACTCAGAATTCCTCCTAGAAGAGATATAAACTTTACTATTGATCTAGTGCTCAGTATAGTTCCTTTGTCTAAAGTCCCTTATAGGATGAGTACACTTGAATTGAAAGAGTTTACATATGAATTTAAAGGATTTAAAAGATTATATCATGCCAATTATCAAAATCTTATCATAACCGAAGTTCACACACCATCATACCAACAAAACCCAAGACAACGGCCGAAAATGGGTTTAGACCTTTCTCAAACACCTAGAGATCAAATGAGGTCTCACTTGAAGTACCTCTAGGGACTATAGGAACCATGTTTCCGTGGTGATGAAGGGGAAAATTTGACATACAGTGTGGACATGACTTTAACAAACCAACTTCAATAGATTCTCAACATCAACAGATATTCACATATTCATTTACAACATTTCAACAAATTCCCAAAAGAATAACATTCACTCAATTAGCATTCCATCCATACATTCATAATTATCCAATTATGCATAATAAGCAAAGATCAATTCAACACACATACATCATTCTCAATGAACACCATATATTTAAAATGGAAACTCAAGATGGGGACAAACCACAAAAGAACTCATTTATTATTATAGAGTCATAGCTTGGGCGCTTAAGTTTCATGCACATCCTGAAGACATCTCCCCAAAATTCCATTACATCATATCTATGCACACAACTTGTAGATTGATCTTCACACTTACAAATCTAGCTCAACTAGTTAGGCTTCGACACAACATAAAAGACAGGGTTTCCAAAAGGTTTTTGTTTTATATACTAAAATTTGACTCATTTAAGGGATTTCTGACTATCCTTATAAGGTTTTAGCTGACTTCCATTAACGAATCCTTCCAGCGGCACCGCATCTAACTTTCACAATTGTAGTGTGCCCCCCTCTATGATAAAGGTAAAAATATATGGTCGAAACCAATGTGTTCGAATCTTACTAGGGTTTTTATGAAACTTACTGTCGTAGAGGAAAACTAAATCCCCTCACTGTAAATGCTTATTCTTAATATTCCTATAATGCCAAGCATTTTTCCATTCTTTTTTAACTTGTTGGTGGAATCCTATAAGGAAGTGATCTTATTCTAACTAGAGTAATTGTGACAACCTCTTCTCATTAACACCAATATCAAACATACTAGTAAAAGTATCTATCCTCAGATTGGGCACAATATATTTCATAGGCATGACAACCTCTGGTCCATAAACTATTATGAATGTCGTATAACTTGTCAATTTATTATAGGTGGTTCAATAGGCCCAAAATATCGTTGGGATTTTTAATTCCCAATCATCAGAGTTCACATTACAAAATTTAGTAAGTGCATTCTCCATAATCTTGTTAAAGGCTCCAACAATACCATTTGCATGTGTATGATAAGGTGTACTCTTTCTATGGTGCATCTAAAATTGTTTTTTAAGTGCCTCAATGGTTTTATTAACAAAATGTGTACCTTGATCACTTAATAAAGCTATAGGACATCCAAACCTACTGACCACGTTATCGAACAAAAATATTGCAGCAGTTGCAGTGGTGCAGTCTTTCACAGAAACAACCTTGGCCCATCTGGTCAAGTAATTAGTCACAGGTATTTTTTATAAATAACCTATTCTCTTACTCAATGACTTGATGGGACCCACAAAATATAAAACCCACTTATCAAATTACTGCAATGTTACTTTTCGCAATAAAGGCATTTCATCTCATATAAATGGCTTTCCAGTATTTTGACAAATGTCGCAGCTCTTGTAGTACTCATATGCATGCCAATGCAGTGTGGGACACCACAAGAAATTTCATAGTATGTTTTGTGCAGTTTATCTCCCTACATAATGGACCCCTTCCACCCCATCATGAGCTTCTACTAGGACCATTGGTCGCTCATAATATGAGACATAGGGACATAAAATCTCATTAGGTCCCATTTTATACAACTAACCAACTATCAATTGGAAATATACAAATTTAACAACTAATTGCTTATTGTTTATTGTGTTATATCCCTTTGGTTCTCTTCCTATAGTTAAAAAATGGATGATGTCTTCATAATACTCATCGCCCATCTTTACTGCAAAAAGTTGTGCATTTGACAGTTTTTCATCTAGGTTGGTTGTTTCTTCCCATATTTCCAACATCAATAGGTGATTAGGTCTAGAATTCAACCTCCCCTACTTAACAATAATATCAAAATCAAATTATTGGAAGAGTAGGATGTATTGATAGATCCCTGACCGCTTCCCCCCAACATTGGATTATTGACCAGATACTTCAAAGTAGATTGGTCTATGAAAATTTTGAAAAATCCACCCAGTAAAAAATGTTGAAACTTCAGCAATTCATAGACCATGGCAGTTCCCTCTCTCTTTGTCATAGTTTAGTTATTTTTGCAGCTCACAACTTCCTACTAGCAACTAAAATCAGATGGCCAATGGACCCATCTAGTTGTGCAAGTACCACACTAAGAGAAACTAACGATGCATCTTCATGGACATGAAATTATTTATGCCAATGTGGAAAAACTAAAATCATAGATGAAACCATTTTTTTATTTCAAGCTGTTGAGGCTCTTCTTACACTCATAATTCCATTGGAACTTGGCATATTTCTTTATAAACTTCTCCTTCGAAGCTATAATTTTAGAATAACCCAAAATAAATTTACGATATGTCCCAATGTAGTTCTTAACTGATTAACTGAGGTAGGTGGAGGTAAATCAACAATGATATAAATAATCATTGGATCCATCAACATCCCTTCTTTGTAGACAACATGACCTAACAATATACCAAATAGTGCACATAAAATACATTTCTTCAAATTTAAAGAGATATGGAACTGCCTACAACATTGTAACATTAATATGAGACTTTCAATGTGGTTCTTAATAAACCCATACACAATATATTCATCAAGGTATACTTCAAGGAATTTGTGAATGAATTCTTTAAAGAAAACAACAATTATCCTAGAAAATATAGCAGTGGAATTCTTAAGACCAAATGGAATTACCGTATACTCAAACAACCTTGCTCCATCACAAAGGTGGTTTTATGGCGATCTTCTTTAGCAATACTTATTTGATGATATCTCAAAAATCCATTAGTGAATGAATAGATTTATTGACATCCAACAATCTCTAGAAATTCATATGTAAAAGGTGTAGGAAAATGATCATGTAGTAAGGCATCATTAAATTCTTGTAATTCGACACAAATGCATACTTCACCATTTTTCTTATCTTGGAAAACCATGGGACTAATCCACTCAGACTCCTCGACAGTCTTGATGATGCCCACCTCCAACATTTTGACGACATTCTCCCTTAATTTTTCTTTATACCTCATGTTTAGTTTGTATGGTCTCTGATTTACTAGGTTAGCATCTGGTTTTAACGGAATATTCATCTCACCAAGGTCCCCAAAAATTCCTTTCATTTCCCAAAAAATTGTAGGAAATAGTTATTGGAATTCATGCAATAAGTCTATAATATTTCCAACAATTTCATCATCCCAGTATTCACCAATATTTGCAAACATATGGCTATCACAAGATCCAATATTTACCTTTTCAATCTTCAAGGGATTCAAGAATTTGTCAGATGGCATACTAGGTCCCTCCAATCCTCAGCTTTCCTCTGATTCTAAAATATTTATATATCTAGGATCATCATCCTTAGTTTCACCAGAAATGTTGTAACACTCCATTAGGTTTCAAACAATCAAATTCCACCGTGGCAAACTCGATATTGGTACTAAGATTTCCTAAAAATGTTTGGCCTTAATCACTTGAAGACATGCATCTATTGATGTACTTTCATCCCCATAACTAAAGGTCTATTTGAAACTATTGGAAATCTCATTGCATTCTACAGTTCCTCGTCATAGCTCAAGCAATGTGTACTAGTTCCTTTGTACCATATCCAGTGTGTGTATATGAACATATGTACCTATTCATACTTTGGTATATCCTTCTATGTCATGGTACATGTATTGATATGACCGATAGGGATTGTCAGTCCTATGTACTTCTCTCTGACATAAGGAACTCATTCAAAAAACTGGATCTCTAGCAATCTTCAACACTGTGACTAGAATTTGATAGACTATTTATAAACATCCCACCACCTCACTAGAGTAGCTTTTAGGGTTGTATCCAAGGACAACAATCTTTGTTGTTATGGTACCTTGATTTCAAACTCTACAGTAAATGTATCAATATTAGGAAACTCTTCATAAATATCTAAATCACATACCTCTGTCCTACCCAACGCAAGGACTTTTTTATTTGAGCACATTTCGACATCAAAATCTCATGTAATTGGTTTTGCCAATTTTATAATGCTTCCCTTGAATAAAAAAACAACAATATGACACTCCACCAACTCAACTTACCATTGGTGTTCGGATTAATATAATCATCCAATCGAGAAGATATATTATAGATATTATATAGGTCCCCTTAGTGATATTCTCCTCGCACAATTTCTACATATTGTTGTCCTTCCAATGGATCCAATGGTCCAACTACTCTCATCTCAAAATATTTAAATTATAATATCCTCTTCTTGAAATTGATGATGGTGTGATTCTCAATGGACTATTCGATACCTAGGAGTGATAGGTACTTATTAGTGTCATCGACAATTTCTTTTACTTTAAAATTTTCATAAGATCGAAGCCCCTCCACTTTGATAGGGACTCTCTCCAGTAATCCAATTGGTATAACATTCAATTGATTTTCCAACTGCAGTTGGAATGGATACCACACTAGTTTGGGCTTCACCATACTTTCCCATGTTTTCTTATTCCAAGTCTATTATAATGAAATCCACATCATAATGCCTAATTTGGACTTTCATGTGTAGTTCGCCCAATATTAATCCTTTTCTTATGAATTTTATATACAAATTTTTCTTGTCGAATATTTTCTTTTAGTTATTCTAACATACTAGATAATTTTGCTAATGCATTTTCATCCTTAACTAAATCTAAACAAAATCTCAATAAATTCCTTAAAGTGCTTACCTTTCTTGTTGACTTCTTTGGAATGGTCCAGTCGAAGTGGGGCGGCATGACGTAGACAAGCCCCTCGTCAAATATTAGAGGATCCTTCTAAGTCTAAGCTCCATTATATCTTCCCATAAATTCATTCTAGGCCTTAAAGAAGGCCCCTTTATCTTTTTGTACATCAAATAGTATCCGTCATTATGTTGCTGATCAAATCTGTGAGTCCTACAGGTGACTCTATTTATCCTCTCATGTCGTATCTCCTCCTCCAATAACAACAACGTTAGTTAGTGGATTATCTCTTGGTTCAACTATAATATTATAAACATTTTGGTTTGCATTATAAAGATAGTTTTGATTCTGATTTTTTTTGGCCAACCACTTTGCAATGAGCCACACGAACTCTTCAATGGTGTGATCAAGTGATTTACAATAGAAACATGTTGCAATAGAATTCTAGAAATCTATGGCATAATGTCTTGGTTGGCCACAGTTATGAAAAAATAACTGTCCTCTACCTCGATAAAATCCTCCTCATCCATGGCCACATAATCCACCCCTTGGCTATTTAAATTATGCATTTTCTCTTTCATCTTGGATTTGCTCATCACCCTTCATTAAATAAGTTTCAATTGTACGTTCTTGGAGAAAATAATAGGACTGCTAGTCTTTTTCATCATGCCTGACATATCAACATAACTTACAATAGAGACTTGTAACAATACTTACTATTTTTTTGAAGATACAACCATTCCTTTGATCAATGGCGTCGGTTCTGGAAAACTCTACACCATAGCATACCTGACTAACTAAGTGGTTTTGGTGTTCCAACGACCAAATACTCATGAAAATTCAGACATTAATCCTTATGATGTCCCTCTATTTTACATCGTGTACACCATATCGCTTCATCATGAAACTCCTTTCCTTTATTTATTCTTGAATTTGTGAGGACGAATTAGCCAACTAGGATTGAATATGAACCATCCCGACACGAGTTTGTCCAACTAGTGAAGCTTCCAACTTCAGAGAAATCTCTAATGCCTCAAATTGAGACATAATATTTTGATGTGTCAAAGGTACTCGGATGTGTGGTAATAATAAGACTATAAACCATTCCTTATGTTGTACATCATACATGTAGAAAATCACCTTGGCCATCTCTACTCAAAATCCCATACAGATTCAGTTGGTGAATGTTTTATCTCCTTCAATTATGTGATGCACTACGACTCAAACTTCATCTTCTTAAAATCATCAATTAATCTAGCCTTTATCTCAACTAATGTCTTTTGAGGACTTCCCATGGGAGAAATAAAAAACTTCATGTACCAATCCAATGCCCAATCCATGAAGGTCATGATCATTTGGGCCTCTTAATGGCCTCATCTTGGACCTATAGAATAGTCCATACTACTTCGTAGAGGAACCAATGTTTCTATGATCCATTCCCATTAAATACGGGTAACTTCATATCATCCCCATCCATTCTATTCCTCTAGGGTACTGAAAAAATTGAACTTGGAGGTTTACTACTATGAACTTTACTATTTGATGTACCACTCTTATGGATATTAATACTATTCTAATTTACTGAAAACACTGCGACAAAAACTTAGGTATTACCTTTGTTTCTGGATATGTACATGGGGTTGTGGGTATGTGACAACCTCATGTCTAGTGCAGATATGGAACTTCCTCCTCCCCTAAAATAAGATGGTATTGTTCTTCTTAGTTACAAGACTCCTCGTCGAGTTGCGATACCAATTCATAGTTTCCCTTTCCAGTCGCATTACCACTCAATCTCCTAGTCATAGTCCTCCTTCTGTTGTTTGACTAGAGTTTGTTCCCACTCCTCAGGTGGCCACACTCTTCATCAATATCAATTACGTCTCCCTATCTCATTTCATATTATCCCTCACATTCTCACTGGGCCTTCTTCCATTCGATACCCATGGCCTCCGTGTACAATCGCTTTACTCATCGGAGTTCATTCTCAAAAACCCTTTTTCACACAATAGCATCTTGATCCAAATATTTAAATATTTTAAGTACCTACCCCGTGGGCCTCGAAATAAATCTCGCTCTGCTTCGCTATATGATTTTATAATAGCAACGAAAAACTTAGTGATATATCCCTCTAGGATACTATCAACCCAATAGTCAACAGCCCATGATATCTTGTTATTCACACACTTTAGTTGTTGTATCAATTGAGGTGTCGAGCTCTTAGGTTCACCGCCTTAGAATTTATTTTTTTGGAATTCCAACCTTGACAACCAATCATTTAATATATTATGAAACTCATCGGAAAACATTTCACCAATATCATAATGGACATACCTTCCCAACCACTATCCCGAAGTCACTCGCGGATCTCAATTTTATTCTTGGGAGAAATCCTTTGTATTTTGATCTAACCACACCTCAATCTCATGATTAGATGGATTCCACAAAAAAATATCCCCTTCACAATGATCATGATCTCAGCAACAAAACCATTTGTTGGCACAATCTTATCATAACTCGGGTTCAAACAACATCATACCAATAAAATCAAAGATACCGACCTGAAATTGGTTTGTCCCTTTCACCAACACCTGTAGAGCGGATGAGGTCTCACCTAAAGTACCTATGGGGACTGCAAGAACCAGGTTTTCATAGTGATGAAGAGGAAATTTGACATACAGTGTAGATAAGACTTCAACAAACTAACTTCGATAGATTCTCAATATCAACAAATATTCTCATATTCATTTACAACATTTCAATAAATTCCCAAAAGCATAACATTCACTCTATTATCATTCCATCCATACATTCATAGTTATCCAATGATGCATGATAATCAAAGAATAATTCAACACACACATCATCCATAATGAACACCAAATATCTAACGTGGAAAACCAATATGGGAAAAAGACACAAAAGCACTCATTCATTATTATGTATTTGCAGCTCAAATGCTTAAGTATACGCACATAGCCTACATACATCTCCCCAAAAATCCATTACATCAGGCTACGCACACAACCTGCAAATCGATCTTCACACTTGTGAATCTAGCTCAGCTAGTATTCAACAAAACAGTACATACTTCCTTCGATATAGTACCCAAAGTTTATTCTTTTCTCTAAAACTAGCTAACCCAAAAAAATCCAAATCGTTATATATTTGTAGGATCTGTTTGGTCATTTTACAACCCGTGCACGCTCCCTAATCCCATAAATGTAAGTGGAAAAAAATTCCTAACCGTATAACCAACCTTTAGGTTGGACTTCTTCAAAACAATTGCTTTTTCCTTTCTTTTCGATTGAAACTCTAGGGCTGACAACTTTGTATGACCATTTTGTCATAGGTCCATTCACACCTCAATCGGTTTCTCAAAAGTGGTATCCAAATGTCCCAAAACTTACATAGGGCCAACAAGGCCTAGTGTTTCACCTTGGGGGGCATCGGTTTTGTTTGTAAGAAAGAAATATGGTACCTTGAGACTTTAGATATATTGTAAGTAGTTAAATAAAGAAATTATCAAGAAAAAGTATCATTTACCGATAACTAATGAATTATTTGATCAGTTACAAGGTTCCATAGTGTTTTCAAAAATAGATCGTAGGTTGGGTTATCATCAGTTCAGAATTAAGGAAGAAAACATCAGTAAGACAACTTTTAGAACAAGATATGATCACTACGAGTTTACAGTTGTTCCATTTGGTTTGACGAATGCACCAACTACCTTTATGTGCTTGATGAATGGGATTTTTTTTAAAATAACTGGATAAGTTTGTGATTGTTTTCTTGGATGACACTAGTTTACTCTAAGACAAAGAAAGAACACAAAGAACACTTGATATTGATTATGCAAGTACTGAGAGAGAATCAAATTTATGCTAAGCCAAGTAAGTTCTCTTTTTTATCAAAGCAAGATTCACTACTTGGGACACTGTAGCTAGGGTTTTCACCCTAGCTTGTGCGAATGAGCACCTACTAAGGAATCTGGAATCCTTAGTAGCAGTTCAATGATGTAAACAAAAATAAAACTAAGCTAAAGCAGTAAAAAATAATATGAAGAAAAAACAGTAAAGAAATGTGTAATGGTGATTTTATTTATGTTACCTCCAATGAGGAGGTTGATGGAGTCCGTTGCGCTGGTCCGATGTCGGTGGCTCCGAGCTCCAAGCTGCTTCTTTTCCTTTTCCGGTGGTGGAAATGGGCCAAAAAAGTTCTCAATGGTGAAAATGGCTTGTTGGTAAGCTAGGGTTTCGAGAATAATTTCGGCAGAGGCAGGATGCTTTTGACTGTGGATGTTGAAATGAGGGGTCTCCACAACTTATTTATAGTTTTTTAGTGGTGGAGTGCTGGCCCATGGTTTTGGAAACCATATGGTTTAGGGCAGCTTGTTTAGGGTTTTTTCCTCCTTTTCCTCATTATTTTATATTTTTTCTTCCCTTTTGGGGATTTTTATATTTTAGAGGAATTTTGGACATTTTTGGAGGAAAAAAGGGGTTTTTTGGCCTTTTGGAGGCATTTTAGACCTTTTGGAGGCTTTTTAGATGATTTTATGGCCTTTTAGAGGCATTTTAGGCCTTTTGGAGGCTTTTAGTGGGATTTTTAGGGAATATGGTAGGCAAATGGACAAATGAGCCACGTAGTGGGGTAGATGAAGTAGTTAACCATTTTTGGGTGTTAACAGATTGCCCCCTGATGTGCGAGGGCAGGAGCTCATCATATGGCCGATGGACATCATGAGTCATATTTGGTTTGTGTTGGGGTGTGGAGAAGAGAAGGAAGCAACTGAAGTCCGGGACACCGATCTCGAACCACCTGCAAGGACTGAAAAGTACATAACCTCAATAATGAATGAGGGATCATCTGATAATATGGACGAGGCGGGCATTCCCATGCTCGTATCAAGATACATAACAATAACTGTGTGAGGCCCAACATGAAAGACCTGTAGTAGATAATCACTGTGTATATCAGGAGGGTCTGGAAGGGACACAAATCTGGAACATACTGCTGAGCTGACCATGTCTGAGCTGAAAAACTGATACACTGCAATGGCAACAGTGCTACTGAATGTGGTTCTGAAGGAACTGATGCGCTGCTGGATCAGAGTGACAACGGTCATACGTGCAATGGTACACTGTTCTGGAGCTGAATCTGGGTACTCAAAGAAGCATAGAACTGAATGGCTTCCGAATACAATCGCCAACGCAGCCCGGAAATCCACGGGAACATATCACTGGTCGTTCCAAAGTGACTCACCAATGTGCTAGAGTCGGGGGAAATCCGGGGTCTTCGACAAATAATGGAATGGATATAAATCCTGCGTGATTCTCAACGATGCGATTAAGGTGCTGAAGTCGAACATGTGAGAAACAACCATTCGGAGAGGCAATAATGATTCCTCCCAAAATGGTCCGTAGGCACTCACCACAGATGGTGATGGGTCCAAGGCACAGGAGCCTCTAGGTCTATCCTCTGGAATAGAGGAGTTGTCGTCGACAGAGGGAGACCTGCAACTATCAAGGCAATGATCTTTCCTTGACAGGAGCGCGAGGTGCAAAACTGAAAATGTGGTAGTACTGATGGCAAGAGTGATAAACTGGTGGGACTAACTGGGCAAGTAGAGTGGGTGGACTCAAACTTCCTTTGTTCAGAGTATGATGGCGGGGATGATCAGGTAGCATATGAAACTGACTGGGGGTAAAGGGATCATAGCTATATAGGATCTGAGGGTGACTGGGCTGAGGGAGACTCAAGCTGTGGTAAAATGGTAGGAGACTGCAGAATACTCTGAACAA
>LPNX010774875.1:240650-261683 GCA_001517045.1 Pseudotsuga menziesii
TGAAGTAGTTAACCATTTTTGGGTGTTAACAGACACATTTTATCAGAAGAAGGAATCTCAGTTGACCTTGAAAATATAGAAGCAATTATGAATTGGACAACACCTAAGAATGTGTCATAAGCTAGACCTTTTGTGGGATTATCAAGTTACTATCACAATTTTATAGAATGATTTTCAAAGATTGTACATCTGATAACTTCTTTACAAAAGAAATTTATAAAGTTTGATTGGACATTTAAATGTGAAACAATTTTTCAGAAGCTCAAAGAGATGCTTACTAGTGCACTGTTTTTGAAAATTTTGTGGTATGTGTGGATGCATGTCAGTTGGGTATAGGTGGTGTGTTAACTCAAAATGGATAGGTTATTTGTTACAAGTCGAGGAAGTTAAAGGATCATGAACAAAACTATGCTACATGTGACTTGGAAATAACAACAATAGTACATGATTTAAATATATAGAGACTACTTAATGGGAAATAAATTTGAATTAAGAATTGATCACCATGGACTAAAATACTTGTTTGAACAACCTAATCTAAATTCAAGACAGAATATGGATGGAACCACTGTGTGAATATGATTTTGACATTAAAAATAATAAGGAAAAGAAAATAAAGTGGCAAATGCACTTAGAAGGAAAATGCATGTAATGCACGTAGCTATCAGTACTAGCGCTTCATATTTAAAGAATATAATAAAAAAGGAAAACAATAACAATGAATTATTTCAACATTTAAAATCAGTCTTGCACCAACATGGAAAAACATATAAGTTTTAACACTAAAAAATGGAAGATGAAATACTCAAGTGTAAGAATAGGGTCTACATCCATAACTCAGAAAAATTAAAGAAATTGGTTTTAAAAGAAATGAATGATGTACCATATCTAGGTCACTATGGTTATGAAAAGTTAGTAGCAACAACTAATAAGGATTATTATTTTCCAAGAATGAAAAGGAAATTTCAAATTACATAGCAAGATGCTTAGAATGTCAGAAAGTAAAACTTGAACTTAGATGCCCTACAAGTTTGTTACAACCTTTACAAATACTAGAATGAAAATGGGATGTAGTCAGTGTGGATTTTATCACAAAATTACCTAATGCAAGGTCATAATGTGATGCTATTATGGAAGGCGTAGACAAATTAACTAAAGAAACTTTCTTTATACCAGTTAAGATTACACATAAAGCAATTGAAATAGCATATATGTATATGAAAGAGGTATCTAAATTGCATGGTATTTCAAAAGCAATCGTGTTAGACATGGATTCAAAATTCATAGGTCATTTTTGGAAAGGTTTGTTTAAAGGTTTTGGAACATATTTGAATATGAGTACTTCACATCATCCTTAGACAGATGGACATAAAAAAAGGGTTAATTAGGTTATTAAATACATGTTAAGAATGTATGTAATGGATCAATCTACTAAATGGGAAAATTATTTGCATAATGTGGAATTTTCTTATAACAATGGCTATCACTCTTCTTTGAAATTAAGTCCTTTTGAAGCAATGTTTTGAAGAAAATGCAACACACCTTTTAGTTGGGAAAATCCAACAAATAGAGCTATCATTAGGAAAACATTATCAAAGTAATTAGAAGATCATATGGTCAGGATTAAACAAAATTTGAAAACAACGCAATATAGACAGAAAAGTTATGCAGATTAGAATAGAATTGACAAATAGTTTCAGGTTGGGGATAAAGTGTTATTTACTAAAAGTGAAACCAAAAAAGAGCACTTTAAACTTGGGGAATTGTTCTAAACTTGTAGCTAGATATTGTGGTCCCTTTGAGCTTTTGGAAAAGACAGGACTCATTTCTTATGAACTAGCTTTTCCTCCTAGCATAAGAGTGCATAATGTGTCTCATGTCTCTTTTTTGAAAACATATTTGCATGATCCTAGGTATATAATTAATTCGAATATGACTTAAGTAAATTGTAGAGTAGATGCTTTTTTTTTTGCATTAGATGATGATGCATATGATATGATATATTGCTGCTTAGATTATTCTGATACTAACATAGGATCCTTGTTATCATGTTGGTATATATATGATTTCTTGTCGAAAAGTATACATGATTCCGATTATGTTCTCTCTCTCTCTCTCTCTCTCTCTCTCTCTCTATATATATATATATATATATATATATATATATATATATATATATATATATATCATATGACTAGGTGGAGCTGGAAAGAAATTTTCTGGTAGAGCCTATTATCATTTTAAGCAAGAATACCAATCCGATCAATAACATTAAAAATAGTCAAGCTAATGTTCAATGAAGCCACTACACTCCTTAGGATGCAACTTGCGAATTAGAATATGTGATAAGAGAGTCATATTATCATCTATTTTGATATTTTGAGACATGTATATGTATACATCAAGGACAATGCATGGTTTAAGGGGGGGAGGACTGTAATAGCTTCTTGTTTATCTTCTAGACATATTATTAATAGTGTTATGATGGACATAGTGCAACAAGGTTCCTAGAATATGGTTTGCACATTATTATTATTATTATTATATTTAACTTAAAAAATAATTAATAAAATAAACACAACCGAACAAATGGCCATGAAATACAGTGTGAGGAACAATGATGTTATGAGAAAGGGGTTGTGGAAAAGTGTTTACCTATGTGTTTTGAGCCTATTTTTATGTTGTACACCCTTATGTTTTACTCGACAGGTCGTCTTATTTATGTACCCTCACATGTTATATTACTCCTTGGTTTTAATTACCTTGAGATTAACTTTTATTTGAGGATTGGAATCCTTCTCTCACCTAGTGTGATCTCATGAGTCAAATTAGTGTGCCTCTTGGTGTAGTCACTTGATGTGTAACTCCTATTTTCTATTTTTGGAATGTAACTCTCATGATTGTGTCCCTCTCTCTTTCAATTTGAATTTCTCATGAAGGAATTCGATTTGCTTGTGTTGGCTAGTCACTCTTGTGTGTTGGTTCGTGTTTTCTCTTGTTAGCACTTGTGGTTTGATTTTGATGCTCTTGGTATGAGATATTTGATGATCCTATTTGTCATGTCCCCACATCTTGACCACCAAAAGTGTGGACCTTGTTAAACACCTAGGGGGAATAAGTGGTATTAATTAATTAGCCTTGGGAAATT
The DNA here is from genome assembly GCA_001517045.1 of Pseudotsuga menziesii. Taxonomy (NCBI): domain Eukaryota; kingdom Viridiplantae; phylum Streptophyta; class Pinopsida; order Pinales; family Pinaceae; genus Pseudotsuga; species Pseudotsuga menziesii. Next base: position 243,799 of record LPNX010774875.1, read on the forward strand.
TTGCTAAATAATTATTATTAAGGCATGTACTTGATTTTAATTATTTTCATTATTAGGTATTGAGAAATTTAATATGTGGAAAATAAGTTCCATGTCAGGGGGGTGCAATGGGAAAGGAAAATTTCCAAGGAGAAGATTTAGAAACTGACAAGAAGATTGACAAATAAAGAAGTCAATGGAAGAAGGAAAGTACCAAAAGCAATCAGATCTAAAAAGGAAACATCAGAACAAAGGAGGGCGTAGTTTCCATTTATGAGTGTAGTAACAAAAGAAGAAGGATGAAAAATATGTCATAATGAAAATAACGAAACATCAGACCAAAGGAGGGTGCATTTTCCCTTTTTGAGTTCAATCACAAAAGCAAGGAAGCCAGGGAAAGTTGTCATAAGGAGAATAAAAACTCTGGGTCAAGGAAAGCACATTTTCCAAATGGGATGAAGGATACAAGAATGGAAACATCTTTGTGGACTCAAAATTTCCAATTACGCAAGGATGGTGCATATGTGGATAGGGTTAGGGAACCTATGGGGATGACTTGCTCTCACAGGTCACCTACCTTCTAAACAAGTCACCATAAGTTTATAAAAATATAGAGGGATCTCTATTACTTCGTTTGGTTTTTGTTTGAATGATGTCTATGTGAAGCATTGTTTCTACTGAGAGATGTGCCTCATCCTTTGGGAGATGTGCCCCAATTCCTTCCTTCCCCACTCTTCTTCCTCCCTCTATTTATATTTGCAAGTGTTGGATTTATCATGAACATAATCATGAGATTATATAGTATGTATTTTTCATCCATTATCCTCGGTGAAGACGATCTCTAGTGAAGTGGAAGCTTCATTACGCTCCCATCCATCCCGATGTCAGAACCTGGCCTCTTGCCCACTGTTTTGAGCCCCGTTTGGAATGGTTAGTCCTCCAATTATATGTGATGTGAATAAACCAATATAAATATTTTTAAAATATCTATAATATTTTAATCACGTAGTCCAATAAGCTCACATATCAAGTCTTCCATGTATGAGCTTAATATATATTAAAATGAGGGTTTTTTATCAGTTTATTGCTTTAGTAAATTAGTAATGGCCATGAAAATGAGTATGGGTGATGAAATATGTTAAGTAAATTTCTATTAGGATATTATAAATTTCATTCTCTGCACTAAATTCATCCCGATATGAATTTCATGATGTACTGTACACCCTAGCTAGATAAATAGTTAAAATTGACTAGTCTCATAGTTTCTTTTATTATGAGAGTTATGTTCACCCAAATTCAATTCCGGAAGTTGTTGTATGTCAATAAAATTCCTATATATCCATATAAACTTTCAAATATATAATTATTTGGATTCGTACAAGGTTTGAGAAGCCTGCATTGCGCAAGGCCTCACTAAGCCAAAATTACCAAATTCTCCCAAATCTCTCCTAAACTTCCAAAACCTATAAATAATTGTTCCAAAATGTTCCAAACCTTATTTAATATTGTATTAATTTTTGATATCATCTCTGTGCATTTTTCCAAGCTTTTGGTTGAAGGGATATGAAGGAGTCTTCCTAGTTTCATGGTTGGGTGGCCTAGAAGCGTGGGAGTAAGTTTCAGCATAGCTGACTCTGAAACCTAAATGGTACCCAATATAAATGTGTTAGGGAATAGGAATTATATTTCCTGAAATTTTACTTGGTTTATTCCCTCTTCCCTCTTCCATGCCTATGAATTATTCGGCAAAATACCTTTATCTTCCTAGTCTGAAAATTTATTGAATGTATGCAAGTTTTATATCATATTTTTAATTAAACTTGTAGCAGTATTAGTGTTCAGATATGTATATCAGATACATAAATTTATAGCGGTATCAGATCACTTTCCTTGGATCACCCTTTGGAAATAAATCTCCCAGTGAATCTATTTGCATCCATGTCATACTATGAGGATGATTATGATGAGCGGTATGAAGAGTATTGCAAGCAGTATGAAGAAGAATTCCTCTATGTTGATGGAGGAAAATTAAGGCTTGAAGATGATGAATACTATTTCCCCTCAAATGGAGAAGAGATCATATATGATTCTCCCCTTTCTAAGAAATACTTGGAAAAGATGATGGAAGCATGTGAAAACATGCCTTGCTTCTACTAGGAGTATCTAGATTTGGGTAAGAAAAATTGTACAAACATTTCTTTTAAAGAATATATTTATTTTGAGTATGAGTTCTGGCCCAAGGATGTGGATGAGAATTATTTTAGGATCAACAAATAATCCATAGAAGAACCAAGTTGTTCCAACTCAGTGATTAAAGAAGAAGAAAGAGGATCCAAAGAGGAATATTCATCAAAGCCTTCTGCTTTCCCAAGAATTAGAAGAATGTTTGGTTTTTCTTCCAACAAAGTGTCCAAGAGCTGTGAGTTGAGGACCACTCAAGATGAAGAAGTCTCAAGTTCCTTGAAGAATAAGAAGAAAAATGAAGTAGAGACAGAGCTCCATAAAGTGGAGTGTGAGTCACCCAAGGTGGTTCCATTAGAAGAGAGAGTAAATATGGATGCACTTCCAGTTTCCTTGTAAGTGATCTTCGGGCCATTGCTAAGGATGTTGGTACATGTGGTGGTGAAGAGAAATATTTTGGATAAGATCCAAAAAAATAATGCAAATTATATTTATATTCACCTTTTTATCCACATAAGGAAGAAGAAAACAAGACCACACCACTTGGGTGTGAAACAGAAAATTTGGTGGAGGAGCAGGCCACCTTAGTATCACTTCGATAAGATGGTAAGAGGAAGAAAATGGATGATAAAAGTTATTTTTTTTCAGCATCCATGTTCACCTTCAACCATAGTATCTATGGGAGGATGAAAATACTTCACTTGCATATGAGGACTGCAAGATGAATGACACTTGTGAGGGAGATGAATTTACTCCTAGTTTCTCTATTGGTAAACCCAAAATCAATATAGATCAGAAGGATTATGATTTAAATGTTGATAATGGATATTTTGGATCAGATACAGAATAGAAACAAATATAAAATATTAAGTCATCATCTAAAATTCCCAATTAAGTGGAAGACAAGCCCCCACCAGCTGGGTGTGAACTAGGAAAATTTAAGGAGAAAAATTTGATGCAGAGGGATGAACAGAGTTCATAATTTTGGACTCTCTTATAGCATGATGAAGCTGAAATGCCAAGGCATGAGATGATTTCTTTATTTTGTACATATCACATGTCATTCCAACCTTCAGAGATATCCTCCACTTCACATCATGGAAGTGATTTTGTAGAAGATTCAAAGGTTGACTTGTATGTTGAGAATGCATTTTGTTTAGTGGATCCATGCCACAAGAAAAATGGTCATATATGTAAGCTATTAGAAGAATAAATTTTGGTGGATTATATTCTTTGTGAGACACATCATTTGAGTGGATCACTAAAGGAAGATAGAGAGAAGCTTATGGAAGCCCTGAAAAATCTTGTTGAAATCAATGCCTTGGTAGCAAGATGTTGTTGGAAATATTCTGGTGGAGAGATGGAAGGAGAATCCTTTCTGGAGGAGTGCATAGCACTGAAAGAAGGAATGGCCAAGATGAAGGAGAGATATGTGAACCTACTATCTGGCATAGATCATCTCCTCATGATGGTTGGGATGTACCATAGTGTACTCAAGATGGAGGAAGAAGAATGTGACATAAACACTCATGAGTTGGAGGTCACTAGTAACTCATTGAAGAGCACAAAAAGATCGCTTCAAGAGTGAAAGTTGTAGATATATCACCTTCAAATGGATTTGAAGGTGCCACACCTTTCATGTTGCATGGAAGGAAATGTTTTAGGCATAATGGAGGAGCTGGGGAATGAGAAAAGTTCAGATCTGCAAGTATTGGTGAAGGAAGATACCATAGAATATATGTATCATTCACTTGTCTCATTGTAGAAGCACCCCTAGGAGGATATACCATTCATATCTACAAGCACACACACGTATTTGTTCAAATATTGGATAAGTGAGTACATAGTGGAAATGTAAGCCCAAGGTTGCACAAGCCTATCTTGTGAATGCAGAATGTATCTTGAGGCATGCTATGGAAGAAGGACCTGATGATATTCCTATGTGGAAAGGAACTTTCAATTTAGAACATGTGGATGATTACATCCCATGAAAATCATAAGACCAAAGTGTTTATACTTGCACTGAATGGGTTGATATGTGCCTCACTGAAATGGAGACCTTGGGAGGAAGAATTATTCTTTGTTCATGCCATAAGTTTTTTTTCTACCTGACATTGCCTTGACATGGGTCTAGAAACTAAGAATTATTATACAGACACCATACATCCCCTATTATGATGACTCCATGTTTTGGGTGTACCATTACATGGTAGATTTTGAATCACCTAATAAGAAATGTTGAAGTCATCTGTGCATGCCAGAAGAAATTAGGCACAATGTGAAATCCAAGCACTTATTGAGAAACATGAAATGAAGATTCATGGGTACACCATGCTCTCTTTCATGGGTGAAGCATGGTTTGACATTCAAGTCTTGGGAGAAACACTTCATGATCTACCTTTATGGGTGCAAAAATTCATCATGATGAAGATGGGTGATCACATCCTGTATAGATCACCAAGAAAAGGTTTATGTTCACTCATGGATTGGATGGGTAGATACATAACAGGGATGGATACGAAAGGGTGTGCAAGCATGGCTCACATTGATAGGAGTTTCCTTTACATATGTAGTAGGTTTTTATATGTATATAGCATTGTCATGTTATGTGAGGAGATGATAAGAAATGTATGGAAGCCATTGAATGAATTGGGTACTAAAAAATACAAGGATTGGGTATACATACATGTGGAAAATTTATCATTTTGAATTCATAGAATGTGGGATGCAATAGTTCATGACAAAAATTAGTTTGCACAAGAAAATGTCCTAATGTTGTTGTTACTATTTTTTAGAAAAATGAAGATCATTCCATGGGACCCTGGAAATCTTGGGAATGACATATTTCCAAAAAGGGCGGTAAAATTTGGATCCTTACAGAATAGGAAGTGGGATCCAGGAATCATAATCAGTTACCTTAACTCGTTTAACAATTTTGTTGACATAGGTGTTCATTGGAGAAATGACTATGATCACAGTGGTGTAGCATGAAACATGGTGGACAAATTTGCAGCACTCTGGAGTGCTTCTGCTTGAGAAAAAGAAGACTTGGGAGGGGAGGACTTTCATGTCCCCACATTTTGACCACCGAAATTGTGGACCTTGCTAAACACCCAGGGGGAACTAAGTGGCATTAATTAATTAGCCTAGGGAAATTTTGCTAAATAATATTATTAAGGAATGTACTTGATGTTAATTATTTCCATTATTAATTATTGAGAAATTTAATATGTGGAAAATAAGTGCCATGTCAAGGGGGCACAATGGGAAAGCCAACTTTCCAAGGAGAATATTTAGAAACTAATAAGAATACTAACAAAATCAAGTAGTCATTGGAAGAAGGAAAGTTACAAAAGATATGATAAAAGAAGTCATATCTAAAAAGGAAACATCATACCAAAGGAGGGCGCAGTTTCCATTTAGGAGTGTAGTCACACAAGTAGAAGGCATAAAACCATGTCATAATGAAAATAAGGAAACACCATACCAAAGGAGGGCACAGTTTCCCTATTTGAGTTCAATCACAAAAGAAGGGAAGCCAGGAAAAGATGTCATAAGGAAAAATAAAATCTATGGGTCAAGGAAAGAACAACTTCCAAATGGGATGAAGGATATAAGAATGGAAACATCTTTGAGGACTCAAACTTTCAAATTACTCAAGGAGGGTACATATGTGGCTATGGTTAGGGATTATATTGGGATGACTTGCTCTCACATGTCACCTACCTGCTAAAAATGTCACCGAAAGTTTATAAAAATACAAGAGGATCTCTATTACTTAGTTTGGTTGTTGTTTGATTGATGTTTATGTGAATCATTGCTTCTACTGAGAGATGTGCCTCAACCTTTGGGATATGTGCCCCAATTCCTTCGATCTCCACTCTTCGTCCTCCCTCTATTTATCTTTGCAGGTGTTGGATTGCTCATGAACAAAACCATGGGATCATATCAAATGTATTTTTCATCCATTATCCTCAATGAATATGAGCTCCAACAAATTGGAAGCTTCACTTACGCTCCCATCCATCCTGATGTCAGATATAGGCCTCCTTCCCACTAGTTTGAGCCCCATTTGGAATGGTTAGTCCTCTAGTTCTTTGTGATGTCAATAAGACACTATACATATGTTTAAAATCTATGTAATATTGTAAGCACGATGTCCAATAAGTTTGTGTACCAAGTCTTCCATGTATGAGCTTAATCTATCATTAAAATGAAGGTTTTTTATCAGTTTATTGCTTTAGTAAATGAGTAATGGACATGAGCATGAGTATGAGTGATGAAATATGTAATATGTATTAGTCTCTTCTAAATTCCATCCAATGCACTGAATTCATTCTGATACGAATTCCATGCTTTGTTGTCCACCCTAGCTAGATAACTAGTTAAAATTGACTAGTCTCACAATTTATTTTATTATGAGAGTTTTGTTCACCCAAATTCAATTCTAGAAGTTGATGTATGTCAATAACTGACCCATTTTTCCATACAAATATTCAAACAAATTTTTTTTTGCATTCATACAATTTTTTAGCAGCCACTGTGTAGGGCCTCATCAAGCCAAAATTGTCAAATTCTCCCAAATATCTCCTAAACTTCTCAAACCTATCCAAAATTGTTACGAACTATTACAAAAATTATTGACTACTATATTAATATCTGATATCATATCTGTGCATTTCCCAAATCCTCTATTTGAAGGGACCTAAAGGAATCTTCCTAGTTTCACGATTGGGTGGATTAAAAGCGTGGGAGTAAGTTTCAGCATAAATGACTCTGAAACCTAAATGGTACATGATATAAATGTGTTAGGGAAGATGAATTCTATGTCCTAAAAATTTCCTTGGTTTATTCCCTCTTCTCGCTTCCATGCCTATGAATTATTCATCAAAATACCTTTATCTACCTAGTCAAGAATTTACTTAATGTATGCAAGTTTTATATCATATTTTTAATTAAATTTGCAGTAGTATTAGTGTTCAGATATGTATTTATCAGATCTATAATATTACACTATTCCCAAGCTCAGTTACTGTAGATCCATTGGTATTTTTCCTAGATCCACTTGAATTTCACTGGATTGGAAGTGTTACTTTCCATTGGGTTGTGGATGTTGTACTGTTGTCCTGGAGCCATTGGAATTGCCCTAGAATGGAATTAGAGGTCATACTTTCCATTTGGTTGTGTTTGGACTGATTTCTTGAGATAATTTGTGGTTGCATGAACTCTTTATTATGGCATCATGGTTCTGTCTCGATGGTGACTATTCCAAAGTGAGTTATGGCTTGCATTGTGTCTACAACTGGGTGGAGCATCGCATGGTTGATTCAAATTGTGTAATTGGAAATGATAAGTGTTTATATCATATTTATTTAATTTATTTGGATTTAATCCAATTTACTTATGTATTCACATGAATTTTTTTATAAAGCGTATGATTTATTTTTGGAAGAAACCTCTCACGAAATTCAATCTATTCATGCAAGTAAATTTTGTGAAGGAATTGAAACTAGTTTTTGGGATTTTGTGCACAAATTGCTTGAGGAAATTATTCTTTACAAAATATGCTAAAGAACTGAAATTATTTCCCCTTTTAATTATATAATGTGTAATTTTATAGTACGATAGCCTCAGAATAGCTTAAGACACTTCTCGTTGATGCTTCTACCTTTTATTCGAAAACTAGTTCTTCGATTGGATTGTTTTGCATAGTTTGGAGACTTGGCACAAGTGCTTCTAAAAATTAATGAGTGTTATTTTTATTATTATGAATGATAAATACGCTTGAAATGTATGTGATAATTTTAGGGGAAATCATTTTGATAGTGTTTTGGAAATTTCTACCAAAATTCTAGATCAATTTCCAATTTCTAGCTCCTTCAATGGAATTGTTTTGAGTAGATTTATGACTTTGCATATGAAGTGTGTTAAAAAATGTTCAAATAATATATACATTTTTTATTACTCATAAAATATTTTATTTATAGTTGGAATTTCATTTTAATTAGTCTATTATTTGTGTATTTAATTATTCTAGCGATTCCTAGAATTACTCAATGAGTAGAATTAGCTAGTTTTGTGAGTTATTTAATGGACTGTATATGGGAAGAAAGAATAAACAAATATGATTGTATTTTACCCCTGATATGCTTTCAATGATATACAGTAGTAATATATTTTTATTTATTTGTCATTTGGAAAGTTAAATTGGAAACCAGGTACATTGCGATGAAAATTTGATAACTAGTTGTGGATTGAAATCTTTGTTTTTGTAAAAACAGAATATTACAACTATGTTATATGTTTATAACATGTTATTTTAATTTATTTGGATACTTATCAGGTGTGATCACTTACTTATGTATTCATTGCATTTTGGTTCAGTTATTTAGACTCAATTCCTTATGGTGAATGTTAACTAGTTTCATTGGAATTGATGGAAAAGATCACCTTATGTGCAAATGGAATGATATACACATAAACCTTTAATTGGCTATAGGTACATGATTAATTATGTTGTTAATGGTTTTAGGATTTATATTGGTTTTAATTCATGGTTACATGTTGATTTTTTGCAATACTAGTGGCTTATATTAGAAAACTAGTTAACTAGACTTGTGAACTCTCTTTCATAATTACCATGATTAATTCAATGTACTTTTGGAAATTGGGAATTATTTACATGTATATGGCTGTTATTAGGCCATTAGTATTAATAATTGATGGTTTTTTTAAACAAATTAATTTGTGATAAGTGTCATCATTTGTGCACTAAGTGTCATTAAGTGTCGTAATCAACACCTTAATTACTAGTTAACCGTGAATAAGAATAATTAGCCTTTAGAAGTGGTTATTGTATATAATATGGATTGGATTTATGGTTTGATAATGTTATATGATGTTAATAAACTTTCTCATCACTTGTATTGTTTGTTTAAATAGTTATTGAATTCATTTTAATTTATTGGTAACTAAAGGGATTTTGTCGAAATTAAATCATGAAAAATTAAATTAAATATTTGTTTGACTAATCCACTGTGCTAAAATTATATAATTAGCCTCAAAGATATAATAATATGTCTTTGAGACCCTTTTATATCCATGTGGAACATTACAATGAGGCACATTGCATTATAGATTTTTCTATTCTAGTGGGGCTACAGTTTCACTTCTTGGATACACATATTTTAATTGGGAAGGGGATTGAAAAATGCCTAGATATAAAGAAAAAATATAAGGTTAGATAGAACTAATGGAAAATTACTACATATGTAGGGCCCCAAAAAGTTTGAAGAACTTAGTGCTTGTTAAAAAAATAAAAATTAAAAAATTTGAAGAAGGTAGAGCATAGTAACCTAGTGCTAATATTATGTTAGAATATAGAGAAACATGCATAAACATACAACAATATATTTTATAACATGAAAATCAATAGAAAGAATCTAATATTCTATCCTTATATTTATATAAGAACCATATAATTCAAATAGTAATTAAGAGATACGAGAAAAAGAATAGTACACGAGATATACATAATAAAATCCTAAATGGAGAAACATCCACAGGAACGTATTGTCTTGTTATTCTTTAGAGATCTCAAATCTTACACTTGAGCTCCACTCCACATATGTTTATCACAACTTTACAATATGCACAATAACATTCCAGTATAATACTCGAAGTGTCTCCTTCACCTCTATTATATAGCTATAGGTATGGACAAATAATATCCCACAATATAAGTGGGATAAATGATTTTCCTTATCCTTATATAATGAATGGTAATATGAGAATATTTCTCCATTATGCATGTCAGATAACTCATTTTACATAATATAGAGACAATTACTCTTTCCTTTTCTAGAAAGTGTCATTTTTCCTAAGAATCATCGAGAGCCATTCTTTGGGAGAATGGAAGCACTTGGTCGATTACCGGGAAATTAACCCATTTTGGGACTGGGACCACAGCTTGGGGCTGAGGGCCATTCAATGGGATAATGGAGGCACCTGGTCAGTTACTAATAATTCATCCCAGTATGGGACTAGGACCTTAGCCTAGGGTTCAAGGCCATTCTTTGGGAGAATGGAGGCACCTGGATAGTTACCAAGAATTCAACCCAGTCTGGGACTAAGACCTCAGCCTAGGGACGAGGGCCATTCTCTAGGAGAATGGAGGAACCTGGTCAGTTACTAGGAATTCAACCCAGTATGGGACTAGGACCTCAACCTGGGGTTGAGGGCCATTTTATGGGAGAATGTAGGCACCTGGTCAATTACAAGGAATTTAACCCAGTCGAGGACTAGGACCTCAACCTGGGGCTGAGGGCCATTCTCTGGGATAATGGAGGCACTTGGCTAGTTACCAAGTAATCAAAATTGATTCATATGATGTATCCTGGGGCTGAGACACCTGGTTAGTTACCAGATCATGACCATACGCCCTACATTGGGTCTGGGAAAGTGATGCAGTACTCTCCTTGATTTATGGGCTATGATACCTTCTCCAAGGAATAAATACCCCTGGTTGAGAGACCTAGCACTTGATCTTAGTGGAAACAAGGAGATTAAGATAAATAATTTAATAATCCTCTTACTTATGAAGACATAATTTGAGTGGGCATGAATGGACCATGAGGACCTTGTAGAACTCTTAAGGTGGCTTGTTGTAGTCAAAAAATCACTTAAAGGACCAAGAAACCCTAGCACAACTTGTATTGATCCAAGTGACCATTGAATGAAGGACCAAGTGGCAGAAAGATAAACACCAAAATACCAATGAACCACAAAACATTAAAATTCAATTGTCAAAGATGAAAAAGAAATAAATCCCTAATATCAACTTCCTAATTATGTGGAAACATGTTATGTTTGATGGAACATAAATAAATAAAAAATTCAACTCATTTCATCATCATCCAAGATCATCCATCAAGGTACAAGTCATGTTCATCTGTTGATTTCTTCTTCTCCTTCATTGCAACTTTGTTTGACTGAGGAAAAATTCGGTGGATGGCTTTATTATTTATCCTTTTCCCTAACGTGAAATCTCTTGGTCTCTATGGCTCATGTATTTTTCTCCCTTCCTTCACGGAAGCAACAATAAGAAGTCACGGTGGTGAGGAGCAGTAGTAGCAGAGATGTTATAGCTCAAGGTGGGGGTGGTTTGTGGTAGAGACAAAAGGTATTGAGGTGGTTAGGGTCTGTTGGAGCACCCCCGAGCCTTGATAGGGAATTGCTACTTGCATCCATGCTTCCCTACATACACTGCAACACCCATGATCCCTACTATGGTTGTGCTACCTTAAACCCGATCTCTATTAGGGTTGATCTACAGCAATAGTAGTCTATGTGGTCTACCAACAAAACTTGGTGAGGAAACAAAACATATCTGTGAGGTGGCATCATAGGTTGAAGTAGGCACAGTCCATGTAGTAGTAGGTGCATTCCATGTGGCATGCAAGTCATTGATAGTAGTAGTGAATTTCTGCTCACTACGGCTTTCTTAGAGTGAAAAACATAGGTTGTAAAATCTTGTATAATTTTCTTATCTACATTCATCTCAGAGTTCTATGAATGAATTGATCTCTTCTCATGTACAAAATTAGTCATCTCATTTAGAGGGTGAATTATTAATGCTTTGGGGTTTTGTCCTTAAAATGTTTCCCCTTGAAAAATCTTGTGTTCAATTGTGTGAAAGTTTCTTTTGATACTGTATATGATCTACTGTTGGTAATATATCAATATTATCTCTCTTATAGTCCGCAAAATTTAAAAATATCATACACATGTCAAATTTAAACATGGTATCATAACTTTGGATGTGAAGTTTATTGTTATTAAACATACCACTGTGGCCTCCATATACCTTGGGACAATTGCATACTGAGATAAACTACGTGTTTATCAGAGATGGCTTCCAACACCTTCAAACCAGAAGAAAGACTTAAAGGGTCATCTAACTACAACTCATGGGAAGAAAGGCTTATGGCCAACTTGGACGAAAATTCCCTTCATGACTTAGTCATCAAATCTATGGAAGAACCTACATATAATGCATGAGGGATAGCATTCAAGAAGAAGAAATCCAAGGAAAGAAGAATCATATATGACTCAGTTAAGGAGAACTTGATGCCTTCCTTAACACCACTGAATACTTCCAAAGAATTCTTTGACACCTGGACAAAATTGTACGAGAAGAAATCACCCAGTCAGAAGAGAGTACTAAAGAAGAGACTTTGTACATTGAAGATGGAAAAAGATGAAGGAGTGGCCCGCTTATTCACAAAAATTGCTCAGGTAAGATATCAACTTTCTACCATTGGTGTCCCTATAGATGATGATGAACTAGTACAAAAAAAATTCGATGGTATTCCCAGTTCTTAGGAAACCTTTCTGGACTCTCTAAGTGGATTTGAAACTTAGCCAGAATTTGATAGACTTTGGCAAGACTATTTGGAAGAAGAAGGAAGAATTCAAAGCAGAGAAAATGGTTCTAAGGAAGGGAACCTTTCCCTTACAGCCAAGACAAGGAATTTTAAGAAGTCCTTCCCTCCGAAGAAGAAAGAAAAGAAGCCACAAGGTAAGCAATTATATGCATCAAAGATAGAATGATTTAATTGTCCTAAGATGGGACAGTATGCTAGGGATTGCAGGAATCCAAAGAGAAGGTTCAAAAGAATATTCCAAGAATCTACATTAGAGGAAGAAGAACCAAAAAAGAAGAAGAGTGCCAAGTCTTCCAAAGAAGAAGAATATATAAGAGAATACTACCCGATCTTTTCTCTCTCAGGATCCATCACCAACAGTGCTACCTCTTGGTTAGTGGATAATGGAGCTTCAATTCATATGATAGGTTTCTGTGAAGCTCTTACAAGCTACAGGAAGAAGAATTCCATTAATCAAGTAGAACTTGGGGATTACACCACCTACAAAATTGGAGTTGGATCAACTTCACTTCAACTTGAATTAGGGATTATTTTGCATATCAAAGACATACTATATGTCTCTGGCTTGAAGAAGAACATCCTATCAATTAATGGATTAGAAGATAAATACTACAAAGTTATATTCCTAGACATAAATGTTCTACTATGGGAAAAGAATGATAGGTTTAGTTTAGTTTAATTTATTAGAGTTTGAGAGGGATCTCTTTACAAAGCATCCGGACACTCCACTCAAGCATTGGTTCACAAAAAATTTGACCCATGTGAACTATGGCATCGAAGGTTTGTACACCTTAATTATACAACTCTCCCTAGTCTTCAAAACATGGTTACAAATATGCCTAAGTTTTCTCATGAACATAGTGGTGTTTGCAAAGGTTGGCTCTAGGAAATAATACAAATAAATCCTTCTCTAGAAGTAATAGTAGATCTAAATAGAGATTGGATATGATTCATTCTGACATATTTGGGAATATGTCTTCACCTTCCTTGAGTGGCTGCTTGTATTATGTATTATTCATAGATTATTACTCTTACAAGTCTTGGATTTAGTTTCTAAAGGTTAAAAGTGAAACTTTTGACAAGTTTAAGGAGTTTAAAGATCTAATTGAAAACCAGATAGGGAGAGACATCTATATCTTGAGGTTAGAAAGTGGATGTGATTTTGAATCTAATGAGTTTGATGAATTTTTTCGAGAATCGGGAAGTAATAGGGAGCTAACAATGCCAAACAAGCCTCAATAGAATCAGGTTGTAGAAAGGAATAATAGAACGATATGTGAAGTTGCCAAAGCTATGATGTGTGTTGGGCCTAGAAATGACCCCTTTTTGACCACCTTTACCTACCTCTTTTTGCCTCATCCTACTCTATTGTGTACACTAAACAGATTTTTTTCCTTCATTAGGTCCCTCAATTCATACAGGTATGGTTAATCATTGTCTTATTTTATTAATGCTTAGTATTGTTGTAATCAAGGCTTTACATCTTGAATTATGCTAACATATGGTGGTTTTATAAAGATAATTCAAGATGTAAAGGATAGAGTTGTAGCAGGCTAAACATGCCAAGAGAGGAATGAACATTCATTGCTGAGATGCTCGCCATCCATTCCATCATTTCCCAAAGAACGCGGTCAAAGAATACTATTCCATGCAAGCTGTACAAAGGTAGTTGCAACATGCTGCAACAGATTCGAAGGCAATAGTGCGCTGCTACTCAAGAATAAATGCAATCCATAGAGTATCTTCTCGATTTATCATGATTTTCATTTCTAGCTTGAGTAACAGCCTTCCTATATTTTCTGCTTCTATCTTGCCACGGCTATAACAACTCATCTTAATTGGGGCAGCTTAAGATCATAGATCTTCATGGCTGCCCGATAATAGTGGGAAGATGTTATGATTGTAATTTTATAAATACTGGGAACTATTCCGAGCCAGGGGTTGAAAAATCAATCAAATTTATTGTATAAGTTGTGACCGAGGTTGTGTGTTCATCTGCCATTTTAATACAAGGAGTTTGATTCTTCAGATCTCAACGTTCTAACATGTGCTACTTCCAACATCTCTGTGTGAAGGCTGGGCCCACCTTCCCACAGGTATTGCTAAGTTAATTAGGTATTTTACTTATTCTGTTGTGTGGTTTGGATTTTGTGATAAATCCCTTTATTTACAGTAAGCTGCAACAGTCATTGATTTGTCGTGTGTTCATTTGAATGATCATTAACTGCATCCCTTGTAAACTACATTGGTGTGGTGTGACAGTTGACTATGTAGGTTAACTTTATCTTATGCAACTGTGTGATAGTTGTGATAGCCTTGTTCATCCCTAGTTCTTTCAATTGTTGTTTCTTTAGATCCTTGCAGTTTATTCCTTCACATTTATAATTGTAGAACTTAATTCCTGTACTTTGAATTCCTAGATTAAGTCGAATTAAGTTAGTTGAGATGGATCTTTAGATGGTTTGGTAATTGAGGATTTAACTTTCTACAAAAGTAATCTAGATGTTTATTTCCTAAATCTTTTAATTCTAGATTAAGGATTGTAAGAAGGTATTTGTGATTGCATTCTTAAGAAGGTAAGATAGATTAAGTAGATTATGGGATGAGTTCGGCTGAACAAGAAAGTAGGGTCATTCATTTATAGCATCAGCTACTTAGTGTTTAAAGCATATATAGTGCACATTATCCTTGAAATAAGAGACTTCCCTGGGTTGACAATTTATATTGAACACTCTGTATGTTGGCTTTAATTAACTTGNGTCGGGGAGGATAATTATTAGACATTGTAGTAGTTGCATCCAGTAATTATATTTATTTATTTTTCTTCAATTTTTAAGTTTGCATGTTTTGGGTTGCATGAATACGAGAAGGGTACAGTGTGACATTCCTATAAATCCCAAAACCCCACAGAACACTAACATTGCAGGTGGTCAAGGCCGTGGGCGAAATCCAGCATTGGGAAGAAGGACATTCATTGATGACCTAGTTGATAAGACCAATTCTTCTACTAGGGTTTGCCATCAGGAAACACCTATTAGAAGAATCCCAGTTACCCCTGTAGTGGCAACATCAGTTTCCACAGTGGAGAACACACGGGGAGCTGCAACACCCTCGGATATCCCTGCAGAGGAAGACAGAGTTAGTACTATGAGATCAGCTGACCGAGATTTGATCTATCACATTAACGGGAAGGTTGTGACTGAAGAGGAGTGGACACAGTTCTATAAAAAATTTAACGATCAGTGGAAGAATGAAGATAAAGAAGAAGAATATATGAGTAACAGACATGATCCCAAAGATCATTAAGAAGCAATGGATGAAAATCAGCATCACGAGGTTAACTCACTTCCTGAAGGGATGGTTGCTACACTCCAGTTCCCAATTCAACAGCTAGAGGGGATCACCTCCATGAAAAATATATCACAATCGGTGTTGCCTCGCTTTTATGGAAAAGCAGCAGAGGATCCGGATTAATTTCTTTTTGAATTTCACATCCTCTGTCACAGCTACGACTACACCACCAATACATGGAAGTTTAAACTTTTTCCTGCCACTGTGAAGGACAATACATTACATTGGTTCATGAGCCTAGGAGGGGGAACCGTCACTACCTAGGACCGAATGAAACAGGTGTTCCTCGAGAAATATCAGGAGTATTGCAATACCAAGGATAAGAGAGAAGAACTATTTAAAATGGTACAAAGGGACGATGAAAGTTTGGAATATTTTATTGAAAGGATTTTATATAATGCACAGAGAGCTGGACAAACTAATATGGGGTTAGATGTGCTCAAAATAATACTACTTCGTGGGATTAGGGAATATTTCCTAGACATGTTGAACCTGTTAGGAAAAGGGGATATCTCAAAGGAGTCCTTTGAAAAGATCATTGAACTATGCAAAAGGTATTCCAGGGGATCTTCCAGGAACAACAAACGGGACAAATGGGACAAATTAGAATGTCATGTCTTCGACAGAACACAAAATCCATCTAATGGAGGAGCCACCCGGGTAGAAATAGTAAATCTCCTTTAAAATTTCAAGACATAAATGATGAGCTCCATCTCCTTGGAAATATATGTCCTGAGGGAAAAGTAGAAACAAGCAATAGAGGATCTCACACTTGGTATATTCTGCCCTAAATGTAGGAAGAACCACCCTTTGAAGGAGTTCCTGCATGATAAGGTATAAGTGTGTCAGTTGTGTGAGCTGAACCATGACACAAAAGAATGCCCTTCACTAGCTCAAGTGAAGGCAGTTCTATAGGCATCAACTCCAGATGTGGAACTGGCCTACTTTATTGCACATAAAAAGCCCTGGTAGACTCGAAATCAAGGTATGGCTCCAGACTTGTTTCCATTTTTGAATAAGATGAATAATTGGAATAATAATCAGCAAATGAATACACAATTCCCTTCATCTTATTATAACCATCAATGGTATCCCTCTCAACATTTGATGCAAAATTTTAACTCCTGGAACCCTTGGACACAGCCACCAAAACAACAAAAATCTTGGTCTCTTGGATGGAGGAACTTCCATCCAGGGAACTAGTTCCCCCATAACCAACCTCCTCAACAGCTTCCACATCAAATGCACCCTCCTAAACAATACCCTCATCCTTATCAACAGTCACAGATGCAACTCCAGAATAATGTTGTCCCCAATATGTCGATACGACCATAGCTGCCTCCTCAACTTAAACCCAACCCAAATAATAAAGCAATCCATCAGTTTGAGACTGCCAAAATGCCCACTTAATCCATTACTCCATTAACCTGCAATGACATATGCTTACGATCAGGGAGGGTAGTGGATCCTTTGGTCATTAAGGATGTTCCATTCTCTATGCATGAAGAAAGGATGAACCAATAGTATTTATCCAATACAGCGACCCCCATTATTAGAGACGCTGAAAATCCTAATAATATGACGACTGAAACACAAAAAGACACATTTATCAACACACAGCCTACACAATTGATTAGGGAACCTGTAGAAATTCAAACCAGCAGTAGATTAATTTTACCCACAACAATTATCAATTGATCATGCAAAATTGCTAACAATGGAGACTGAATATGGAGCTGTAACACAAAATTATATTAATTGAGTGTACAATAGCCAACCCTGTAATAACATAGGTTTCTGAATATATATAATACATCAAGAGGTCAAATACATAAGGAGGCATCCAAAACTAGCATAAAGCAGGCTTACTCAAAATAGGCAAATCCCCCATAGGTGTAAAAAGTTGATCCCAAATCTGTCATGGAGCTC
>LPNX010774875.1:265672-328313 GCA_001517045.1 Pseudotsuga menziesii
ATAGCTGCTTCTGTAGCCATAGTCACCCTGTAGAGGCCTTTCGCTCTCAAGAATATCTCCATCTTTGCTTTCCATTCAAAATAGTTGAAGGGAGTCAAGATAGTTTTCTGTGAATCCATAGCTTTAGAAAATCTATCCCGGCTGTCAGTAGAAGGCTCCCAGTCTTGATGTCGAACCTACAAAACAATTTTTGAAGGAGAGTAACAACCTACAATGGCTCCGATACCATGTAGAAATTCAGGCCAGCAGTAGATTAATTTTACCCACAACAATTATCAGTTGATCATGCAAAATTGCTAACAATGGAGATTGAATATGGAGTTGTAACACAAAATTATATTAGCTGAGTGTACAATAGCCAACCCTGTAATAATATAGGTTGCTGAATATATAGAATACATCAAGAGGTCGAATGCATAAGGAGGCATCCAAAACTAGCATAAAGCAGGCTTACTCAAAATAGGCAAATCCCCCATAGGTGTAAAAAGATGATCCCAAATCTGTTATGGAGCTCACAAATTGGCAAGGGTGCATGGGCAAGCTAAAGAGTAGTGGAATGGCAGCTCATACATGATTTTTCATGGAGAAAAGAGTGGAGGATGAAGAGGACAAAAAACTAGTTCACCTCACCTAGTCTTGCTTTCCTATGTGCCTTAAAACACTGAAAAAGCAAGCAATAAAGCAGAAAAAGCAGATAGGCACCTAGGAGGCCAGGAATAAAGCAGATTTGATTCCTAAGGCTTTCCCAAGCGCTACATGAGTTAGATATGGCAAGTTTGACCTCTATGGATAGGAAATTAGCAACTTGCACAAGGTGGGACACATGAACTAGGCAAATAAGACAAAAATAAATGAATTAATGTCTAAATGGGTAAACTATGGGTTGATTATTCTAACAGAACCACCATACCCTGAAACATTAATATTACCAAAGGTAGTGGGACAACCTCAATTTAACCTCTTAGGAGAGTTAAAAAATATTTATGTTAAAATTCCACTCCTTCAGGCCCTTCAAGATGTACCTATCTATGCCAGAATCGTTTGGGATCTCTGTATAAGGAAACCAGGAAGAAAACCCAGGTATCCTCCCACTATTCATGTCATAGGAAAATTATCTAAATTAATAATAGGGAAAACCCTCTTGGCCAAATACGACGATCCTGGGAATCCCGTTGTCACTATGCAAATTGTGAGCACACAAATACCCAACATACTGGTAGACTTAGGCGCAGCAATTAACGTCATGACCATTGAAACTGTAAGGAAACTTAGGCTCACTAATCTCAGGCCAACTCCTACCGTTTTAGAACTGGCAAATAGATCCACTAATAAACCTGAAGGAATCTTGGGTGACCTCATTATCTCGATTGATTCTTGGGAATATCCTATTGACTTCTTGGTTTTACAACCTAAGTCACAGCTAGAAGGACACCCATTGATCCTGGGAAGGCCCTGGTTAGCTATAGTTGATGCTTGCATCAGCTGTCGATCTAGGTCTATGACCATATCAGATGGAACCGAGATAAATAACCTCACTCTCTATCATCTAGCTTGGTCGAGCTTAGAAGCTGAAACTTCGTTATGGATGGAGCCAGAGGAAGAAGGGGGCGTTTAGCAATTATTAATGATAGGGAAGGCCTTGACTTTTAAATATGAAACTAAAGACGATGCCATAAATAATTTCATCAGTGAACCCACTTCTGTCAATAAGAAAATTTATCAGATCCTGAATGCTACTCTAGGTGAAGAGGAACAAGAAAATCTCATAGAGGAGACATTAGTCAGTGATTCTCAAATAGTTCCAATGTTGAAAAATTTGAAAAGTGTTCCTATCGAGGTAGAGTCTGGAAAAACCCTGAATAGCGATCCCAATCTTGCCCCAGATGAACAAGAACGCCTAATCACTATCTTAAAAAAACACAAGGGGGCATTTTCCTGGGAGTACATAGACATGAAGGGCATCCCTTCTAATCTGTGCACCCACCACATTTATATCAAAAGTGACTCCTGGCATGTGTGCCAGCCTCAACAAAGAATGAATCCCAATATTAGGGACGTAGTGAAGGAAGAAATTCAAAAACTCTCGGAAGCAGGATTTATATATCCCATTTCAGACAGCGAGTGGGTGTCTCCAATCATGATAGTACCCAAGAAGAATGGTAAATGGAGAGTCTATGTGGACTATAGAGAGCTGAACAAGGCAACACAGAAAGATCACTTTTCCCTACCTTTCATCGATCAAGTACTCAACACCTTATTCGGGAAGAAGTTTTTCTCCTTCCTGGATGGGTTTAGCGGGTACGATCAAATCTAGATTGCTCTTGAAGACTAGGATAAAACTACCTTCACCTATCCCTAAGGAAATTTTGCATACAGAGCGTTACCCTTTGGCTTATGCAATGCACTATCCATATTTCAAAGAGCTGTGATTGGCATCTTTGCAGAATTAGTTAATGATAGTATGGAAATTTTCATGGATAATTTTACTCCTTATGGAAAAGACTTTAAAGAAGGATTAAAAAACTTGGAAAAGGTTTTAACAAGCTGTGAGTAGACCCAGCTATCTTTGAGCACTGAAAAGTGGCATATGATGATGGGTGAAGGGGTAGTGTTGGGGTATTCTATCTCTGCTGATGGCATCCAGGTAGACCCCTCTAAAATCAGGGTAATAAAAAATATCCCTACTCCTGGAACTCAGAAAGAAGTGAGAAGTTTCTTAGGGCATGCTGGATATTACAGAAGATTTATAGAAAACTTTTCCAAACTTTCCTCTCCTTTGTTTTCATTGTTAATGAAGGATGTGCAATTTACTTGGAATGAGGGATTCCAGACAGCGTTTGTTAAACTTAAGGAGAAGCTGTCCATAGCTCCCATCCTAAGAGGGCCCAATTGGGCCCTGCCTTTTCACATTTCCTCAGATGCCTATGTGTTACGGAGAGAAATTTCTATGGCTTGGGGTACCACAACAGACAGGTTGACTCCAGAAACCAATCCTTTCCAATATGCAATAGAAATTAAATGTCTAACACTAAAGGATCATACCTCATACCTTATTCCAGATGGTTGAAGTAGTCCCCCATTGAGCTTTCCAATATTCAGCTTGAATTGATATATTACTTCCTCAACAACAAGTAAACAATGCAAGCATTGTATATATCATGGTGTTAGATCCATTCTAGCATATATAATAAATAATGTAAAAGCATTTGACATAATCCAATGGATAAAATATTCATTCAAACACACATTATTGGACAGGAAAATATATTTCTATTAATATAAATCAGAGATTACAAGATACAACCTCTGACGGCATGTCTGCGAACCGGAGAAACTAAATCCCCCACTTGGGCCTCCACCACTTCAATCCTCCATCTCTCGATAGCAAGCTCACAAGCAAAAGGCAAGCTTGGGAAGAACACATAAGTGCTCCAAGGGACAAAGGGATGCAGACTCAAGCATAAGTTCTGGCAACAATGGACTATAGTCTCTTTGCTCTCAATTCTCTCTTATGCCTTTAAAGTACCAAGGGGTTCCTTATATAGCTTTTCAAAGGGGTAATGAAAGGTCGAATCCGAGCGATCTCAAGGCACAGGGAAGGCCAGGACTCAAATGAGTCTGATCCATGTCAAGTAAAACTCCAAAAGGATTTGGATTATGCACACATCCTGATGTACGCGGTTTTAGTGGTCAAACCCGCGTATATACGCGCTTATAGGTTTAAAAGTTGCGTGTATCATTTTTCATATGTTTTTAGGGATGATCAAGGAAACATCAAAGGACAAAAAATGGTCCATGGGGTCTAAGGAGTCTACAGCAGGACAGGGGAAGGCCATAAAAAGTGTGATTCACCTGGAGTGGTGAAATCAGCTATAACACTATGATTTGCCATTAGAGCAGTTTTAGGACAGCAGGATGGTTAAGCACCTTATGCAGTTTATTATATCAGAAAAAACTTAGCCCCTGCTAAACTTAATTATACTGCTACCAAGAAGGATTTTTTAGCCATTTTTTAATCCATCAAAAAATTCTGACATTATATCACCAGATATCCTACCTTTGTGCACACTGACCACTCGACTATCAAGTATCTAATGAATAAACCTGTTACAAATGCTCAGGTAACTAGATGGTTGTTATTATTACAGGAATTTGATATCACCATTATAGACAAACCTGGAAAAGAAAATGTTGTCACTGATTTCTTATCTCGTTTTACTAACAGTGATGATAATCTACCTGTTGAGGACTCTTTTCCAAATGAACACTTATTTGCAGTTTCATCTCACTCCCCTTGGTATGCAGATGTCACTAACTACTTGGCTGCAGGGGAGCTTTCAGCACATTTTTCAAAAAGAGAAAAGAGGAAAATCATTCAACAAACTACCAGGTATTGTTGGATAGACGATCATCTCTTCTACAAAAGCCCTAATCTTGAGATCAGAAGATGTGTAAGAGAAGATGAAATATTCCATATTCTAAAGGCCTACCATGACAAGCCTTGTGGGGGACATTTTGCAGACAGGAGGACAGGACACAAAGCGCTGAGAATGGGATACTATTGGTTGACCCTTTTCAAGGATGCAAAAAAATATGTCCAGTATTGTGACAGCTTCCAGAGGATGGGCCAACCTAACAGATTGGATCAAATGCCTCTTCAACCACAACTGGTGGTTGAACCTTTTGACAGATGGGACTTAGATTTTGTTGGTCCTATCAGCCCTCATTCCAGGAAGAAATCCTACATCTTGGTTTGTACCGACTATATGAAAAAATGGGTGGAAGTTGTGTCTTTGGTGAAATCCAATGACCAGGCTATGATCGATTTCCTATATAGTGAAATCTTTACCCATTTTGGAGTACCCAAGGAACTAGTTACAGATGGAGGACTTCAGTTTGTGTCCCATCAATTTGAAGCTTTGCTACGGAAGTACCATATTTAGCACCAGATAGCTTCACCATACCATCCCCAGGCCAATGGCCAGGTGGAAAGCATTAACAAATTTATTGAATCCATCCTTACCAAAACGGTCAGGAGCCATCTTAGAGACTGGGCTGATAGACTTCTGAAAGCATTGTGGGCATATTGTACTACTTGGTGCAATACTACAGGTTTCTCTCCTTATGACTTGGTGTATGGGAAAAGTGTTGTCTTCCCCATTGAATTTGAAATCAAGACTTTGAAGACAACTACGGAGGTAAACTTAGATGTGACTAAAGCCCAGAAGAGAAGATTGAATCAATTGAATAAAATTGATGAGAAACGCTTAGTTGCTGTGGATCAGACAATATTAATCCAGCAACAAAGATCCAATTGGCACAATCGATTCATCAAAAAGAAAGTCTTCTGTGAAGGAGACTGGGCATTATTTTACGATTCAAGATTCAAAAGGGACTTCAAGGGTAAGTTATGCATAAGCCCATACCTGGTAGACAGAGTATTTGATAATGGTACAGTCCACCTGGTAACCATTGATGAGAATCGTGCACCATTATTTGATAATGGTCATAGGATGCGACTGTACCATAAGCCCATTTCGAAAGATGCATTCACTTCACAGATTGCAACTGATCCGGAATACCAGTTAGAACAAGGGTAGGAATCTTTCTCTGCCCCTGTCAATCTTTAGATAATCGTTATAAATCTTACATAAGTTTTTGTACATAAATAAATTGATATTTTTACTATTATTTTTATCTTTTTCCTTTGCACTTGATCCATTTTTTTAAATAATATGTACAGGGATGTGCCTAACGAGCAATGGTCATGATCGGGCCTAACAAGCAAGGTCGTCCTTTTGTAACTTCCTGCATCAGATGAAAACTCCTTGAACAAGTTCGTTGCTGCTGCAACACCATAATACTTTGCCTATTTTTCCATTTTTCTACAGCTGCAACACCGTAAAATACCTCCCTCTACCCCATTTCGCGTAGTTGCAACACCATAAAATACCAAATTTTACCCCATTCGTGCAGCTATAACACCGTAAAATGTTGCCTATTTTTCAATTTTTCTGCAGCTACAACACCGTAAAATACCGCCCTTTACCCCGTTCCACACAGCTGCAACACCGTAACTTAATGCCTTTTTCCAATTCTGGCAGTTGCGACACCATTCCACTTTTGTCCATTCTTTTTACCTTTTCTGGTAGCTGTGACACCATTTCACTTTTGTCCATTTTTACGTTTTACGGCAGCTGCGTCTCCAGCAAAAATGGCTTCTTTTCCTATGATTCATGGCTGCGAATCCGCCAAACTACTTGATTTCTCTATGGTCTATGGTTGTGACTCCTCCATTATTAGAAGAACTCTTTGCAACCTTGATTCATGATTCCTCTAGATCTGGCCCCAATTCCTGATGCCGGCAATTTCGATTTACTTCACAACATTCATTATGTTTCCAGCAAGATTGACAAGATGGTTTTGGTCCGCTGGGAGAAAAAGTCATTACAGCAAGCCTGCAATAATGATCAAATTTAAATGGCTACACTTCACACGCTTTACTATTCTCAAAGGTCACCATTCATCGCATATTTTTGAAGGTATGGTTCTGATTATTTACTTGATTAAGAAGTAACTAGATTTGACAACATTAATCATACCTTCCTTTCTGTGCCCATTCTTACACCCGCATACCATTAACTATCCACTCATATGACTTAATGGCCATTTAATTTTATCTGATAACCGCCACCTTTCCTAATTTGGGATAAAATTCCAAACATTTCCATGCTCTTAAACTTTCTGAATTTACCCAACTCCACTCTCAACTGTTCACGCATACTCTGTGCTTTAACCTCCATTGTCGGGACCTATAATCTGTCGGACTGATAAAGAATTCTGAAGTCAAACAAACATGGGTATCCCAGCTCGGCATGAACCTCCAAATATGCGCGAACTAAGAAGAAATAATGAAGTTTTCGCTATTTTTGAAGCTGCGGGCTGGACTGAATTCTTCCAACGCCTGAATGGGTTTCATCGAGAGACAACTCTACAATTTGCCTTAAAGCTTACAGAAACCCATTCAAAGTTTCGGGGGTTGCGTATATAATTCTCTGAATCAATAGTGGCTGAATTCATCGTCCTTCCTCAGGTGGGAAGAGCCTGGTTTGGTCGAAGAACCCCCAATGGTACTGCAGTACAGGATTTTCTGATAGAGGGGGAGTAGATTCATCAGTCAAGGAGAGGGATAGCGTTATAGTCACTGCCTCGGCCATGGGATCAAGTAGCAGTTTTCCTCAAGAAGTATATCACCTTTGAAGGTAGGTATCAAACTGTTTATTATTCTGAACTTCCTCTATTATCTCATCTCCACCATAGGGCCTTACTGAACATTCCATTTTATCTATTTAATGACCTACACCATATGGAGGGGTTTGTTAAAACAACCAAGCATCCAAACTCCTCCCTTACCCACCATGGCCTCATCAAATTAATAATTTTATGGGCCTTAGCTCAAAGGAACCAAACCTGGGAGCAATTCACAGGTCAAATTCAGATCAACCAGGAACCCACCCTTTTTACTGGCATTCCAATAGAGGATGAAGTAGAAGTACCTGTACTCTTGGGGGCTGTTCAAAACCAAGAGGAGCATGCAAATGTACAGTTGGGGGGAGATGAGGAGTAATAACAGGATCGGAGTCCCTCCAATTTAGTTGGGGGAGATATGAGACTGGACCGAATGATCAGTCAAATGACCAAGGAGAAGAATTGGAGGAAAATGCATGAGAAAACCCTGTGGAGAGACTAAATAATATGGAACCTCTAACAGCAGAGGCTGAAGCTGGAGCAGCATTAGATGCTGTGAAAGCTGAAGCCGAGTATGGTAGAGCCATGATAACAGAAGGAAACATAGAGATGTTGGCCATTGAATCTTCCCTTGAATGGGGGGGAACTCTGATTGAAGAAGAACATGAAAACACTGAGATAGAAGATATCCCTTCCACATCAGCTGTGAATATGGAGATTCCTGCACCACAGAGGAAAAGAAGAGATATAGGAATCACCACCAATAAGAATAAAAAGAACCAGGTCAATTACAGTAGCTGTGGAAGAACAAGGACAAGAAGCACCGAATATAGAAGTGGGGGATGCAAAAATGATCCCTGGTATAGAAAAGGGGGAAAATGAACAATTACAGTCACAGCCAATAGAAGAAGGACAACATGATTGGAAGGATGGCGAATCTCCCCAAGAGAAACTCCAACAAAGGGAAGTAGTAGATAAACAGGGTGTTGATACACAAGAACCAGCATTTCTGAATATTCCTGTTGAAGTTGCCACCCAAATTGGGACAGATGAACCAGAGGATAAAATTATTCCTGATTTTAGTGAAGAAGTCTATGTCGTGACTCCTGAACCATCCCACGGCACATAACTAATAGAAATGGAACCCCAGCAGTAGGATGATGATGAAGTTGAACAAGTTGTTGATACACAAGAACCAACATCCCTGAATATTCTCGTTGAAGTTGCCACCCAAATTGGGGTAGATGAACTAGAGGTTGAAAATATTCCTGAATTTAACAAAGAAGTCTATGTTGTGACTCCTGAACCATCTCAGGACACATAATTAATAGCAATTGAACCCTAATAGCAGGAAAATGAGGAATTTAACTAGGATGTTGTCACACAAGAACCAACGTCCCTAGAAATTTATGTGGAGACTCTCAGGAAGTAAGAAGAAATCAATCTTGAAATGGATATAATTCCTTATCTAGATTTAGGAGAGGATGAACAAATGCAATCACAATCCCTGGGGGACACTAAAATCCTCGAAGAACAACTCCATATTGCAGAATACATGGAAGCAACTCTACAACCCCATTAGCATGAAGAAATAGAAGGGTAGGGCTCTGTTACACAAGAACCAGTGGCATTGCATCCCCCTGTCAAAGCTGCAGTTGACAATCAGGTAGATGGGGAGATCAAAATTCAGGAAGAGGTTGTCACACAAGAACCAACACCTTCACAATCAGCTGCAGAGGTTGCTATAGGAGAACTCCAAGGAGAGGATGTTGTTACACAAGAACCAGCATCCCCAAAAATTTTTGTTAGAGGCACCTATGGGTGAAGTTGCTGCAGGAGAAATTCAAGGAAGGGATGCTATTACACAAGAACCAGCACCCCCAGAAGTGATTTCAGTAGTATCCATGTAGGCAGTACAGGATGTTGAAATTGGAACATCAGATGATAAGGTATGGACTCAACTTCCTCAAATTGTTTTCAATTTGGATTCTGATAAAGAAGAACATGTTGAAGATGAAGAAATCCTGACATTGAAAAAAGAACTCTCAATCCTAAGAATAGAAGTGAGGAAGTGGAGGAGTCAGGTGGAGAGGTGTTAAGAAGGGATGGTTTCCCTTGCTGAACATAGGAAGACCATCAAGGAATTGAAGGAAAGATGGGCAGAAGAACTCATGTCCCAGAAACTCCATGGGGAAGAGTTACAGAAGGAATTAAAGGAGATAAAAAAGTTCAAATCCATGCAGGTGGAAAAAGATTAGCTGTATACTCTTTCTCAGGAATTGTTGGGTACTAGAGTACCATCCTCCTCTTACCCTGTGTTTTTATTTGAGCAGTTCATTTGGTTTAAACTGAGGGATGTAAAAGAAGGGAGACCGTATGAAATAGCGACCTCCGCTAAATTCCTGGAAACATTTCTAGAAAGTGACTTTGAGGAGCAGAACTTGCTTTGTGAGATTTATTTGCATGAGTTGGCTTGTCCCCTGGATCGCCATTCGAATCTTATCCCTTTCTCAGGTGATGTTTAGCTGAGGGATTTTGCCTCCTTTGTTAGAAATCATGTTCATTGGGAAAGATCCTTCCAAACTTTCTCTCATAATGAGTCCCACTCTAACCTTTGGATTCGAAGTGAACCTCAAAACCCTCGTTTTCTCCTTGCTCATCAGTGGAATGTGCTCTCATGTCCCATCCAAACTCAATGGATAATGGAACTTCAAGAAAATGTTATCTCTACTTGTGTCAACCAAATTTCCAAGCATCAACAATTGGCTTTGGAAGGTAGCCAACATAGGTGGTAGGCTACCTCTTCAACCCTAAGAAATAGAGATCCCTACTATTACAGGAATTTTAAACATGCACTTTCCAGGGTTGAGGGATATGTTGGATGCATGAAGGAAAGTGGAGTTAATTGTCTAGGACTCAAATTCAAATTTCGTCTCATCTGGTGTCCAGCAAAACCATACAGGGAAGAATTCTCATTAACAAAGGCATAAGAGCATATGTGTTGGAGATATTGGGTTGTCCATAAGGAATTCTTGGAAAAACAGGGAATTCCTAAATTCCCATATAATTTTTCTTCTCTCCATGAATGAAGGACAATGCTAGATTCATATTCAAACTAATGGAGGTTGTTGCATGGGGACATGCAACATGAAAGTTGGGGGGAGATGTTGGCCCTAGAAATGACCCCTTTTTGACCACCTTTACCTACCTCTTTTTTCCTCATCCTACTCTATTGTGTACACTAAACATATGTTTTTCCTTCACTCGGTCCTTCAATTCATACAGGTATGGTTAATCATTGTATTATTTTATTAATGCTTAGGATTGTTGTAATTAGGGCTTTACATCTTGAATTATGCTAACATATGGTAGTTTTATAAAGATAATTCTAGATGTAAAGGATACAGGTGTAGAAGGTTGAACATGCCAAGAGAGGAATGAACATTCATTGCTGAGATGATTTCCATCCATTCCATCGTTGCCCAAAGAACGCGGTCAAAGTATATTATTCCACGCAAGCTGTACAAAGGTCGCTGCAACAGATTCGAAGGCAACAATGCGTTGCTGCTCAAGAATAGTTGCAATCAACGGAGTATCTTCTCGATTGATCATGATCGTCATTTCTAGCTTAGATAACATCCTTCTGATATTTTATGCTTCTATCTTTCCACAACTGTAACAACTCATCATAATTGGGGCAGCCTAAAGATCAGAGATCTTCATGGCTGCCTGATAATAGTGGGAAAATGTTATGATTGTGATTGTATAAATACTGGGAACTATTCCGAGACAGGGGTTGAAAAATTAATCAAATTTATTGTATAAGCTGTGACTGAGGTTGTGTGTTCATCTACCATTTTAACACAAGGATTTTGATTCTTCAGATCTCGGTGTTTTAACTTGTGCTACTTCCAGCATCTCTGTGTGAAGGCTAGGCCCACCTTCCCATAGGGATTGCTGAGTTAATTAGGTATTTTACTTATTTTGTTGTGTGGTTTGGATTTTGTGATAAATCCCTTTATTTATAGTAAGCTGCAACAATCATTGATTTTTCATGTGTTCATTTGAATGATCAATAACTGCATCCATTGTAAACTGTAGTGGTGTGGTGTGACAATCGACTGTGTAGGTTAACTTTCTCTTATGCAACTGTGTGATAGATGTGACAACCTTGTTCATCCCTAGTTCTTTCAATTGTTGTTTTCTTTAAATCCTTGCAGTTTATTCCTTCACATTTATAATTGTAGAACTTAATTCTTATACTTTGAATTCCTAGATTAAGTCGAATTAAGATAGTTGAGATGGATCTTTAGATGGTTTGGTAATTGAGGATTTAACTTTATGCAAAAGTAATCTAAATGTTTATTTCCTGAATCTTTTAATTCTAGATTAAGGATTGTAAGAAGGTATTTGTGATTGCATTCGTAAGAAGGTAAGCTAGATTAAGTAGATTATGGGATGAGTTTAGCTGAACAGGAAAGTAGGGTCATTCATTTACAGCATCATATGCTTAGTGTTTAAAGCATATACAGTGTGCATTATCCTTGAAATAAGAGACTTCCCTGGGTTGACAATTTATATTGAACACTCTGTATGTTGGCTTCAATTAACTTGCATATAGGGTGACCAATAATGTGTGACCTCAATCTTCCTTTATCTTTGTGGGATGAGGCTTCTTGTACTATTGTTTACACTCAAAATAGAATCCCTCATGAAATATTGCGGGAAAAGACTCCAGAAGAAGTATTCACAGGAAAGAAACCCGCAATTGACCACATGAGGATTGTTGGCACTCCTGTATATATTCATGTGACAAAATAAAAGAGATCTAAGATAGAGACTTCTCGAAAGAAAGGAAAATTTGTTGGTTATAATGAAAGATCAAAAGATTACCACATCTATGTTCCTGGACAAAGGTACATTGAAGTCAATAGATATGTGATATTTAATGAGGAATTTGTGTTCCACCAATCAAAAGAGATTCTAAAAGATATAAAAGAATCTCCTTCTAAAATTCCATATTCTCCTCATTCAGAAGTTTTGAGGGAGGAAGAAGAAAATGAGCCTGAAATTTCGAATCCACCCTTAGCATCAGAAAGACCAGCTGAAGAAATACTTAAGGCTCCTCCTTCCAAAAGAATACCTGCTTGGTTCTAAGAAACATTGCAAGAAGTTGAGAAGCATAAATATCCTCCTAGAACCTTCATAGAAAGCATAAATCCCCAAAAGTAATCTGGTATTATGAGAAATATTATTGATGAAGGACCTTCTACACATAAATATGCAGCTAGTATACAAGTGATGAATGATGGCATGGTTGAATAATATAGTTCAATTATTAAAAATTATGTGTGGGAAGTTGTCCCTAGACCAATAGGGAAGTATGTGGTAACATCTAAATGGATTTACAAAATCAAGCATGTCAATGATGGCGACATTCAAAAGTATAAATCTAGATTTGTAGCTCATGGCTTCTCTAAAAAAGAAGGCATATACTATGATGAAACTTTTTCCCCTTCGCAAGACATACCACCATCAAAACTATCATCTCCCTTGCTATTGGATTTGGATGGAAACTCCACCAAATGGATGTAAATACAACTTTCCTTAATGCAAAAATTGAAGAGGAAGTCTACATTGAATAACCAAAAGGCTTTGTGACTCATGCGGTGAAGTCCCATGTGTGTAAACTAAAGAAGTCCTTGTATGGGCTCAAACAGACCCCAAGAGTTTGGTATGCAAGAACTGATCCCTATCTTCATAGCTTGGGGTTTTCCAAAAGTATTGTCGACTCCAACTTGTACTTTAAGGCTGTTCATAACCATCACTTGATCCTAGTTTTGCATGTGGATGATTTTTTTCTTAATGGGGAGGAACAACTGATATCCCAATGTAAGAGGGAGCCCACCTCTGAATTTGAGATGAAGGATCTGGGTCTGATGCACTATGCACTGATGCACTATTTTCTTGTACTTTCATGGCATGCTTGGAAATATAGAGAATACCTCCCTCACTGAGAGGAAGTGTTGATTTTTCCTAAGCAACATCAAGAGCCATTATTTGGGAGAATGGAGGTGCCTTTTCAATTACTAGGAAATTAACCTAGTCTGGGACTAGGACCTCAGCCTTAGGCTGAGGGTCATTCTTTGGGATAATTGAGGAACTTGGTTAGTTACCAAGAATTCAACCTAGTATGGTACTGGGACCTCAGCCTCAGGTTGAGGGCCATTATGTGGGAGAATGAAGGCACCTTGTCAATTACCAGGATTTCAACCCAGTCTAGAACTGAGACCTCAGCCTAGGGTTGAGGGCCATTCTCTAGGAGAATGGAGGAATTTAATCAGTTACTAGGAATTCAACCTACTCTGGGGCTAGGAGCTCAGCTGGGGGATGAGGGCCATTCTTTGGGATAATGGAGGAACCTAGCCAATTACTAGGAATTCAACCCAATATAGGATTGGGCCTTCGCTTGGGGCCAAGGGACATTCTTTGGGAGAATGGAGGCACCTGGTCATTTACCAAGATTTTAACTTAGTTTAGGACTAGGACCTTAGCCTAGGGATGAGTGCCATTCTCTGGGAGAATGAAGGTGCTTGGTCAATTACCAAGTAATCAACATTGAGTCATATGTTGTATCCTAGAGATGAGGCACCTGGTCAGTTACCAGGTCATCACCATAATCCCTAGACTCAGTCTGGGAAAATGTTGCACTCCTCTCCTTAATATATGGGATGTGATACCTTCTCCAGGGACTAGCTACCCTTGATTGAGATACCTAACACTTAATCATGGTGTAAATGAGGACGTCAAGATAAATCATTTAATAATCCTCCTTATTTATAAAGATGTACTTTGAGTGGGCATGGATGGACCATGAGGACCTTGTAGAACTATGGAGGTGGATTTTTGTGGTCACAAAATCACTTGAAGGACAAAGAAACCCTATCACAACTTGTATTAGTTCAAGTGACCATCAAATGAAGGACTAAGTGGTAGAAAGAAAAACACCAAAGACCAATGAACCAAAAAAAATTAAAAGTCAATGATCAAAGATGAAAAAGAATGAAATCCCTAATGTCAACTTCCTAATTATGTGGAAACATGTTATGTTTGATGGAATATAAATAAAAAAGAACTTCAACTCATTTAATCATCATCCAAGATCATCCATCAAGGTACAAGTCATGTTCATTTGCTAGTTTCTTCTTATCCTTCATCACGGCTTTGTTTAACTAAGGAAATATTTAGTGGAAGGGTTTATTATTTATCCTTTTCCCTAATGTGACTGCTCTTGGTCACTAAGGCTCATGTTTTGTGATCCATTCCTTTGCACCAACAACAATAAGAAGTCACGGTGGTAAGAAGCAGTAGCAATAGAGTTGATACAACTCACGATGGGGTGGTGTAATACCCCGATTTTAACCCCGCTTGCATTAAATATACATGATACATATATTGTAAATAATCATGGTGCGGAGCTAAGGGCAAAGGCCCCACCATCGATTTAGTTATGTTATGTTTCGGATTGGAATGGTCATCGATGGTATATCAGGACATATGACATATATTAAATTGTGACATCATGTAAATGTGCATTTTAATTAAATAATTCAACCAGCTATGTTCACTGCAACTAAATTGAGAAGGGGCATGATTCCTAAGGATAAGGAAGGGGGGGATGTTGAACATTGAGTCATGGGGGAGAAGCCATGTGTCCCACTCTCTTTTGCTCACCACCACCTTAGTTTTCCATTGTTAGTTGGGGCAGCGATTTGCTAGCAGAAAGACCACGCTCACGCCTACTCTCACTCTCCACGATGTGAAGATGGTCCGCCCACTAACCAGATCGTGAGTCTGTTCAGTTTCTTCATGCAGACTGAGTTAAAATATTACCAATTCATTGTTTGGGGGTTCG
This sequence comes from Pseudotsuga menziesii, assembly GCA_001517045.1. NCBI lineage: Eukaryota > Viridiplantae > Streptophyta > Pinopsida > Pinales > Pinaceae > Pseudotsuga > Pseudotsuga menziesii. Next base: position 280,836 of record LPNX010774875.1, read on the forward strand.
CCATTCCTTCACACACCGCTTTCGAATTGGAGAAAACGTTCTTCCTCTATTCACATAGAGTTTTGTATCTTTTTCCATTAATTTTAGACTGCGTATTGTTCTATTATGTCCACCGTTGATTCGAGGCTGTAATGGCATCAATAGTTTGGTGGGGTTGCATTTTTTCTTTCCCGTATAGAGTGGTAGTCTATTCTTTTACCCTTTTCTGATTTGTACAAATTCTACAGCGATTGTATTGAGGATCAATTGGATGCTGTGAGTCACTACGTTGTGGGGGCGTTGGTCTCTTCCACTTTTTTCCTTGGCTGTGTATTTTTCCCCTCACGCACAGATTGAGAATCGATTTCCTTGAGGATCAAGAATTGTGGTTTCATAGTTGTTGTGGGCTGCTATTTTCCCACGTCTGATTGACTGTGTTTTTCCCCTGTAAAAGCTTGAATAGCTGTTGGCTGCTTGCATGCAGTGGTTTTTCCCTCTGACTGCATTGGAGTGGTGAATGAGGGCCTGAGGTGCTTGATAAACTTGGTGGGTTGAGAACCACATAGACAGAGCCACTGAGCTGGCTTTCTTCTCCACAACCCCTAAATAGCACTAGAAGGGAGATCGAGGTCTGAGGGACTGCGTTGCAGAGAAGGGACTGGTTTCCTTGTGTTGGGTGTGTGTGGGTGTTCTAGAAGCTAGGATGGCTCTGGTTTAGGTGTCTGCAGCTCTTCAATGAGCTCTCCAGCTTAGCATTTAGCCTTTCCCAGATCCTCGATGGCCTGATAAACCCAACTTTGTTGGCTTGGCTGATCCGTTGTTCGCCTGATAAACCAAACTGTGTTGGCTTGGATGAACTGTGTACCCTTGTGATGTTATTATCCTTGGCTATGTGTAAGCCTGTTAGTTCCTTATTCCTTGGGGAATCATGCCCGGCTCGAGGGTGGCAGTGTTGCTGAGCGATTAAAGAGCACGCGGGCCTACGGTTGGGTGGAACGTTGCAGCGACATAGCTGGTTGCGGAACAAGTTCTCTATAAGATAAGTACTCTTTCCTGACTTGTGTATGCAATTATATTTACCATTGATGAATGATGATATACATATTAAATGCTGATCTGTATATGCATGATTGTTAATTGATATATTTTTCTTCCGTTGTGTATATGAATGATTATGCTTCGTAATATGTTTTATGTTTTTAAGTATCATGCTTCAACAGTGTATGTATGTATGTCCATGTTCATGGGGCTAGATGCACAGATGATTTGATGTATCGTAGTGTCCTCTTCATCGGTCAGAGGGTCGGGGACATTACAGTGTGGTATCAAAGCTCTGGTTGCAGCATGGGCCTGAATGGGCCATGAAGATGCAGTGAAAAAGCTTATGTTGCAGCATTTGGGCCTCAGAGGGCCATGAGAAATAGTTAATAAAGGCAGGTTTCCTACTGCCTAGAATAAACCAAGAGAAATGGGTGAGGACAGAAAAATTTGGAAAATTTTCTAAGTGTTTTGGCCGTCAGCACATCGAAACACTTAGACAGATGGACTGTCGATGGCGTAGAAATTCCAAAATTTTTCTAAGTGTTTACTTCGTCGGCCATCAGAAACTGTTAGTAGTATTCATCTCTGATGAACATCAGAAGGAATTAGTGGTTCAAAGCGCCACCGCTGCAAAAGCCTAGTGCACTAATCCTCCGACGCATATAGGTTCTGCTTGCCAATGCCGATGTGGTTCAATCGTCGATCGGAGGAGAATAGTCATTGTCATCACCGAAGAATAGAAGATGGAAGAGCCGATGCAATGGAAGATAAGGAAAGAAGAAAATTCACAATTTTCTCTAAGGCACGAGATCAGCGGCCATCGAGCAATGTTAGTGGATAGGATTGCAGATCGAAAAAGGTTCAATGAGGGAGAACCGTAGTTGCGGCTATTTAGTCCACTAACTATCTAATGCCACAATGAACAACCGCTCCGACCACCAATGAGTGCCCCATGGAGAACATAGTGACTCTGCTTCCCGTCGTTGCAGCTGTATAAAGAGTTAGCTAATTACCCGAGGTACTCCGAGCACCGATGCCGAAAAATCCTAGTCGCTCTGACCATCGACAGAGTGAGGAGCTGCAGAAGACATAGTTCGATTGCGGGCCACTATTGCGGAAATCTTAACAACTAACCGTCCGATGCGTAGAGCTCGGCATCCATTTGGTGGGAACACTTCAAGAAAGTAAAGAGGATCAGTGAAAGGAAACTGAAGTGGAAACAGTTCAAGAAGTATTTCAGGAAGAAATACCTTTCTGATACGTATTATGATGACAAGATCAAGGAGTTCCATGAGCTGATATTGGGACAGCAGACCATGGATGAATATGCAAATAAATTTTTGGAATTCTTGAGGTATGTTTGGTACATCAGAGATGAAAAAGTGAAGATCCAGTGGTTTCTGAGCAGATTGCCTCAAGCTTACAGAGATAGAATTTAGTTTTATGAACCAAGAACTCTTGAAGAAGCAATAAGAAAGGATAAGTATTGCTATGAGCAAAGCAAAGGTAAACCTGATTACCATAAGGCATGGAAGGACAAGAAGAATGAGAAGTTTGACCAAATAAGGAAAGGTTTCAAACCTTCTAGATTCAGGAATCAGCAGAAGCAGCCATCCCAAGCTGCTAGTAATCCAGTTGGAGTGACAGGTAGAAAGCCTAAAGAGCCACATCAGAATAAAGGTCCACTCAAATGTTGGAAGTGTGAAGGACCTCACTTGCACAAATATTGTCCACTTGAGAATGAAAGTGCAAGGCCAACCTATAACATTCAGGGAGCAAAAATAGTGGGTCAAGTAGCAAGAGAAGTCCCTAGAATTTATGTTGCACTAGAGAACCACCAAGAAAATCACCAATCAACTGTGGTTGAAGTTGCAGGTAAGATTGTTGAACAATCTGTTTCTATTTTGATTGACCCTGGTTCTACTCACAGTTACATCACTCCCAGAGTAGTGGAGATTTGTGTTTTTAAGAAGGTAAAGCATAGGAAATCTTGGTTAGTTCAGCTAGTCACTGGAACTAAGAGAAAGGTGAGTGAAGTGGTAGAGAAATGTCCATTGGTCATGAATGGATTGAACACTTGTGTAGATCTGAATGTTCTACCGCTTGGTTCCTATGATGTTCTCATTGGATTGGATTGGTAAGAAGCTCACCGAGTGAAGCTTGACTGTTATAGTAAGACTTTTGAATGCATGGATGAATAAGGAAACCCGGTAGTTGTGAAAGGTATTCCGAAGGTAATTTCAGTAAGACAGGTTTCAACAATGCAATTGAAGAAGTTCTGTAGGAAAGGTTGCCAGTTGTATGCAACTCATATTCTGGAACCAACAGGAGATGAAACTCCTAGGTTGGAGGACTATCAGTTGTTACATGAATTCATGGATGTGTTTCCTAATGAGATTCCAGGACTTTCTCCAAAGCAGGACATTGATTTCACCATTGAACTTGTGCTAGGAGCAGCACTAGTGTCCAAGACACCCTACAGGATGAGTACACTAGAGATGCTAGAGTTGAAGATGAAACTGTAAGAGTTGTTGGAAAAGAAGTATGTCTGACCGAGTGTGTCTCCTTGGGGAGCATCGGTTTTGTTCGTGAAGAAGAAAGATGGTACACTCAGGTTATGTATTGATTATAGATAGTTTGACAAGGTTACTATGAAGAATAAATATCCTTTTCCTAGGATTGATGACCTCTTTGATCAAATGAGAGGAGCAAAGGTGTTTTCCAAGATTGATTTGAGGTCTGGTTACCATCAGGTGAGGATCAAGGACGAAGACATTCATAAGATAGCCTTTAGGACTAGGTATGGGCATTATGAGTTTGTAGTGGTACCATTCAGTCTAATAAATGCACCAGCTACATTTATGTGCCTTATGAAAGGTGTCTTCAGTAAGTATTTGGACAAGTTTGTTCTTGTTTTCCTTGATGACATTCTTGTGTATTCCAAGAATGAGGAGGAGCATGAAGAGCATTTGAGACTGACATTGCAAGTGCTCAGGGAACATCAGTTGTATGCAAAACTGAGGAAGTGTGACTTCTACAGGGATAGAATTTAGTACTTGGGTCACATTATCTCAGAAGAGGGTATATCTGTGGACCCTGAAAATATTGAAGCCATTATGAATTGGTCTACTCCAAGAAATGTGAAGGATGTAAGATCTTTTATGGAACTTTCAGGATACTACAGGAGATTCATTGAAGTATTTTCCAAGGTTGCACATGCCATCATTTCTGTACAGAAGAAGGGGAAAAATTTCAAATGGACTTCGAAGTGTGAAGAAAGCTTCTAGCTGTTGAAGAATCTTCTCACCAATGCACCAGTATTGAAAGTTGCAGATCCAGAGAAAGATTTTGTGGTGTGTACCGATGCATGCGGACAAGGGCTTGGAGGAGTCCTTATGCAGGACAACCATGTGATATGCTATGAGTCAAGAAAGCTGAAGGAGCATGAGAAGAACTATGCCACTCATGATCTAGAGCTTGCATCCATAGTACATGCTCTCAAGATGTGGATGCATTACTTGATGGGTAGAAGATTTGAACTCAAACAGACCATTGTGGTCTGAAGTATCTATTTGATCAGCCTACTCTAAATGCTAGGCAAGTGAGATGGTTGTAATTTTTATGTGAGTTTGATTTCAAAATAAAGCACATAAAAGGAAAAGAAAACAAGGTAGTTGATGCACTCAGCAGGAAGGTACAGGAAATGCATGTGGCATCTCTTAGTATTTGCCAATCAGATTTGAGGTAGCAGATTGTTAATCACATTGCCGGAGATGAATTGTATGAGCAGGTAAAAGACAAATTGCAGCAGAAAAGTCTTGAGAAGAAGTATGAAGGATATAAATTGGAAAAAGATGGACTTCTTACTTATAAAGGAAGAATTTATATTCTGAATGTAGCAGATTTGAGGAGAGTTTTTATGGATGAAATCCATCAAGCTCTGTATTCTAGTCACCCAGGATATCAAAAGACAATTGCTACAACTAGAAAGCAATACTTTTGGCCGGGTATGAAAAAGGACATGGCTGAATACATTTCAAGGTGCATGAAATTTCAACAGGTAAAGTTTGAGCATCAACACCCAGCAGGTTTATTGCAGCCTTTGCTAGTTCCGGAATGGAAATGGGAAGTTATTTCCATGGATTTTATTACAGGATTGCCGATGACTTGGAGACAACATGATTCCATCATGATTGTGGTAGACAATTTGACAAAAGCAACACATTTTATACCAGTGAAGTCTACACATAAGACTAGTGACATTGCAAAGATCTTCATGAAGGAGATTTTCAAATTGCATGGATTGTCGAAGGCAATAGTTTCTGATAGAGATGTCAAGTTCACTTCCAATTTTCGGAAAGGGTTGTTTGCGGGTTTGGGTATAAAGTTAAACTTCAGCACTACATACCATCCTTAGACAGATGGGCAGACAGAAAGAGTTAATCATGTGCTTGAAGATATGCTTCGCATGTATGTGATGGACAAACCAACCAACTGGGAAGATTACTTACACTTGGTAGAGTTTGCTTACAACAATGGACAGCAGGCATCCTTAGGGATGAGTCCATATGAAGCTTTGTATGGAAGAAGGTGTAGGACACTAGTGACTTGGGATAACCCAATGAACAAAGTTGTTCTTGGACCAAAACTGCTCAAGGAAATGGAGCAAGAGGTTATAAATATTAGGCAGAATCTGAAGGCAGCACAGGATAGATAGAAAAACTATGCAGATAAGCATAGGATGAATAGAGAGTTCAGTGTTGGGGATCATGTTTACCTTAGAGTGAAAGCAAATAAAATTTCCTTGAAGCTTGGAAGTTGTGCCAAGCTGTCACCTAGATACTATGAGCTTTTTGAAGTGCTTGAAAGAATAGGGCCAGTTGCATATAGACTTGCATTGCCTACTAGTACTAGAGCTCATAATGTTTTTCATGTTTCTTTGCTTAAGAAATATGTACATGATCCTAACCATGTGATAAATTGGGATGTGATTCAGGTGGAACCCGAGGGAGAGTTCCAAATCGATCCAATGCGCATCCTCAACAGGAAGGTCACAATGCTCCGGAACCGAGCCATAGGACAGGTAAAGGTGCAATGGGAGCACTACGGACCTGAAGAGGCTATGTGGGAGCTGGACGATGCCATGCAATTGGCACATCCATTTTTCTTCAATTCTACGGAACATTGAGGTGGTACCAGTGTAGCATTTTGTTCAAATTTTGTAAAAGCATTGAGGACAGTGCTATTGAAGGGGGAGGGGAATGTAATACCCCAATTTTAACCCCACTTGCATTAAATATACATGATACATATATTGTAAATAATCATGGTACGAAGCTAAGGGAAAAGGTCCCACCATCGATTTAGTTATGTTATGTTTCGGATTGGAATGGTCACCGATGGTATATCGGGACATACGGCATATATTAAATTGTGACATCATGTAAATGTGCATTTTATTTAAATAACCCAACCAGCTATGTTCACTGCAACTAAATTAAGAAGGGGCATGATTCCTAAGGATAAGGAAGGGGGGGGTGTTGAACATTGAGTCATGGGGGAGAAGCCATGTGTCCCACTCTCTTCTGCTCACCACCACCTTAGTTTTCCATTGTTAGTTGGGGCAGTGATTTGCTGGCAGAAAGACCACACCGACACCTAATCTCACTCTCCACGATGTGTGGATGGTCTGCCCACTAACCAGATTGTGAGTCTGTTCAGTTTCTTCACGTGGACTGAGTTTTCCATTCATTGTTTGTGGGTTCGCCATTCGTTCACACACCGCTTGCAAATGGGAGAAAATGTTCTTCCTCTGTTCACGCAAAGTTTTGTATCTTTTTCCATCAATTTCAGACTATGTATTGTTCTATTATGTCCACCATTGATTCGAGGTTGTAATGGCATCAATAGTTTGGTGGGGTTGCATTTTTGTCTTTCCCATATAGAGTGGTAGTCTGTTCTTTTATCCTTTTTTGATCTGTACAAATTCTACAACGATTGTATTGAGGATCAATTTGATGCTGTGAGTCCCTACACTGTGGGGGCGGTGGTCTCTTCCACTTTTTGCCTTGGCTGTGTCCTTTTCCCCTCACGCACAGATTGAGAATTGATTTCCTTGAGGATCAGGAGTTGTGGTTTCATAATTGTTGCGGGCTGTTGTTTGCCCACGTCTGATTGACTGTGTTTTTCCCCTGTAAAAGCTTGAATAGTTGTTAGCTGCTTGCATTGGAGTGATGAATGAGGGCCTGAGGTGCTTGATAAACCTGGTGGGTTGATAACCACACAGACAAAGCCACTGAGCTGGCTTTCTTCTCCACAACCCCTGAATAGCACTGGAACGAAGATCAGGGTCTGAGGGACTGCGTTACAGAGAAGGGATTGGTTTCCTTTTGTTGGGTGTGTGTGGGTGTTCTAGAAGCCAGGATGGCTCTGCTGTGGGTGTTTGCAGCTCTTCAATGAGCTCACCATCTTAGAATTTATCCTTTCCCAGCTCCTGGATGGCCTAATAAACCCAACTTTGTTGGCTTGGCTGATCCGTTGTTTGCCTAATAAACCCAACTATGTTGGCTTGGCTGAAATGTGTACCCTTGTGGTGTTGTTATCCTTGGCTATGTGTAAGCCTATTAGTTCCTTATTCCTTGGGGAATCATGCATGGCTCAGGGGTGGCAGTGTTGCTGAGAGATTAAAGAGCACACGGGCCTACGGTTGGGTGGAACGTTGCAGCAGCGTAGCTGGTTGCGGAACAAGTTCTCTATAAGATAAGTACTCTTTCCTGACTTGTGTCTGCAATTATATTTACCATTGATGAATGATAATATACATATTAACTGTTAATCTGTATATGCATGAGTGTTGATTGATATATTTTTCTTCAGTTGTGTATATGAATTATTATGCTTCCTAATATGTTTTATGTTTTTAAGTATCATGCTTCAGCAATGTATGTATGTATGTCCATGTTCATGGGGCTAGATACCCGAATGATTTGATGTATCGTAGAATCCTATTCGTTGGTCGGAGGGTCGGGGAAGTTACAGGTGGTCTATGGTAGAAGAAAAAAGTAGCAAGGTGTCTAGGGTTTGTGGCAGCACCCTCGAGTCCTACTAGGTAAGTTTTACTTACATCTGTGCTTCCCTACATACACTACAGCACCCCCAAGCCCTATTATGGTTGTTCTACCTTACACCTAAACCCTATTAGGGATAATCTATAGTTGTAGTAGTCCACGTGGGATGCCAACAGAACTTAGTGAGGAAACAACAAGTTTCCATGAGGTGGCAACAACTTTTAGTGAGGTGGAAGCATAGCTGGAATTAGAAGTGGAGTTAGGTACATTCCACACATCAACAGGTACAGTCCATGTGGCATCCAAGTCATTGATAGAAGTAGTGAACTATAAGCCTACTAGGGCTTCCTCAAAGTGAAAAACACAGTTTGTAAAAGCTTGGATAATTTTCTTATCTACATTCATCTCAGTGTTCTGTGAACAAATTGATCTCTTCTCATGTACAAACTCAGTCATCTCATTTAGAGGATGAATTATTAATTCTTTGGGTTTTTTGTCCTTAAAAGGTTTCCTCGTGAAAAAACTCATGTTCAATTGTGTGAATGTTTACTTTACTATTGTATATGATCTGCTTCTGTTAACATATCAATACTATCTCTCTTATAGTTTGCAAAATTTAAAAATATCATACACATGTCAAATTTCAACAGATAGGACATCACAATATCTTATGACATCATAATAGACATCATTACACATGTAATATTAACATTACACATTCCAACATAATTGAGACTCCCACTTTCTCGGGAAATTTTGGTCATCTTTATGGAATTTAATGGAGACTAAGCTTCATAAGAGAACTTTTTTCATCCACAAACTAATGGAAAAATGAAAGTTCTCAATGGGATAATGATACACTTACTCCAAGGATATTGTAATAACAATCCTAAACTTTGGGATTATATTTATATTATGTACATCATGTGTATAATCACGCAATACATTCTTCTACACATAGATCTCCTTTTGAGACGCGCGCACGTGCATGTGTGTGTGTGTGTGTGTGTGTGTGTGTGTGTGTGTGTGTGTGTGCTTGATATGTGGAAGGGAATATCTGTTCAAGATAAGGCCATGGGTTTTCTCAAAAACAAACTGGAGGCATAATTTATTGAAGAGGAATGATTAGTGGTGAGAGTGTTGAGTTGACGAGACACTCATGACATAATTCAATAATGTTTTCAGAGGAAGCATCAATCTTAGCACAATGTTTTCCCAAATGTGGAAGTATGGTGTTGGAATGGTTTTAAAGGATGATTCCAAGATTCTTCAACCAATAATATATCCAACTTCCATAGTCTATATAATTGTGAGAATAATCCCCTTCAACAAGGGAATCAACAAGAAATTTTATGTTCTCTCTATAGGAATACTTTGGTTTTTTTCTTCCTAGAGGACTTCCGAGATATTTTACTAGATTGAAATCCATTGATTAATCTAAAGAGTTGCAATCCTCCTTCTTAATGGACTAGTTCATCACTTAAAGTGGACCAATAGACATAAAATGTATGGGTGAACAACATAAATAATTGTTGAGTTCTACTTGTGTTTTCAATTATCATTTTGAATTTTAGTCCTTTAAATTGTGTTATAATTCATCAACCCAATTTATTTAATGAAAATACAGGAAATTGAGAAAAAATACAAAGGAGTAAAATGAAGTATTTTTTGCACTAATTTTAATCAAACATACTCAAAATGAGAAAATAATTTTATTTATGATTTATTATTATTTTTGGTAGTAGTACCCTTGGTATCCCTTAATTGACACATTTTATCACTTATTGTCCACCCATCGATACCTTCATTGTTATCACTACCACTCTACTACATGAGCCTCTTACTCATCCTAGTTTGATATTTCTATTTGATGCTTGGTATACAATATTTTTAGTCCATTATCCCCTTTTGACCCTCATTCACCCTTGAACATTGGTTGAATATTGCTTCCTAGAGTCAGTTACCCATTACTACTTCGATTAAGGGAAGTCAGAAGCTTCATGCTTACCAACTTGTATCATCTTAGTATGTCATCATTATAGTCAGTTACAATATGTTTTTGGTCCTCCACAATGATATCATTATCTTGGTAGTGGCCTTAAATCTCATCGAGATCAATTCAGTATATTCTAATAGATATTGTGGTAGTGATTGTACCTTGGTTACCCATCCATAAAAAAAGTGATAATCTTAGACTAAGAAGAGGGATTCATTTGTGCTCGTTTCCTCATTTGTCTCCCTATACTTTACAACAATCCTTTTATTGCATCAAGGGGAGTCATATGTTTTGGAGGCTGCAAGTATTTTGAGCTATGATTGAATACATCTTGATATGGTATTTCTAGTTTCCCACCTGACACTTTCACCATTATTCAATTCCACCCAACCCCATGGGTTGTTCGACATCATCAATAGTTTTCCCCCTTGGTCCTCACTGTCATCATATCAATCCAACAACTACACATAATTAGGTAGGGTTCAAACCCAACTTTGGCCTTAACTTAGCAATTCAAAGATCAAACCCCTCAACCTTCTATATTTTTTTTAATTTAGTTTAACATAAAACACAAGTGTATGGATTCCTATCTCATTTTTATAAAACCATTCTTTATGTGTCACTTATTAAGTTATCGCTTCAATGGTTATCACCAACATTCCCAGGTGGGATACCTTTTACTCTCAACAATTGTCCACTTACTATCACAGTAATGAAATATCAAAATGAGGGAAATAAATGATGATGCATTTAATTTCCCTCCTAAACTCACACATTAGTGTGCATCTATTATCACCGAAAATTTGCACACATGTGACATTTTGATGATTTTACAAAGAGACATCATCAATATATACCATGCACTACATAAAGGTTGTTCGTCGAAAAAATAAACATGTGAAACAAAGCAATGAATCATAAATTCAAATTTTGTTCCAACTATGTGAGTGTGTTAAAGGAAACCTATGCTACAATAGGTGGAAAATCAGTTGAACCCCACACAAATGTACCAACATGTAGATCATTAAATTCTATGATGCATTCAATTATTTTCAAACAAATTTTGGCTCCAATGAATTTGAATTATCCTTCATGAAATTTTTTTTCATTCAATAGGCCTATACTTGTACCTTGAGGCTACTCCATGAGAAGGAGCAATAACATGAAGAACTAGTTGTTTCTAGACCATCATTTGGCCTATAAAATAAATCCATGAGCATACATTTCATAAGGAGAAATAAAGAGCAAAGTTATGTTGCAAGAGTTAGTTTGAAATAAGTATCTTTCATTCGTATTCTCACCATCCATTGTCATTTCAAGATCACTTAGATTCTTCCTCAAGAAGAAATTTTTTTCCCTTTATCATTCCAAATTAGTTAGCAATCAATTTGAGAGAGATCAAAGGACTTTCCAAAGGGGGTTTTGGATACCATTTACAATAAATATTCTCTTAGGTGACACCATTGTATTCAAACTTTTCCATTAGAAATATAAGTATGGTTGACTCACATCTTCTTGTTGTGTTTTTATGTCATTTATGTTATTTTTCAAATAGCTTCATCATTGTTTATTAGACTTCTAACCTTCCATCTAATCTGTTTACTTACCACAAACTACAAGGAAAGGAATGATTTCTCATTGTTGAGCCATTTTTCTCACAACAAGAAGGAAAGAAAGTTCCTCGATATATGGTTGAATATTCTCTAGCATAAGAGCCTTGAATAAGTCCTCATGCCAATGCATATGTCCTTTGTAAGCATTCTTCAAAAGCCATCGAGTGGTATATGGTTGTCATGGGTAGTTTTCATACATAAAAAATGGGGCTAGACTATGACACATGGTCAATACGATAAACAAGGGATTAAATTTGTAATTGAACCTTATTGAGACCAAGTAGAATAAACAAACCTACATGTAGTGACATGATCTCTCACTTGGGTGTCATTTCCTTTTCCCTAGGAGTTAGATATGGGTACCATTAATATGTGTTAAGCATCATGGATGAGTCTCAAGTCTTTGACCATAGTTATGTTAAGGAAACAACATCTCCAATCCCTTAACATTAGGTTTTGGAGGGAAACATTAATTCCAATCCCTATACAAAGCTTCTCAATCTCAAGCACCATTGATGAATCCTCAAACATACAAACCTAACCTCTGTTGGTTAGAAACCACATCCAAGGGTTTTATGGAACCACTGATAGGTTGGTTGTGCACTTAGAATGTGTGTAAAGGTCTATCAAAAGTCACATGAGGACAGTCGTTGAAAAGGAAAACAATGGCCTTATTAAGGAAAATGAACCTTATAGGTCTCAAGCACTATGAAAATGACCTCCAACTAAGAAACATTCCCTCTATATAGGGTATTTGACCCATAAGTCATATTTAAGGTGTCATTAGGATATTTTTCCCAAAGAGGATTGACCTGATGAGATTATCCCCACTACAAGAAAATAAGTTTTAATATTAGGCCCTTATGAAACATATGTCATAAATTAGTTCATAATGCTATAGGTGATGGAAGTTTTGGAAATTTATGAATATATGCAATAAAATCTCGTGCATGTTGTTAACATATGCACATTCTTGTTGTACCGAGAGACACTCTCCAACCCAATATGGGGGAGATGTTCTCACATTTGTACGTGACGCTTTAATAAAATCATAATAAATTTTATACCCAACATGTCGACCTACACAAAATCAAAATCAAAAGTAATGTTGTTTCCATTCTAAATCTCTTATCCTTTGTATAAATAAAACAAAGGATATTTATATGAAATAAATAAATAATAATATTGATATGAAATAAATAAATAAGGCAATAAATAAAAATTTATTTCCCAACTACTCATGCAAATTACTTTCCTAACTACTAGTGCAAATACTTTTCTCTTTTAAACAAAGTTTAATTGATGGTGGTTTATGAGAAACCATGGGTTTCCTTGGGTGTTGAAAATATATGAATATTTGATTATATCATTAGTTTGATTGATGGTTGTTAGCTGGAATATTTCACCTTCTGCGGACAGTAAAGTGTTCCACTGGTCTGAATGGTTCATATCTAGAACAAATGAATGACAAAGGTTGAAGACCCTCCCTCGATGTCGTAGATACCTGGAATGTGATGCTTCGATAGTAACCCTGTGTACCTACAATCAGATTAAACACACAAACACATCAAAGCTTCCATAATATAATCTACTGATCCATGTTAGTGACTAAGGAATCTAACAACATACATGTGGAATCAAACAACAACAGTAATGTGGGACGGAAATCAGCTTTGCATTAAGATAAAATGGACAAGTTTACAACCAGTTAAGCCTTAGTGTTGACATGCATCTCCATGAAACCAAACACTCTCATCCCCATAAGCTCCAAATTTTTCTCTCTATGCTCTCCAATGGCTTGGGCCAAGTAATCAATCCAACAGCATAACAATACCTTAAGAGTCCTCCCCCCCAACCATGGACATGAGCTTGTATTTATAAGGCTCAATGGATAGGGATGGTTGAGAGATTTGTGGATGAGGTGGCCTCTAAGATCCTATAATGGGGGATCTTGAGCTTAACTGATCCATAATGATAGGGATAAGGGAGGACACGAGGCTCATGATCTAGAAGCCTCGAGAATCTTCTATTTTTTCCATTTTACCTAGGGTACCACTTTTCTCCTTCAATGACAGAGCGGTTCAGGTAAGAAACACTTATGGACTAAGGGGCATAAGCGGTGGCACCGCTTGTAGATAACAAGGGATAGGCAGTGTGAGCAAGGTACCTCTCTTGGACAAAGGGGAAGGCACGATGCTGAGCATTTTTGTGAAAGATTGACAAAATGGTATGAGTTTCCACTCCAAGTGTTGGGATTCAAGGCAAGTAGGTATGATAAGAGTCTTATCACATGATGGTGACAGGATTTTGGTATAACAGAAATCCCCCCCAAAGCATGAGTCTTAGAGGGATATGATAAACAAGAGCTTTGAGAGAACAAGTCGTTGCTACGAGGTGAAAATGTCGACTCGATCAAAGTATGTTGTCAAGTAGGCATCTGTAGTACATCGGTATGTTGACTCATAGACACAAGTAACCAACTCATGGCTACAGACCAATACAAGGCATATCCATGAGAGGAATAAACAAGCATGGCTACTAGAATACAACGTAGATCCATGTGATAGAGGACTCAAACTTGGACATAGCTACCAGACATACAATGTAGATCTATGTCATACAAATGCAAATTTGAGCATAACCACGACCATACAAATGTGGATCCATGCTAGATATACAAAACTTCATCTCAACCTAGGGAAAAGCAATGAGTGCTTTAAACAAATACCCAGGGTCTTCGTCTCGTATTCCACAAAGTACGATTCTATCCATGTGATTACAATGATCTAAATTCGAACATGGTAGAAACCACTTGATTAACGGCCAATGATGTGAACCGTTAACAAGTGTGAAGGAGATCACCATTGATGTCAATGATTCCCAAGGTACCCTAGTACAATCTACTGAGTGTGAATAGATGTCCTGATGTCGAACACCCAGTCGATTCTATCGATCAAAGGTCAATGATGTGAACCCATGTCGAGAATGAGAGAATCTGTCATTAAGGCATGCAGATCTCAAGGTACTAAATATTGTTTCTAAGACTATTTCCTGGATGATGAGCTGATGTCGACGGGAATAGTCTCGTCGAAGGAGGGCCATGATGAGTCCCACATCAACGACACGAAACTTGGAACATAGTTTTGGAATGATGTGAATGTAGTAACCATAATACTGACTCAACAATACTGACACAAAGATTATGTGGACTGCAGAGGTAAAACTTCTTCAAATCCCCTTTGAACATCGGGCGACATGACAAAAAGACATGGCAGCATGACTGAACAGGACAAACACACAATGCGATAGTGTACAATGCATTCTTTTGAAAGACTCAAAGGAGCGACATGACTCATGAAAGTGGATTGTCGCGAAAATCGGCTGAATACCCAATTGACTAACATGATGTGCAGACAAGTGCCATGTTCAAAGGTAACGATAAACAACTACCATTTCTTGCAAAATGATTCCCTTCCAATTTCCCCCATCATGGTTGATGAGTGCCTCTTTTCGGTTTTATGCATTCAAAGAGGGTAACAAACACTCGATATAGCTTGTTGGAAGACAAGTCTAGACTCATATGTTTTACGAACCTTATGTTTTACGAACCTAAGAGAGGAGGGGTTTGTTCCCAAAAGAGGTCTCTCAATGTTTAATTTAACGAGTCCAATGAAAGAAAACTCGGTATAGTTCATGTTTAGAGAATCTGAATGATTATGAAAGAAGACTCCAGAGGGGTCCTTTTTTGTATGATTTAGTCCCTAAGGCCCGAAAAAGTATAAAATCATACCTTAGGGAACTCTTCCAGTCATGATTAGCTGGAGTGTTCTTTTTTCGTAAATAGTCCTATCCGAACCGAAAAAAGATAACCTACCGCCGGATGGACGACTCTTCAAATACTTTAATGAGTGTGAAGAAGACAAGACCACTCGACGATCTTTTTCGTATTTAGGGATCCTGAAAAGAGTTTAAAGAGAACTCCATGAGGTTTCTTTACACAATGTCACTTTTTACGAGCCTGGAAAGAATCAGAAATGGACTCGACGATCTTTTCATGTTTAAGGAGCCTGAAAAGGAGGTGAAAAGAAGACTCCATGACGCTTCTTTACACAATGCCAACTTTTTACGAGCCTGGAAAGAAACTGAAATGGACTCGGACCTTTGATACTAGGTTTAAAGAGCGTGACCAAAGTGTCGTAATAAACGTTCATCAACCTTTTTCGTTTTATGAAAGTGCGAAAAAGCCGTAAACAAAATTCCAAATCTTCTTTCTATAGTTCTCTTATCCTGCAATCGACTCAGAAATAAGTATTAAATGCATTTATAACTAGCATTAAGGGATTATGATAGATAAACTTTGACTAAAATATGATTTTATATCAAAACTATACTATGTCAGACCCAAAAATGCCTATATAAGTTATGTAAATAGTAAAAAATAAAATCATTTCACTATTTACCCATAACGGAGAGCATTTGGAGCACTTTCTTAGTCAGATATTTAGCAGCTGATACCGGGAGTTCACACCGTCCATTTTGAGCACTGTCAGTTGCAGGTAATAGCTAAAAACCTATTCTTTCATTTCATAGTGTTTATTTTGAGTTTTGGTGGGGTTTTGGGCTCATATGGCAAGCCCTAAAACCTTAAAAGTGGGCACCACGCATAGCCCTTGTGAGATACGTGATACCACCCGAGAACCGTGCCTATAACATAGTTGATAGGTGATGCCACCGCCTATCTCCAATGGTGCACAGGCGGTGCTGGACGTGGAGATTTTAAACTAATAGCATGAGCAAAAATAAGTGATTCTTTTGATTTTTAATGATTAGGGATGATTCTAATGCATGCTATGATTGTTTTTGACAGGTCTTGGTTGCTCAAAACATGGTGATATGGAAAGAAAGAACCATGACAATGATGATGCTTTTGCTGAGAGAAATGCGGGTTGTATTTCCGCATTACGGGACTGTGGGCTCCTGAAGTTCTTCCGGACCGCAAGCATGGTGTCAAATAAGCGGTTACTGGAACACATACTACGGATGTGGAATCCAGAGCAGCAGTACTTCGAGGTGGGGGCCCATATTCTTACAATGGAAGTAGAGGACATCTACTTCTTGACTGATCTCTCGAGACAGGGTTCCCCCATCTCATTGACAGGTTCCCGTGGAGGGGATATTGCCAGTCGTGAGATTATAGATCGTCACTGTTTTCTAGAAACGAGGACATCGGGGAAGAAAATCCCCATCAGAGAAATGACGGATGGGCCCCTATGGACCATCCTATTTACTATGCAGAGGGTGGCCAAGAGTCAGGGTGTGCACCAGGCTTCTAGGGCACACATGATGTATGCCATAGAGGCCATGGCACCCACGGTATTCAACTAGGTGGAAGTCATGCTTCCCATGTTCAAATATCAGCTGATTAAGTGTCGGCAGGGAGAGCTAAAGCAGTTTGGCTTTGGCTCCATTTTATCCTACTTCTTCTTCGAGCGGGTTCCACAGATGAGACCTTAGGTGGTATTCTAGAGTCTGAGAGCACGGGACCCCTGTATGCTGAGGTGGGTCCAGGTCATGGCTCGTATAGGAGCAGGTAGGGGATGAGTGAAGTTTGGTAACCCATTCTTCAGATGGCTTTGAGATCAGATCCTCATGGTTGAGGATTATGCTTACGCAGGTACAAACTTCACCGAAGATCCTGACCTACCACTCCCACCTGGCGAACAATGGGGAGACATCGGTAAGAAGCAAGAAACCCTAAAATGGATGAAATGTTTTTATGTTTTTTAATGTTTTATATTTTTTATGTTAAGTGACGAGACCTATATATTCTCATGCAGATGTTGTAGTAGCACGACCTAGAGGAGCTTCTCCGTTGGATAGGCGAGCTGGAGCCCGCTTTGTACCACAGGGTGATGATATCACCGGGGAGCTAGAGGAAAACCTAGAGAGGTTGACCTTGGATATCCTAGATGCGGCCATTGATGACCTTCCGATGAGATATCAGAGATCCACAGTGGGAGTACCGGGTCGATTCAGTAGGCTGCTATGTAGAGTAGCTCGAGCAGTGATGTGCTATCATGAGCATCACTAGTGTATGAGATATGTACTGAAAGCTGACAGCTTCAGGATTTTGTATGATTATTTTTCCTGAAAGCCTACGTGCTTCAGATGAGGTCTCAGGACCTATTTTTTGTAAACTTTTCGTATATATATATATATATATATATATATATATACAGACTTTTACCTGGTGTTTATATGTATCAGATGGGAAATATATTTTATATGAGTTTTATGTGTCTTTAAATGTTTATTTACAATGCACCATGTTTGATTTCAATGTCATGAATGGGAAATATGCCAATCTAGGATGTAATTAGCTAATGAGTCAGCAACTACATTATGTTCCCTAGGGATATGCCTATAAGTGATGGTTTCAAATGATCTTTCTAGCAAATGTACTCT
Source organism: Pseudotsuga menziesii (assembly GCA_001517045.1). Lineage (NCBI taxonomy): Eukaryota > Viridiplantae > Streptophyta > Pinopsida > Pinales > Pinaceae > Pseudotsuga > Pseudotsuga menziesii. The sequence continues at coordinate 298,997 of LPNX010774875.1, forward strand.
CCAGAAGAGGTGGAGGAGCACAAGGTTTCTAATGGTGTAAACATGGTTTAAATGGCAAACCACGAGTTGTGAGTCCATCAAGACTACTAGATCACGAACATCCTGGGAGGCAGCTTCAGTCAGAAGACTGATGATTGCTTCATACTCGATGATGTTATTAGTAGCGGGACCTATACAAACCGCTCCTGAACTAACCAAATCTTCAGCTGGAGAATAGAGGACCCAAGCAGCCATGGCAAGATTCAAGGTGTGGCGGAAAGCACCATTAGCAAAGCCGTAGAAATCCATCTACATGACCAAAACATGGTATAAACAGATGCAAACACTAAACTCAAAACCATATTGAAAATACTAAAAGAACACTGAAAGTCAATCAATATACATATATACAAGATACTATCCAAGAAAGACCTAGGCATAGTACCTTTTTCAGGTACAACACATTGCGAGGTTTCCCTAAAGAGATTCCATCATAATCAACGAGCTCGTAGGCTCCTTTCTCTAAAACCTTAGAAATGACAAAAGGTCTATACCACATGGACTCGAACTTACCCTTCCCTAGTTTGTCATATCTCTGATCATAAGTCAATACTAGGCCACCCTCGTTAAAGACACGAGGTTGGACAGATTTATCATACTACGCCTTGACGCGTTTCTTATGTGCCTCATTATCCAAGGCAGCATCTCTCCGAGTCTCGTCAAGGTTATTCAAGTACAAAAATCTTTCTTCCTCTATGGAAGTGTCTGGGAGAAGTTCGATTGCAAGTTGTAAAGATGGAATCTGACATTGAATCAATAATATGACTTCGAGTCCATAGACAAGATGGAATGGCATGAAACCAGTGGCTGTTTTCACCAAAGTATGATAAGCCCAAACAGCGGAGAAAAGAACGTGGTGCTAGTTGGATTTATGATCTCCAACCATCTGACGAAGCATAGTTTTCAAAACTTTGTTAATGGCCTCTACCTGACCATTAGCTTGCGAATAATATGGCGTAGAGTTTTCATGGCGAAAACCTAGCTTCGCACTTAGTTCCTCCATCATTTGATTACAGAAATGGGATCCGTGATCAGTAACGATGGACTACAGGACTCCAAATATAGCTATGATATGATTGAACAAGAAGAGAGAGGCAGTCTTACCATCTTTTGCGTATGTAGGCATGGCCTCAACCCATTTTGTGAAATAATCAACAGCTATGATGATGTAACCATGCCCCCCGGCTGAGGTAGGATTACAATGCATGAAGTTAATCCCCCATTTAGCGAATGGGCCAATGACAATGATGAGGTGTAGCGGAGCAAGATGGGTGCGCTTTTTAGGATAAAAGTGTTGACAAGGTGGGCATTTCTTAACAGCCTCATGACAGTCTTTGAAGACAAAAGGCCAGAAATAGACAGCGAGAAGGATTTTCTAGGCTGTAGCCATCCTAGATAAATGACCGCCATATGCTCCCGAGTGGCAATCATTCAACACATGTTCAGCCTCCTCATGGGTGAGGCATCATCGGAGAATTGAGTCAATCCCACGTCTATACAAGGTATCATTCAGGATGAGATAGTATTTCGCGTGGTGACGGATACGGCAACGATCATCACAGGATAAATGAGGCTGAAATCGTTGTGTTTGGAGATAAATAAGCAAATATCTATATCAAGGATTGATAGTGCTAATGAGGAATAGGAATTCATCCGAAAATGAATCACTGGGCTCAGATTCCGTCGAAGCACAAGGAAGATCACACATAAGCTCTGCAAAGACCAAGGATTTATTTGATGTGGCTTTGGCAAATTCCAGATCAAACTCCTGAAGTATGACTATCCAGTGAGAGTACTTGCCCCCAAGCACCTAACGAGTCAAGATGTAATACATCAGGTTCTGGTATGCCAATACAGTGGTAGTACGGAGTAGAATGTAGTGACGAAATTTTTGTACAACAATGACTGTGGCCAATGCTAACTTTTCCACACATGAATAGCAATTTTTGGAATCCATGAGATTCTTACTGGCATAATAAATCACGTGCTCCTAACCGTGGAGATTTTCCTGCACTAAAACTATAGCGATGGTAGTAGTGGAGGTAGCAATATACAAGAGAAATTCCTTTGAATAATTCGAGGGGTGTATCATGGGTGAATGAGTCAGAGCGTGCTTAAGATTATCAAAGGCGCATTGGGCCTAGTCATCCCATAAGAATGGAGTATTCTTCTTGAGGAGACTCATATAATCGTGCATTTTCTCTGTGAAATTGCACACGAAACGACAGAGAAATTTTGCCTTCCCTTGCAAACTTTGGAGTTCCAGGAGATTAGTTGGGGCTGGTAGATCTAAAATGGCGGCAATTTTCAAAGGATCAATCCAGATGCCATCTTTGGATACCACAAAACCTAGCAGACGTCCCGTCTCAACGCAAAAAACACATTTATGTGGATTGAGCCATATATTATAATGACGGCATCTCAGGAATATCTCTCTAAGATGACCAGGGTGGTCCTCCTGTTGTTGTGAATGAGCAGGGAGGTCGTCAAGGTACGGTTCAACAATATGTTTGATATCATGAAACGCATAGGACATTGCGCGCTAGAACGTGGCTCCAACATTTTTCAAGCCAAAAGGTAACTTCTTATATGAAAAGGTTCCCCATGGGCAAATGAATGTCGTCTTATGCTGATCAGAGGGTACTATCTCAATCTGATTATAGCCAGAGAATCCATCCATAAATGAAAAGATGACACTTCTAGCAGAGTTGTCGATAATCTGATCAATGTGCGAAGTAGGAAAGTCTTCCTTAGGACAAGCTTTATTCAAATCCCTAAAGTCGATACAGACTCTAATGGTGCCTTGCTTTTTATTGACAAGGACAATGTTCGATACCCATTCTGTCAAGGGTACAGGATAAATAAACCCAACTTTCAGAAGTTTCTAAATATTAGCTTTAATAGCTGTGGCCTTCCGAGTATGGACTTGCCTTATTTTTTTCCTAACAGGTTTAGTCGCGGGATAGGTTTTAATTTCATGGACCACAATGGATGGGTCAATTCCCGACATCTCTTCATAGGACCAGGCAAAAATATCACGGAATTCTTTGAAAAGTGCCTTGTATGCTTCAGATTCGTCTGCCAAGCAGTTCTTCCCAACATGAACATGCTCGATAGTATCAGGCTTGATTGATATGTCAATCGGATTCATCTGAGTAATGTTGCAAAGGTTCCCTTCGAAATCTGTATCTTGCAACAATACAAGACTTTGGGGTACGTTGACAATATCAGTACGAAACAAGGATGCAAAATCATGGCTAACCGAACTGGTGTTGGGGAGGAACATGGATCTATGATGGTGATCCTCCCAAATGGACTCATCGGAAGGAAAAGTCTCTGAGAGATAATCTAGAACAAGAAGAGAAGGCTCTAACAAGTACAGTAAATGGTAAGCATCCGAAGCCACTAGATGAAGGTCATACATGTGATCATTGGAAAAGGTTTGAATGGTTTCATACAGTGCTTTGTGTGAACTCAACGAGGTTGGATCAACAACTTGTTTACCCTTAGGCTCATAATCAAACGAGGCGATCATATGGAATGTCGTGGTATCCATGCTAGGAGTGGATGGGAAAATCCCCATAAGGGATGAATCCTTCAACATGCCTACCCCTATCGACTGGTAAGGAGGAGGGGACTGGCCTAACATGGGGATGTTATTAGCCATGGAGGTAGTAACATCTGGCGTATAGAAATAAAGTTGATCAATAGTAACAATTCTCCCTAGATGCAGAAATTGGACTGTTCGGAATACTATTGAGGCGATAGCAGTCATGGCATAGAACCAATTTCTTCCTAGAAGGAGGTTGTAATCTAAGGGGGCATCTACCACTTCTACTTGAATGGAAACGGTTTTTCCCCCCAGCACGACCGCTAGGGCTAATATGAGATCATGGGGTTGGAAAACCCGTTCATCAAAGGCTTTAAGGGTCGTAGGTGATGTTACAAGCTCGGGAGAGGCAAGATCCTTCCAACAAGACAGAGACAAAACCGAGGTTGAAGCTCCTTCATCTAGTACCATTCGAAAAACTTTCTTTCTGACTACTTTCATAATGATTTGAAAATCAAGTTTATGTGGTAACCTAGGCTTTTAGTTCTCAACATTGAAATGAATCAAGTTATTATTGTCCGGGTCTAAAGCTCCTAATGTTGTTAACAAGTTTTTTCACTGTGTAGGGCAACTTTGGAGTACTTCTAAGGTAGACATTGCATAAGGTTCCTGAGCGAGATCTTCAACTATATTATAAAATTGAGCAGCTCAGGAATTAGAGTTAAATACTACCTTCCGAAGAGCACTCTTAGGTGGATGCAAAATCATGTCGAGAGTAGGCTTCTCGATAGATAAGGGGACAGTAGACGAGGATTGTGGAGAACTAGTAGAGGGAGCTTTCCATGAAGAAGAATGATCTTCTTTCTTATCTGCGGGTTTGTAATAATTCTGACTTCGAGTTTGCAGATTGATGGTATCTGAGGACATCATACGAATTTCCTTCTATGAACTAGAGTTACCCTAATTAGACATGTGGTCTATTAGTTGTTATTGAGAGGGAAAAGGATCCGTAAGTATTACGGGTGTGGGATTGGACTTCAGAAACTGGGAGATTTCATTCCGACGAGGAAACTCCTTTGAAAAATGGTCACCTCCACATAGCAGACGGGGATATTTTTCATTTCTTTTCCCTTTATCATTATCACTGTTAGTTGGTCTTGGAGTCTCCAATTGGTTTCTAGGTTTTTTATTTCTATTTTTACCTTTCTTTTTATTATTTCCTGAGGTTTGAGTACTTTGAATAGAGTTGACCTTGACGAAAACCTTAGGAGTTGAAGGAGTAGGGGTGGCATTTTGGGGTTTCTTGGTAGGTTTCGCTGTTGATGGGGACTAGATTGAACCAACAATCCCATCAACAGGTACTTCTGCTGGTGGCTTGGCAGGATCGGTGCTTGGGCGAGGAGCTTGAGGAATCAAGTCATAAAAATTTCCAGACTGGGAATAGACCAAGTCTAGATACTGGGCTTGACTAACATCCTACTCTTCAGTAACAACACCGCCCATAGCCACATCTCAAGCAATAAGAGGCAACAAGGATTTGGTAAACCAATCAGCTAACAACTGATCCGGAATAGGGGCCTTAATAAGCCTTCTTCGCCTTCTCCACTCATGAATATGATCGGATATGTGGGTGGAGGTGTTCTGTCGCAAAGAAGTTAACAGATCAGTGCCCGTTTCATAACGAATAGGAAGCTGAAAGTGTGTAAGAAACACGGTTTCCAACGAACCAAAATCCATAAATGAATGTTGTGGTAGTTCAATGTACCACTTTGTGGTTGTACCAGTCAAAGTTCGTTGAAAGATTTGTAATTGAACGGAGTCATCCATGAGGGAGTTTTAAGAACACCACAAATGGAATTTCATAACATGGTTCTTCGGATTGTCTCCCTGCTTCCCATCGAACATCGGGATATCCGATGGTAACTTTACCGAAATGGGAGCCCACTAGGGATTGTGTCGAATGGGATCATTAATCAACTTGGACAAGTTAGGTAAGTCTAAAGTTGCTAGGAAAGGTAACTGCTGGTTGGGTTGCACATACTAGTAATATTGATATGGCATATAATTACCAGTAGGACCATAAGTGGACTGAAAAATAGGTTGCTGTGATGAAGAACTACCAGAAAATCCACCCGTAGGGGGTTGATTTCTGGGACCAGGACTGCTAGGACTACTAGGGCCTCCAGGAGGAGGACCACCAGGGCCGACGGGACCACTAGGACCACTAGGACCACCAGGACCACCAGGAGGCAGACCATGAGACCCTCCATAGCCTCTGAAACCACTAGGCGGAGAGCCACCAGACCCTCCAGAGCCATAAGGAGGAAAGCCACCAAGCCCCCCAAGACCACTAGGACCACTAGGACCATAAGGAGGAAAGTTGTCAGATCCTCCAGGACCATTAGGCCCCCTGGGGGGAGGACCTCCATAAGGTGGTCCTTCGACACCTCCCGTAGTATGTATAGGTATCCCCCCCATAGCTGGCATGTAAGACCAGTTGGGTTGCCCCCATGGCATAAAAGTGTTACTAGAGTATGGAATTCCAGCATAAGGCATCCCTGTAGGGTTGGGTGGATGATTAACATTACCTACAAGTATGTGATAAGCATAAACTCTAGAAGATTGAATGGTTACAGGTTGTGCCCCCGAGGGCTAACCTAAACTAGATGGGGGATTGACCACATTAGTATGGGTGGGAGGGACATAAACTATAGATGGTTCTATATTAGAGGTCTATCCTTGACTAGGTATAGTTTCGGTGTTAGATAACATAGATCATGCCAGGGGTTGCCCCCTGGAAATAGAAGGTACAAACAAAACAGCAATTGAAGGTTGAGCCCCAGGTGCAGAAGACCTGGGAGGATTAGGAAAAAACATAATATGGGAGGTGGTATTTTGACCTGGGTTGTGGGGTGTTATTAGACGATCTATAATCAGTTCAATGGGTCTCATAGAATCGGCCAGTGAATAATATCCCACAGAAACAGATGTGGAACGTGATGGTGTCGAGTCTAATAAGTCATCTATCTGCTTGTCAATCTCCTGTGTGCGGAGAATGGCAGGATGGTATTGCCTACGTTCTTCTTCATCTTCAGAAGAGTTTAAACGGGTGCCAAATGAGGCAATGGCCTGTCCTACAGGGGTATCCAAAAATGGAGCATTGGGACCAAAATTCGGATGGGTAGTATCATCAACATGACCTTCCGTGGGAGAATGGAACGAGGTATTTCCCCGAGAAGGATATTGGACCAAGGGAGGTGAGTGTGAAGAATATGGTCCTCCACTTTCTGCAACCACATTATCTCCCACTTAGGAGGTGGTAGCAGCTCCTTGGTCGATATCTTCCATTGGATTTTGTCCTGAACTAGGAATAAAATCGGGTGGCAATCCCCGTACTCTTCTGGACTATCTTAACTCATCCAGTTTGTATAGTTCCTATCTAACCTAGGGTCTGAAAATCTAGAAAACACACCAAAAAATTTCCCTACACAAGCTATAGGTCAAAACAAGCACACTTAAAATAATAGGAGGAGTTCAAAAAGTCAGGTCTCTCACTAGGATTTTCAAGAAGGTGCCACTCGTGATATACCTCGAGGGTACGTGCGTAGTAATATCCCTGAATGTTGTTTTCGGTGTATGGCTCCAAGCAAGACGACCAAAGGGCTTTTCTCAGATGGATAGGGTATCCTAGTGGGGTCTCCCGATATACTCAAGGTACATGGGAGCTCAAATTGGTAGTAGTGCTGTCTAATGCATAACCATACACAAGGGGCCTTCGGATATACAATCGAGTACGTGAAGTACCTTTCTATTTACCTCAAGGGTACGTGGAAGAACCTTGTGAGTCCCAGAATGTAATGCAGACAAATAACGACAGCTCCTATGCTTAACGACGCCTGAACACGTCTCTAACCTATCACTCCAATTGCTACATAAATTTTAACCTATAATTACCGTTGATTTTAAAGTTGACGGTTAGGTGAATGCATGATGTTTTGACAGAAAATTAAAACCATGCAGTATGCTTATGCAAAAATATTTCACTTTACCGTTCAGTATGCCTACTTATGGGAGGGAAAGAGAGTATTTTATTTTGTTTCAAAACCAAAAATACTTCCAATCAACAGTCTTGAACACAAAATCAAAGACAAGCAACACTTTCCAAACCGATTTCTCTTTTTTGAAAGCAATAAAAAGGGGGAGAATCTCTTTTCCTAAAAGAAAAACAAGAAGCATACTACATGCAAATGCACTCTATTTTTTCAATTTTCTCTTAAAACATAGGTAAATCTAACTTAAAACTACCATATTTTTTATCTTGATTGAGATAGTTCTAAATGCATAAGAGACAAAAGAACAGGAAGAGCCTGAAAGCTTGTGAATCCAATCAGAGATCCAATGTCCAACGCTCAATGATGATAACCTAATCTCAGTAAAAAAAATTCTTTTTTAAAGGAAGGAAAAAGAAGTTCTCTATGCAAACAAGAAATGAAACTAAGATGCTAATTAAATGTTCTTCTTTTAGTCTATTCAACATAAATGAAAAGAGATCTTACTAACACCCTAATCTTTTCAAAAAACAAGAAATCCTTTCGCCAACACAACCAACAAGCACAGAAGCAAATGAACAATAAAAAAACCTAATCTAGCTTTTGAATTTCCCAATCAAACCAATTTTAAACCATAAAATTTCAAGCCACAAGAATCAGATTCTGTCACACAAGCCTGACAATGCAAGACTAAAAGCAAAACAACTCAAATTTTTACAAAAAATGAGGAAAATAAGGTCTTGGAATGATGCCTACCCAGCACCGCGCTTCTCTGGTGGTGACAAAGCGGTTCTATCCCAGCACTGCTTCTTGCCAACGGGATACAGGCGGTGGCACCGCGTACTGCTCACTCTGTTCAGGCAGTGGCACCACTCCTCGTCCACTGCATAGGTGCGGTTCCTTGTAAAAATCCAAAACACAAAGAGAACAATAGATCAAGTCAGTAAAAGACTAGATCAGGGTAAAGGATGATAGATTGAGTATAGAAACAGAGCATAAAAGGTTGAAATGATTAAGATCTGAACAGATCTGGAATTTTCAAACCCAAATTAACTAATTCAGATAGCAGATATGACTGAAGAGAGTTGGAGAAGGAGCCTAGATTCGTATAAGAGTTGAAGAACTGAGGAAGATCAGAACAACTGATACATATATCAATTCCCCAATGGAGTCACCAGATTTGTTAGCTGGAATATTTCACCTTCTGTGGACAGTAAGTGTTCCACTGGTCTGAATGGTTCAGATCCAGAAAAAATGAACGACAAAGGTTGAAGACCCTCCCTGGACACCATAGATACCTAGAATGTGATGCTTCGATAGTAACCATGTGTACCTGCAATTAGATTAAACATGCAAACACATAAAAGCTGCCAGAATATAATCTACCGATCCATGTTAGTGACTAAGGAATCTAACAACATATATGTGAAATCAAACAACAACGGTAATGTGGGACGGAATCAACTTTGCATTAAGCTAAAATGGAGAAGTTTATAACTAGTTAAGCCTTAGTGTTGACATGCATCTCCATGAAACCAAACACTCTCATCCCCATAAGCTCCAACTTTTGCTCTCTATGCTCTCTAATGGCTTGGGCCAAGTAATCAATCCAATAGCATAACAATACCTTAAGAGTCCTCCCCCCCAACCATGGACATGAGCTTGTATTTATAAGGCTCAATGGATAGGGATGGTTGAGAGATTTGTGGATGAGGTGGCCTCTAAGATCCTAGGATGGGGGATCTCGAGCTCAACTGACCCACAATGATAGGGATAAGGGAGGACATGAGGCTCATGATCTAGAAGCCTCGAGAATCTTCTCTTTTTCCCATTTTACCTAGGGTACCGCTTTTCTCCTTCAATGTAAGAGCGGTTCAGGTAAGAAACACTTATGGACTAAGGGGCATAAGCGGTGGCACCGCTTGTGGATAACAAGGGATAGGCAGTGCAATCAAGGTACCGCTCTTGGAAAAAGGGGAAGGCGCGGTGCTGATAATTTTTTTGAAAGATTGACAAAATGGTATGAGTTTCCACTCCAAGTGCTGGGATTCAGGGAAAGTAGGTATGATAAGAGTCTTATCACATGATGGTGACAAAATTTTGGTATAATAATGGTAGTTTGCAAGAAACCATGGGCTTCCTTGGGTGTTGAAAATATATAAATATTTGATTATACCATTAGTTTAATTGATGATGGTTTTCCATAAACCATGGGATGGGGCTTCCTTGGGTGTTGAAAATATATAAGCACAAAGTCAAATCCTTATTAAAAGAATATTTTATATTTTCTTTTTTTTTTTAAGTAAGAAGGGACCTTTCTATTACTGCATAAAACTGAGAATATTTACACGTGTTACTCCTAAAAGCATGGAGTCAGGCAATCGTCTACTATCCAAAACAGAAAAAAGAAGAGTATATCCCAAATGGAAAGTCGCAGGAGCATGAGATCTGCCCAGCCTTTAAACTTGGGCACTCGATCATGGTTACATGGATAACAATATAAGAGTCGATGAAGCATAACTAAATAAACAACAAAAGGGTAACAAAATAGGGAAATACCCGACCACAACCACATCCTAGCATCATCGAGACGACTCGACCTCATCCTGAGCGTCGTTGACGCCTTTCCCATTACTAGTACCCGCTTGGCTGGATTTCTCCATGGCCACGTCCTCCACTCTCAGAATGCGTTGAAATGGTGGCCCAGAGAGATGCAAAAGGCTACGCATATGATTGAGGTTATTCTCTGCCTTGTCTTTGACTTTTCCAACCATGATACGGATGAAATCCGCATAGCTCTCCCTCTCATTCATGGAACGAGATAGTATGAACTTGAGTTGCCAATAATGGGACATAACCACACCCTCTCTCGGCTTCACTCTAAATTCGCCGAAGATCTCCTCGTCCATGACCGCAATGGATTGATGGATGTGGGAAGGCGTCTCCTCGTTGAATAACTGTTGCCATTGATCTTCTTCCCCCATAGCTGGATCAGCCATTTCTCCACGGATATGGCGCTTGCGTTTTCTTCTTCTTCTTGGAACTTTGTGAATATGTGAGTGCTTCTCTCGATGCTTTCCTCTCTGCGAATGCTTAACCCAGACCCTGTCGACTATTTCTATGGAAATGGAGTCCTGCTGCTTCCTGGTTAAGTAATGCGATGGCACCTAGCAATATATTTTGGAAATGCATACACATGTGTGTGAGATCGCCCCTGCGATCGTCCTTCCATATTTGCTTGTCATTTTAGAATCCTTCATACTCGATGAGGTCTCTGTATTCACTGTTCCTGGCCTCTGTCTGTTGAATGTGCAAAGAGAGCAATCCTCCCATGTGAACCTCCTGCAACATTATCAACCATCTTGTCTCGAGTCTGTGTGGTACGTGCCATTCCTATTGACGCAACTTGGCCATGATTCCTTGGCTCTTCACTTGAGGTACTTGCACTCGTCAAACTGTCGTCGCTGCATCTCTCAGTGTTTCCTCGTGACTCATCACCTGCATCCAGGGAGAATATTTTATATTTTCATCCAAAGGAACATATATTAATAAATAAATAAATGCAAACATAAATAAAAAAGGAAATAAATAAACCTCTCCTCAGGTTTTGCAATGAAAAAAAGGTTGTCAAGCTCCAGAGATTGATCCCTCTGCGAGCTTGAGCCTAGGATTTGGATCTAGGATGGTAAATTTAAAAATGGTAGTACTACATTTTTCCTCTACGTGTTGGATGAGTATATTTGAAATGTATCTTGGATGAGTATCTATGTTTAAAACTATTCTGGTTTAGCTTCAAAATGAAAATCCAAGTAGTTCAAGTTCATAAATACAAATGCCTCTATTTCCCCACCTTCCTATTCGTATCTCTATTTTTAATGACACTTTTAAATATGAACTAAGTTTTTGTTGCTAATGAAACTACACACTTATATATATTTGTATATAGATTTTAAATATATGTTTCTCAAAGAAAAATAGTGTGTGGGAGGATTATTTAGTAGATAACTCTTTAATGCCTCACTCATTTGGAAAACAAATTGGTGCAAGTATAGATGCAAACCTATACATTCAAAAATAAAATTGACTAATTATATTAAGACCTTTAAATGTGGTCTTAGAATTTGACCTTGTAATTATAGGGTTTCACTAACTTCATTAATTTAAAAAAATAATATCATTAAAAATATATATAAAAATAGTGGTTTAAATGAATTATACAAATAAAAGAAATCAATCAATTTGATACTAAATTTATTTGTTAAGTAAACAATACATTGTATTTTAGAAGAAAAAGAATATATTGTGATATTAGAAGAACATGAATATCAATTTTCCATAAATAAAATTATATATATATATATATAATAAAAATTAATATTTCACATAACACTATGTAATTTTTATTTATACATAAAACATAATATATTTTTACAAATACATATAAACATGTTTCTACATGGAGAAACTATTAAAAAAAATATCAATTCGCCCCGCCTTCCTTCGATGACGAAGATCACATCCTAGATTTACTTGGAGCGTCCAAACCTAAGAGGAGGAATTGAATAGCAAACATAGAGTCTGATCCTACGTGTGACTCACCTCCCGCTCCCGAACATTTTGAAGATGGAAATCCCATGTTAGCTGGAGATGTTCGAGATTTAAGTATAGGCAATCCATCAGAGGAAAGGAATAGTAAAAAGCGACTCAATTTTGATTGAGGGAAACCCAAACCTATACTCCTGTACACCTGGTGGAATATTTTCATTTATCCCCCTCGTTTATGTCTTATTAAGTAACATATATTTCGAAATCAATTTAAAATTTATAAAACATATTTATTATGTATACGTAAAACATGATATATTTATATAAATACATATAAACATGTTGCTATTTGGAGAATATATATATATATATATCAAGTAACATATACTTCGAAATCAATTAAAATTTTATAAAACATTTAGACTAAAGATGTGTACAATATGGATAATATTTCATAAATCATGTTTACTCATTATTTATGCATAAACTTTATATTTATGAGAAAAGATATAATCATATTACACCTGCATTATTGGAATTGAATCCCGTAAAAACCAACCTGGTATGACAAGGGATATAGTTTTGTAAGAAATCAACAAACAATTGGTTTTTGGATTATTTTTCAATCTCTTATCATTTTGAGGATAGAAAGGAAGGAACCAAGATTCATGAACCACATCTCTCGCACAAAGAAATGGGGGTGTATCAACACAAATAGGCATCCCAATCCACCAACACAAATATGATCTTTCAATCATGATATTCCAATTCTAGAGCCATGGAAATCTATACTAACACCAACCAACATTAGCCACACACATACAATTACCTAAAGGTGCTACAAATAAACGAGAATCCCTATCCCTCCCTCGATTTTATATCCCTTCCCCCTCCAAACTGGTGGAGTGGGTGCGTTTAATGGAAATACATGAAATGAAAGGTATCAAAGTATTGTCTCAATTTTCTTATTGATGGTGTGTCCTTGCACATGCAAGTTTAGTGGAGTTTAGTAATAGCCATGCAAACATAGAAAGATATTAACCTTGAAGCAACTTAGACATTACAGAATGAATAAAACTAAAGTTAAAATTGATTAATTATTATGAAGGTCAAATTACTTTTATATAGTCATTACAAAAATGTTAAGAATAATATTTACTATATTTGAAACATCCCATTTATAAAAACAAAATAAACTACATGTCACAATAGAGAGCTTTGAGAAGATAATCAAACTCATCGTGTTATGATGTGTTCATGGCTATTGAGCATCTAAATGAGGGGTTCATTCCATCCATATTAAAAATAACTAGGATTATTATTACAAGATTTATATTACTTTGGAATGGATCTAATAGAACATAATATTTAGAGTATTTTCGATCTCTTATAAGATAAAGGTGAAACTCTCACTTGTGCCTAAGATAAGTCGTTGAGAAGATTCACTGCTAAAATCGTTTATGAAGCTATTATGGCCGAGGAAGGGTTCTACCAGACTTAGGGGTGGTACAACATTTTATGGTGGATGGAGATCCCAACTAAAATCAAATGTTTTATTTGGCTTGTTATGCAGAATAAGATTCTTTAACCTACAAAAGAAAGGTTTTATGGGACCTGGTGTCTATTGCTTATGCTTCTCGCAAGCTGAAAGTGCGAGCCATCTTTTTTGTCACTGCAATTTTTTTAAACAAATTTGGAGGGAGTTAAATATTAAATTGTATCTTTAGGAGTCTTGGGAGGTGGATAACATGCAGAAAGGTTTATCTGTATGGTTTCTATCCAAGATTAAGTACAAATGTCTTCCTTTATTCTGCATTTGGGAGGTTTGGAAATCTCGGAACCATTTTGTTTTTGGGAATGCCAATCCATGGGTGTCTCTTTTGTTTATTTACGTTCTTCAAGCTATGTCTGCTTTCTCAGAACCAAAGCAGACGATGAGGAATAGACTACACGTTCTTCTGGATCTTGATGAAGATACTCGTGTTGGTTTTTTCGATGGGGCCACTAAGGATGGTGTGTGTGGGGTGGAGATGATATTGTTCATTAAGAAGGATCATCCACTTTTTCTTAGGTTGGAAATGGGAATGGGAACAAATTCGAGGGTTGAATTTTTGGCTTGTTAGGGGCTTTTATGGTTTGCTCGGAGAAGAGGGGTGCTAAGAGCTAGAGTTTTTGGAGATTGCAAGCTTGTCATCGACTGGGTTAATGGACTGGTGGCGATGTAGTGTATTCATCTGGATCAATGGTTATTAAATTTGTGTCATCTAATTGAAGAGTTTGATGAGATATATGTTACACATATTTACAGAGAGCTAAAAGCACGAGCTAACTTGCTCTCTAAGGTAGCTATTGGTCACATCGATGGGCATATTTTTTTTTAGGAATATATTTCTACTCACTTGGTGGGCTCAGGCTATGTCTTGGTCTTTTAAGAATTTTTTGTTGACTTTTTACGTTTTGATGGCATATACGCTATTGTATTTTTGTTCAACCTTGTTATTTTTTTACCTACTATAGGATTGATTGATGTTATAAACCCTCTTGTTAGTTGAGGTATGGCGAACAACCTACTTGTATTGATAGATTGTTTATAATAACCTTCAACTGCTTCATTTATAACGACTAATCATTTATAACTTTGATTTCTTAAAAAGTAACAAGTTACCATTTTTTTTTCTTATTGCACAAATATTTTCTATCTTCTTTCTCTCTTCCTTGATATACCTTTCATTCTATGTCTAAGTCTACCCAATTCCCTTAATAAATCAAATCTTTTGCACACCTATTAAAGTACCAAGTCAACATAAACCTTAATTGAAGAATGCTTTATTTAAATATTATATATATATACTAACTACTTCTTAAAAGAGTGTGCCTAATCATAAACCTTAATTGATAATGCACACAATGCTTTATTTAAATATTATATATACTAACCACTTCTTAAAAGAGTGTGCCCAATAATAATTAGAGACATGCCCATTATCTATCCAAATCAATTCCTGCACGTTTGAGTCAAAAGCGTTCTTGCTTTCATCCTATTGTAAGACTATCATAAGGTGGAAAGTATTGATGACCAGAGTTGTCCATAGAACATATGTTGGAATTGTCGAATACTAAAAGAGAACTATTTTTGTGATAGTGGAAGGTTGAGAGTTTCTACTAATAAAAAACTATGTCATCATGGAGATGGTGTATGCCCCTATGCCTCTTACGCTAGGAATTAAAAAATTGTATCAATAAGGAGAATGATGATACTCAATGAACAAACAATTCAAGTGTTGAATGATGAATATATTATATTTTTGTGATTTTGGATGGGGAGTGCTAAAATGTTGTTGGACATAGTAATGTTACTAGCATGCCTCCACGTCTGAGTTTATAATGCCCCCGAGTTTGAGTTTATAAAATGGTGTAGGAAAGAGTAGAGTAATTGTGATAGTGTATGTCAGTTTGCCTTTCTAATGCTCCGTGCTTGCACATGTACTAGTGTAATTAAATATCCATGCAACCACATGTAATGTGCTCAACTAAACATCTTTGAAAAATATTTCAGAAAGTATTTAACATTCACATAAAAAATTGTTGAAGTTCCTTCTTGCTTGACAACTAGTGCTTTTCCAATTTTTGGTGAGTTCCATCGTGTGATTGGAAATTATAAGGAAAATCTTACTTGATCTTAATTTATTGCAGTAGTTAAAACTTTTATCATATGAAATGATAATGGGTATATGACGCTTGGCCTTTTAAGAGTGCTAATAGGCATTGGAAAGACAAAATACTAAACCCTCATAGGGAAAACAAAAGGTTCGTGTTATACATTTTATGGAAGGTATTTGGTATGTGGTTCCCACGTCTAAACCCACTTTATTGTCAATAAATTATTATTTGGGAACCCACTTTATCGTCAATAAATTATTATTTTCCCAAATTTAACTGTGTCTTTATCTCTTTCTAACATGACTAAGTCATTACCTCTATCTTTGTTCCAACCCGACCAAGTCTTCCTTCATCGATTTCTTCCTTTCACGGTCCCATTTGGAGACTTCTCCTTTTGACAATTTAAGCATGATAACCAACCTATCCATCGCCAACGATTCTTATGCAACATCCATCTTCAGCCACTTATCCCAAACCATGTCCACCAAATCCATATCCTTTAACTAGCTGTGATTAAATTCAAAAGGGTAACCTCCCCTACTACCATCCAAATCAAATTGAAACAGAAGAGGTAAATGATTTGAAAATTCGAAAGTATCAACCCAAGTTCTATATTTGTAAACGGATTCTATAAGAGATTTTGCCACTAGAAAATTGTTGGATAATGTTCCAAATCCACTAATCCAACCAACAAGAAAGTATCAGAGAAGTATTCCTGCATTGGGTCGAGTTTGGAATTATGTCCCGATATCTCAGTAGAATTCAAAGTATAGTTTAAATCACTTGTAATAATTAGATTTGGAAGGCGTAGAGTACCCTCCATAATGACTTGGTCCCAAAATTGTCTACATTCTTGGTAAGGACCATATTAGTTAATCAAGTTTATCTCTTGGTTAAAGCCAGTAAAGTTCCTTCTCAATAGAACACCAATCGAGACTTGAAAAGAAAGAAATTGTGCTTTATGAGGATTCCAAGTAGTGAGAAGGCCATTTGAAATTCCCACAACATATAATGTGCAAACCTCACCATCCAACCTAAGATTGGTAAAAATCTTCCTAGCCTTTGTACCTTCCACCATAGTCTCTTGGAAAAAAAATTATCTCAACGAATTTTGTCAAGTAACCTTTTTGGGGCTAAAAATTTAGGGAGACCCCCTACTCCCTTGAGATTCAGAGAGAGGCAAATCATTTCTTAACCCTATCTAGAGCTTTAAATTCTCTAAGAGCCTTGAATTAGATGGAACAACTAGAGGAGTCTATGAATCACCATGAACCTCATTTTTTTATTCTCCTCCAGGTTGTGTTTCCTAGCACTTCTAGTTTTTAAAGGAGACAACTCAGGTTTTATCTCGCCGTGCCTAATTCCTTTATTAATGGATAATTTGGGATCTTTTTCTCTTAATAACCTTTCCCCACTTCCACCCCTGTGCCCATTTGTGAAGCCCCCAATTTACTGGCAAATTAGATATATATAACTGTAAAGGGCTCCTTTTACCATCTCCAAATAAGAGGGAATGCGAACAATATGTTTACCTTTAGCTTTGGCCTTAGAATCAACCAAATTACATGTTGTTCCCACGACTATATCCTCAGAGTTATCTAGGAGACAAACACCTTTCGCTTCCCCCGCTAATAATATAGTATTCCTCGAAGAAGGGACCAAACCAAATTCTCTTCCCCCTTGGGTGCATATCAGAACATGGATTGTCATGATTTCTTGGGTCCTCCTAATCTCCATATCACCATACTAAGACTCGACTAGACTGACTAGCATCCACCCATTTTCCCAAACTAGTCCTGTCTTGTAACAAATCAACCTCCTCACTACTCTGATTTGAAGCATCATGTGACAGAGAAAGTCTTTTACCACATAACTCTCCACCCATAAAATCCCTAATTAATTCAAGAGATCTAACTAAATATTATTCTAGATCATTTAATGATGAACAAAAAAGAAGGCCATAACTTTGCATCTTACCGTACAAGCGTGACCCAACAATGGTTGAACCCAGGATGGATACACAGCGAGAGTAGCCATGAATATCGTCCAGGTCCTCCTAACTGTGCACACTTCTATCGTCCAAAGAATATGTAATGTCCATATCCCCCAAACCCTACAAATATGAAGTAGAGGATGAAACCATGCACTGCCTCCACAAATGGCCAATTGCTTTGCAGTTTGAACAACAAAAAGGAATTCCCTAGTAATAAACCTCCAGCTTAGGCATCCTTCCTCCACTCTATCTCTAGATTTTCCACCAACCCCAATGAGATATCCACCTCTATTGGTAGTCAACCTACTCGTTTATCCATTCCTCTAAGCACATCTTGATCCACATGAAAAAAATGACCCATTTTGTTCCCAACTACTTCAAATGTTGTCTTGTTCCACATGGCCAATGAAAAACTAGGTAGAAGAACCCACATGATTCTAAAGCGTATACTCTCTGTTTCGGGGTTGAAACTCGTGTGCCATATTTTCAACATGAGGCTCCCATCCCCCAGCCAAATACTTTGGAGAATACTCGAAGCAAAAGCCCCTTTCTTGAACTTAAATCCGTACCATCCTTTCAAAAGAATGGAGATATTTGGTTTGTAACCCACAATAGGCCCCCAAACCCTTGAAACCCAACTAGCAATCTCACTACTCTTCATTGCTCTGTAACTAAATTTCCCTACTAGTCCCATCATATGGAGCTCAATCATGTCATCCAAACCGACATTGCAGCCTAAAGCCATCCTTACCACTTCCCCTTGGCTCTTCTACATTTTGTTCTTCTTAGTGTATTTCTTCCTTTAGGACGGTAGCTTCTACCGTGGAATTTTTGCTTCCTTTTTCTCAAACCCTCCTTCTACGCCCTGAATTGCACTTCGTTGAGAGCCAAACGTGTGCTCACCTGTCTCATTTGGAAAAGGATCCACTTGTACCTCCTTCCCTCTAGACGAGGCCGCTCCATCTTGAAGATGAACGACAAGTGCTGGTAAGTTGTTCTCATTTCCTTCCACAAGTAGTATAGATTTGTCAATAACTGGAACAAGGTCGATTTCTGATTCACAGACACATGCACACTTCATAGCACTAAGTTCATCAATTGACCTTATAACCCCAACCTCTTCCAACCACTCATCTAACATGTTCTCCAGCATCACTATGTGGTCCTCATTCTCAAAGAGCACATCCATCTTCAGAGGAGTTAACCGACCGGTTCCCGGTTTAATCCTCCCATTAATCTCCAACCCTTGACCCTTAACTAGAAGACACACAACCCGCATGAGGAAGGATTGACAGGTTGTTGTTCTTTACCCCAGTTCAAGCCCTCCTTTGCCAACCAACAAAAACTTTCTAATTCCAATGTCTTGGATATCCCCTCAGTACTACTACACCACCTCTTTTGACACAAATATTCAACTTCTACCTCAACAAACCAACACTTAGGGTTTAATGTTACGCTTCCAAAAAAAATTATAACTTGTGAGACCAATTTCCAACTTATGTGTGCTCCTACGTTCTCTTCTCAAAAGCTTAACATTAATAACCCGATTGCTCTTAAACCTCATCATTAAAAAATCTCTATACTTTTTTTAAATTTAGAAATCTTTATATTTTAAAATTATAGATTCATGATGAACATCATTTTAATATACTTTTATGGTGGTCGTGTAGACCCCCAAAAAATGACGATACCATATTATCAAACTAAGCACAATCAATTTAAAGATTAAAAATATAAACAACCTTATTTAAATGAAACATGCCACACTGAATGATTGGGCTTCCAATTAATTCATTATAGTTTTTTACAAGAATGAAAGAAAATTAAAAATATAAACAACCTTGTTTAAATGAAACATGTCGCACTGAATGATTGGCCTTCCAATTAATTCATTATAGTTTTACAAACAAGAAATGAAAAAGAAAACTTTAGTGCGATAGAGCATCGCTTTTAGCTCTATCTTTTTCCCAGACTTTGCCAGTGATGCTCTGCTTGCATTCGCACATGCTGAATAGCGTAATCTCCAAGCAACCACGGCTCATATGCCAAGTCAACGACTGTTTTGTAAAATATTACGCAACTACATTGAAATTGATGTTTAAGTTGATGCCGGAAATTGGAATTACTTGGCAGCTTCTCTGTTTTACAGCATCAACGTAACTGCATCGAATACGAAGAAAGGAAATAAAAGATGTTAAAAAATATGTCACATTACTCTGAACAATTATTGAAAGATAGAAGATATTCTGTGTCCGTATGAGATTTGTGGTTCCCACGTCGAAATGCTGTTTTACTGTTATAAAATTATTCTCATACCAATTGACCCGAAGAACTCGTGGTCTTCTTCCTGAGTCATGAACCCCGGATATTTCCTTCCTCATTTCGCTGTTTTTCCGTGTTTCTGTCGCATTATAAGCTGCAACGCATATGAGTTGAGGTTGGGGATTCGGTGGCTTTCCTTTCCACATTCAAGTCTTGGGTTTTATTAAATTCGTAAACTCTTCACGGAAAGTTGTTCACATTCAAGCGTTTTACAGTCAGACTTGCTGTCTATATAGAGCATATAAGCATTGGAGAGGGTTCAGGCAAACGCATCAGAGTTTGGAACCCTAAAGTGTTTGTATTGGGTTATCTCTAAGCATTTAAATGGCGGATTTTCTTCAACTTTCTTCGGTCATCGGATTCCCTGCAGGCTACTACAGTCTCGCTACCCCGAGACTGCTGTTTCCCTTAGCATTAGTGTTATATTATATAGAGATTGCTATGAGTTGGGCTCTTCATCTTGTTGGGCTCGCTGAGTCTGGAGAACCCGACAGCTATTCCCGGCAAGACTTCCCTGAGATGATCTCCTCTTTCGTTCCTTCGGTCTCTGCGGATACGATCAGAGACAACTTGCCTCTCGTTACATTCGGGAAATTTGCAGAGAGATTCTCTGAGTCGATGGGGGATGATCTAGTGTGTAGCGTTTGTTTGAGTTCCTTCGAGGAAGAGGACCAAATCAGAGAATTGTGTAATTGCTGTCATATATTTCACAGGAATTGTCTGGATAAGTGGGTTGATCATCGTCAGACGACGTGCCCTCTCTGCAGATCTTCTCTTATGCCCGACAGAATACTCGATACAGAGGTGAGTAAATCTGGCGTCGTCGATCAGATCGCTTATATTTTCAGTGAAGATTTAGCAATTTTGTCATAGCAGAGATATTGCAACAAAGCCAATGGTTTCCGCGTAAATAATGAATTGGGTATGATGTATTTGTAAAAACAGTTACCAATTAATAGATGGGATATGATGGTAGCAGAGAGCCGTGAAGCAATCATGTCCTCTGCTATGGAATCCAGGGATGAGCACACGGTTTCTGTTCATTATGCAAAACGCGTTTCACTGAAAAAAAATGTTTCTGACACATTCTGTGGCCTACTGGTGACCAAAGAATTTTAGGTTTCTGAATGTAGACATGACTGACTGTTCCATTCCTGTAATTTTTGGAATATTTGTAATTGTCAATTTTTTTGTTTGAAGGACTGGTTAATTTCTCAAACGTTTAATATATAATAATGACGCGTTTGTATTGTAGCATCTGTTTTTTTCATTGGTGTAGGTTTCTAGATATTGTGCAATGTGTTTTTGTCTGTTGCTTATATAAGAAAAGTTACATTACCCCAAGAGTATCACATCATTACAGAAATCAGTATCACGTTTTATAGGTTAGACAATACAAAGTTATATTTGAAATGTTTTAAATTGAAGGCTATATTTTAATCTATATTATGCTGTAAAATGCATATTCAAAACGATTTCAAAAGAACTTTTAAAGAGTAAAAGTATTGCAGATTGAATAGTTTAGCGTTAGCAATCCACTCTACAATTTAAAGTTTCACAAATTATTTTTTTTTTCACTGCAAAAATCCTCAAGGGTTGGTGTTAAAAATTGTAGTTATATGTCTTAATATTAATATTTATAAATCCATTTCCTGACATCCATTTGCCAGCACAATTTGTACCATTAGCACTTGAAATTTGTACCATTAGCACTTTTTCAAGGAGAAGAAATTTGTTTTTGGTATTCATATAGAATTTAAGTGAACAAAAATTCAATATATAATAATATCCGAGTCCACTTTCATAGGTGTCATAACAAAAGTACCCTTTTTCAAGCCTTTCCATACATATAATTTCAACAAAAAACAATTATCCTGAAGGCTCGATACAACGCTCAAAGACAAGTGAGAGATCTAGTTAAAATACTAGAGTTCAACAAGAAAAAACATAAACCGAAAGTCTTCAAAGGGAAAATATTTGTATAGAGTCGATGAGGACCAACTCTGCCTCAATGTATTACTCAAAAATTAGGAGACCTTCTTGCATGCCTAAGGCTTTCTTAGAAAGCACGTCTGTCACCACATTGTATTCCTTGTATACATGAACAATATCAACCTGCAGGAAAGAAACAAAAGTTGGGAGGTATGCAAGCACCATTGAAGAAGATCGAGAACTTGAAGTTGGGATCTTGTGCTAGCCCGGTTGATAATCGCTAATGAGTCACCACAAATATGTAGAAGGGTATTCCAATACTAGACACGAGTAAAGCAAGCCCCATAAAGTCAGGAGTTTAATTCTCATATTAGAGCCAATGCCACAATTAATCCATAACTTAAAATGATGCATCTCGTTCAATACCACATACATACCTGCGCCACAATCATTAAGTTGAGCAGCCCCATCGAAATATCCAACAATCAATATGATCTTAGGAGAGGACCAATATGACAAAGGTTTTTTTTCATGATCTCCAAAGTGTAATATTTATACAACCCCAAAGCTCTGATACTACTCGATAGTATTGAGGGAGTCTTCTCTTCAAACATGGAAAAATTCCTAGATTTCCATATTTCCCAGCAGATGAAGATCCATAGGAGTTTTTTGTGCTTTTCAGTTTTGACCCAATGCTCAAGATTGTGACTCTACAAAAGTAGAAGTATCCAACTATTAGTCTAATGGATATCATCTAGTATGGTCTTCGACAATCGAGTATACAAGGAGCATGTAACAAAATGATAAAAGATACATTCTACTTCAAGATTACAAAGGTGGAAAATATTAGGCCCAATCCATCCTCTTCTTGAAAGGCTATCCCAGCTAAGGATATTGTTCTCGCAGCATAACCAGATGAAACATTTTTAGCTTTAGAGGAACTTTCGAATTCCAGATGTTCTTGTACCACCAATTATGAAACTCAGATGATAGGGAATGTACAATGAAGAAATATGCATCCTTGGTCATGACCTTCCCAGTGAATTTGTTTCCTGTCCAAACTAATACATCCTCTACCTCTAATAAGAAGATGTCTTGTCTATTCAATGTGCCAATATACCTCGACCATTCATCAACCCAAATACTACAAAGCCCCAAGTCTTTAGTAGTGAGCCAATTTGAAACAGAAGACCATAACCATGGAGGTTTTTGATGGAATTTAAAGTTGTGAAACCCATTTCAGACAAATAATCAACGATGAAAGGAGAAACTATGAAGGAAACTTCTCCACCAATATAAGTATACACCCCTAAAATCACCAACTTACCATTTCCAATCCTCCACGCGTGTGCTTTACTGATCCACGAGAAGGATCGAATGAAACCATTCCAAATATTGGATGAACCCCTGACAGACTTGACATCATTCCTAATCCTAGTTAAAAGAGGTTGATTCTTAAGATATTTAACATGTATAACTTTTGTCCATAACCCTAAGTCGAATAGTCCATGCAACAAGATTTTAAGACTGAGAGACAAACCAAACTAGAAAATAGTTTTGATATTCCCACCACCATAACAAAAAGGTTTAAATAATTTCTCCCAATTCACTAGATGAATCTTCTTTCCACCCTAAGTTCCAGACTAAAGAAAGATGAACATTTTCCACCTAATCACCTAAAGTATAGAAACATGAACTTTCACAAAGCATATCCAGTACACTGGTATTCCCACTAGTACCGAGTGGACAAGGGTAAATCAATGTCCCATAGATAGGAATATGAAGGAACAATGTTTAATCCGACTCTGAAATGTTTTAATCATCCACTCTTAGTCAACTACTCTATAACCAAGGGGTTTCAAATAATACTCCAAATACTTAAATCCTGAAACCATCTGATCAAATTTAAAAGGCAATAGAGAAGCTTACATACATAGTCCCCATATCCACTCTATTCCTAAGAAAAATGGTTTTGGAAGTACTAACCTCCATCCTTGATGCAACACATAAGAGGCTAATAATCTCATTGAAATGTGACTACTCCTCCACTATGCCAACACCAAAGAGGATAACATGATCAACAAATAAAATATGTGAAATTAATAAGGAGGATACTTTTATACCCTGAATTTTTCCTTCACCTTTAGCAATATCGATCAATCTGCTTAAACCTTCGATGACCATTAGAAAGAGGAGTAGTGAGAGGGGAAACCTTATCGAAGGCCTCTTGATAATTTGAAAAATATTGACAGAGACCCATTGATAAGGACCACAAAGCATGCTAATGAACTACACCCCATAATCCAGTTAGTGACACCCAATGGAATACCAGTCTGCAAAAGTAACAGTCTCAAGAAACCCCAATTCACTCTGTCGTATGCTTTAACAAGATCCATCTTGATAATTAGAGCATCCAATTCCTTAACCTTTATGGAGTGTAAGCATTCTTGGGTGATTCCCACCGCATCCAATATCTGTCAATTGCCAAGGAACTCAAACTAATTAGAGGATATGAAATCAACAAGCTTGGCTTGATCCTATTAGAGAGGATTTTAGTTATAACTTTATATAAGACAAATTTCAAATAGGAAAATACTCTATAGAGGTTTCCATCTTATCACTTCTAAGGATAAGAGTGATAAATATAGAATTAAGGGCTCCAACAACATATCCTTCGATTCTAGATTGCTCCACCATCTTAAGCAAATCGTTCCCCAACAGATGAAAAAAGGAAATGTAAAATTCTGCAAGCCAACCATCGGGACTTGGAGTTTTATCCCTTGCAAAATCTTTCAAAAAATCAACAATCTCCTTTAAAGTGACCAAACTGCCAATAAGAGAACCTTCCTCCTCAATAAAAGGAAGGAAACGAGGAAATAACCTTTAGCTAAGATAGGAGAATTACTATGGTCTTTAAAAAGCTTGGAAAATTGTTCAACAACCAACTTTTCAAGATCCTAATTTAAACTCACCTAGTTTCCATTTCCATCCTGAAGGTCCCAAATAACATTAATATTCTTCCCATGACTTGCATAACTATGCAAAAAAATTGTATTGTTATCTCCATGTGAGATCCTAATGGCTCTACTTTTTCAGACATCATGTATTTTCTTCTTGAAAGAGTATATAATATTTCCTATGTTCTAGATCTATAAGTCTCATTGTGTCCTCTCTGGAGAGAATGTCTCAAGAGTTCAAAAAAATTACCTGATTTATACTGGCTTCGGTGTTGATCAATTCTTTATAATTTAATAGTTTTTTACAGTTTTTCCCAATCTCCCACAAGATGCTTTAATGATTTTAATTTCCCAACCTCTCTTTTCATATCATTTGCTTTATTAGGACTTCCCAAGGAATTCCAATTTGAACTAACAAGAGTGAAAAAGTCATTGTCTTGCAACCAACTATGTTTAAATTTAAAGGGAAATTTGTGTCCCGAGTGAGATCCTTCCATTTGGAGAAAGATAGGGTTATGATCATATATAATGAAATCAATCACCCAGGACCGATTTCTATCCAGTGAATCGGTGAAGGACTTTGAGAAGAGAAACATGACAGCCTGGTTTCTACCTTCAAGGCGAGTGCGTCCATTCCATTAGGTAGGACTAATTTTAGCTAGTAAAACATCCACTAATTGATGACTCTAGAAAAGTTGGGAGAAAAAATATTATAAAGGGTCCAAACATGGATGATCCCCCAAAATTTCATCCATTGAAAGATTCATATTAAGGTCACCTACAATAATAAAATTAGGATTATTTAGAATGCCACAACTATAAACAGACTGTCAAAAAGCCTCATGATTCTTATAGGGAGCATAACAATTGAGTATGGATATGGTATCCTGTAGACCCTTCAACTTTCCTTTAAGGAATATTCTCCCATAAGTTTGAAAAGTTCTCAAATCTGTGGATAAAGGGTTCCAACCAGCCAATAAACCACCCAACAATCCAATGGAATCGGTGGCACACACTTCCCAAGAAGGAAACAATATGGGGAAGGAAATACTAGTATAGGAGTTGGTACACATGGGTTCTTGGGGTAAGACAATGTCCGGCTTGATAGTGGAAAAGGTATACAAAGGGATATGAAATCAGGATGAACCCCAAATTCCCTTAAATTAAAAGAAAAAATCAACATTAATCACCCTTGGTGGTAGGAAACGAAGCTCTAAGGGCTCGAGGACTAAAATTACAATAATAAGGATTCATAGTGGTTGTATCTTTAATCCATACAGAGAGGGGGGACATATTTTCCTCCATGCACTTTGTTAGGAACATCCACGGGGTTTAAACCATCTTTCTTACCTTTATTTTTGTTTTTAAAATGGTCACATTATAGTTCCATATGGAGGCAATGGGAGACACTGAGGGATCCCTTGTATCTCGATTTGAGAAAAGTTTCAAAGGAGACTTGTTGGAGACCCCTTTAAACAAAGAATAAGAGCCTTGAATGTCCCCACATGTAGGTTAAGTATTAAACAGGGAAGCCCCCTCAACCGAGTACCTAGGTTTCTAACAAGGAGGAAAATCATCAATCTTAACCACCAATCCACCACTATCTGGCGAGTCAAGGACCCCCTCTAAAAAAATTGGAGAATTACAATGAGATTCAAATAAAAAACTCCTATTAAAACCCTGAGAGGTGGCAATATGGTTAGAATAAGAAGAAAGTTGACATTCCCCATCCTTCATAGTATCAGAGCCAAACTTAGATTTATACAATGTAGACTATCTTTCCATAGAATCTAGAAGTAAAAAATCCCCTTTATAAATACCTTCATAGGGTGAAGGAGAGTCACAATGATACATAGCTTTATCCAAGCCTAAATTGGGAGAGTGGATCGGCTCCATTATTGAACTCGAGACCCAATCTTTCTTAGAAGATGCATAGAGGTCCATAGAGTCCGAAAGGAGGTTACCATACAAAAGTTCGAGGCATTTATTTTTAAGGTGACCAGTATTCCAGTAGTAATGGAAACATAATGGTATATTCAAGTAATCCAATATAAGGGTAATAGTCTGGTCACCCCACAAGATATAGACCTATGTAGGAAGACCCTAAGAGACATCCAAATCCACCAAAACCAAATCCATGCACTTGTCAATGACATGAATCAATTATCATCAACCACCATGAATTTCCCTAGATTATTCACCAACCCAATGAAAATATATTTAGTCCATAGTGGAAGGGGGAACCCTAGAAAGAGAACTCACAAATGACACTTAAGAATCTTCTCCCATAATGGGTTAAATGAAGAATGCCATCGACTGAGGACTAGAGAGCCAAAACCAATAAACCATAGTCGTTCCAAAATATTTTGAGCATCATACATATCCAGGAAAAGGAATACCATCTAACCATTTGTAAGGATATTGATATTCATGGTGTAGTTGATCAAGGTTTTCCAATGATCCCAAGTCCAAGCCACTAAATCCTCCTTATTCATCTTGATGTACTTGACCCTACCAATTAATGCCTGCATGGTTAAAGATTCAACTCAATTTAAGTTCATATTGCATCCCACTACAAACTATCGGTGTTTATGCTCCTTGGCTTTGTAGGCTTTGATATGACGAGAGATTTTTTCCCTAAACCTTGACACTACATGGCGAGTAAGGAAGTCAGTAAGGGACATAGTAGTATCAAGTTCTGATAGATAATCATGGCGAAAGGTGGGTACCAACAGTTCCTTAATGCTTGCAATTTTGGTTGCATCACAAGAAGTAGACACCAAACCACCCAATCTAGGGTTTTGAGAACCCCCATGCTTCCCAACACCTTCCTTTAGTGAGTGATGGGGAGTACTGGCTATATATCTAGTCCTGGGGTCTTGTCAAGCCATCCCTATCAATGAAACATGAGAAAATATATGAAACAACAAGTGGGGAGATGGAAACACAATATTATAGGGGAAGAGTTCTAAAATGGGAAAACACATAAAACAAAGCTTAGAAAAGGAAAACCGCTATGAAGAACAAACTATTCGTAGAAATCGTAGAAACTCCCTACTTTTTCTTAAACATGGTTGTGTTAGGTAAATAAATCCCGATTCAATTTATTTCATAGCCAAAGCATTTATTTATACATTTACAATGACTCTTGGGATCACACATCCGAGAGTCTTTTCATCTTCCTATTATTTACACTAACGTATAATCCTGACGGATTATATTCCAACAATCCCCCTCTTAATCCGAAGGGGTGTTAGTAAGTCCGAGCATGTTTTTTAATCTTTCAAACTTTTCTCGTCCGAGCATTTTGGTGAAGATTTATGCAACTTGATCATTTGTGGAACAATGTCGAAGATGGACTGTCTTGGCCTCTACATGATTTCGAATCAAATGATACTTTGTGTTGATGTGTTTGGTTCGATCATGGAATCTGGGATTCTTAGCCAGCTTGATTGCAGAAGTATTGCCGATCAATAATGGAGTGGAGTTCTCTTGTTTTTCTTGCAAATCTTCAAGTATCTTCCTGAGCCATACTATTTCTTTCGTTGCTTCAGCTACAGCCACATATTCTCCTTCTGTTGTTGAATCTTCCGGAACTGACTGTTTGCGTGATCTCCATGAGACAGCTGCTGATCCAAGACTCAGTGTATCCAGAAGTTGATACTCCTGTCTCCTTATCGCCATCAAAATCTGAGTCTGAGTACCCAATAAGTTTGAAGTCATCCACTTTAGAGTACTTGAGTCCAATGTCTTGAGTCCCCTTCAAGTATCTTAGAACTCTTTTTGCAGCTGACCAATGTCCTTCACAAGGTTTATGCATGAACCTTGAAAGTATGCCAACAACATAAGGAATATCTGGTCTAGTTGTTGTAAGGTAGATAAGACTTCCTACAAGTTGTTGATACTTGGTCGCATCCTCAAATTCTTTTCCTTCGCTTGATGTGAGCTTCATTTTCTGTTCCATTGGAGTAGAGATAGGGTTGCATTCTGTCATGCAAAATTTGTTTAGTAGTTCTCCAACATATTTTTTCTGAGATAGGAATATGTACTTAGGATATTGAGCGACTTCAATTCCTAAGTAATAGTGGAGATGTCCCATATCTGTCATTTCAAAGATCTTTTTCAAATATTTCTTTATGGATGCTATATAGCTCTCATTGTTCCCTATTATCAAAAGATCATCTACGTACACCACAAGATACACAACAGATCTTCCAACTTTCTTTATAAACAATGTTGCATCATCAAGATCAAAATGTTCAAAATTTAA
>LPNX010774875.1:328483-340137 GCA_001517045.1 Pseudotsuga menziesii
GCATATCCTTTTGCTACAAGCCTCACTTTGTGATTGTCAAGTGAGCCATCTGATTTGTATTTGTTCTTGTACACCCACTTGCAGCCAATTTGTTTGGTTCCAACTGGAGGGTCAACCAGCTTCCAAGTTCCATTCTTCATGAGTGCATCATACTCATTCTGCATAGCTTCTTTCCACTCAACTCGAGTAGAAGCTTCTTCAAAGGAAGTTGGTTCAAAGTTAGCAGATAAATTAAATTCATAATCAAATGATACATCCATGTCATCACCTGAATTATCTGCTTCTCCTCCATCTTCATGTCTTTTTGAACTTCTCATTCCCATCTTTCCAACTTCATCCGAATGGACACTTTCAAGTGTCTTTGTGGCCCATTTAGGAATCTTCCGTGATGGTCCTGGTTGATCAACTGGTGGTGCTTCATCATTGATTGAGAGTCTTCCAATTCTCTCAATCACATCATCCAGTTGAATCTCTTGTTGAGGTGAAGTAGCAGGAACTTCTTCATGTGGGGGTGTTGGTGCTTCATAAGGAAATTCCAAAGGTTGATCCAGAATAGGAATCCCCCCTTCAAGGTTTGGAATTTCATATTCATTTTCAAAATATTTCTTTGGATGAGGATATTTTTCCAAATGATTAAGCTGTCTCTCAATGGACTGGTCATTTTTATTAATTTCAAGAAAAATGACATCTCTGGAAATAACAAACTTCTTGTTTACCTCATCATACAGACGGTATGCCTTGGAGTTTTCTTTGTACCCTAGGAAAATGCATTTTCTGCTTCGAGCACCAAGCTTGTTTCTTTTCTCCTTTGGAATCAAGGAATAACAGGTGGAACCAAAAACTCTGAGATGCCTGACTGAAGGGAGATGGTCAAACCACATTTCATATGGAGTCTTGTTATCAAGAGCATTTGAGGGACTTATGTTTCTCAAATAGGCTGCACATTTCACTGCATCACCCCAAAACATTAGTTTTACATTCTTGAAAAACATCATTGAGCGTACCATATTCATTATGGTTCTGTTCATTCTTTCTGCTACACCGTTTTGTTGAGGATTGTAGGGAAATGTAGTTTGATGTGCAATTCCATGTTGGCGAAGATAATCTTCAAAAGCATTTGAATTATATTATTTCCCATTATCAGTATGAAGTGTACCAATTTTAGATTGTGCTTGTTTTCTATCAATGCATGAAAGTCCTTGAATGTTTGAAATGCTTCTGATTTTGTCTTTAATGCATAAATCCAGCACATTCTTGAGTAGTCATCAACAAAGGTCATAAAATACTTATTCCCATTGGTAGAAGGAGTTGGCCAAACATAAATCAGAATGCACTAATTCTAATTTCCTACTTGCTCTGAAATTAGATTCATGGAATGGCAGCTTACTGTGTTTCCCTAATATACATGCATCACATTTGCTCTTATCTTTGGGAATGGTGGGCAAACTAAATACACCATTCTTTCTCAACAAATGAAGACTGTTATAATTTAGATGACCAAATCTTGCATGCCACAATAAACTTGATGACAAATTACCTTCTCCATGCTGAGAGAAGTAGGCATAGTTCTAAACTCTTGCAGATGAACCCTTTAGCTTTAGCAGCTTCCCATCTTCGTATCCAGTCATGATGACTTGGTTGTCAGAGGACTTTCTTATTTCTATGATTCCATCAAACATGTGGATGGAATGGCCTTTTTGTTGAATCTCCACCAAGGACAGCAGGCTTCTCTGCAACTCTGGAAGATAAAGAACATTCTTCAACAAGAAATCAGGGAATCCAGGCATCTTCAGCTGAATGGTGCCCATTCCCTTTGGTTTAAGACTTGACTTATCTGCAAATTAAACTATGCCATTTATTGTTTCATTAAGTTCTTCAAAACAATCTTTTCTAAAAGTCATGTGTGATGTTGCACCAGTATCAAGTAGCCAACAATCTTTGTAAGATGAAAGTGAAGTCATTTCATTAATTCCAAGATTACAATGTGCAACAATACAATGAGCAGAATCAGAAGATTTACTAGCATCTTGGTTTTTATTGTCATCTTTCTTCTGGTTATGTATGTCTTTGATGGAGTCCCACGAAGCCCAACACTGATCTGATGTGTGTCCAGTCTTTCTACAACGCTTGCACTGCAAATCTGATCTTTTGCTAGAGTTGTTTCTGCCTCCTCTACCTCTGAGGTTTCTTCTTCCTCTGCCTCTCTTGCTGCTTTCTCGTTTGGATTGGTCTTTGGTGTGGTTCTTTGCTTTTTGAGCAAAGCAAAGTGATTCTCCAGAATGCTCGGTTGTCTTCTTACCAAAGGCTTTCTCTCTGTCAGTTTTTTTTTCTACCAGGGTGTCAAATGTTAGTGATTTGAACTTGTCACTTGCTTGCAACGACTCAAGATAGTTGGAGTGAGAAGGATACAAAGATTTTACAAATACTGCAAGGGGAAGATCTGGTTTCATACCAGAGGCTTGGATCTTGTGCATGATATCTTTGATTTCAGAGGAAACTAACATGGGATCATTGTCTTTTACTTCTAAACTGAATAGTTTTAACATTAGTTGAATAACTTCCATTTCAGAGTGTGAATCATATAGTTCTTTTAACATTTTTAGTGCTTCAAAACATGATTTTGTAGGCAATATCTGCTGGCTCACCTCTTCACTGACTGTGGCAGTGATTACCGCTAAAGCTTTCTTGTCTTTTGTTCTCCAAATGGCATTCTCTTTCTCGGATTCTGGAGGTTCTGGGTCTCTGGTTATGGGCTTTCCAGCAACTGTCTCTATTGTGGTGCCTTCGCAAATGCCATCCCAAAGGTCATTGTAGATGAAGGCAGATTTGATCTTCCTCCACCATTCTGGATAAGTGTCTTTGCCAGTGAGAGTGGCACCAACTATAGATGCTATAGATTGCATCTTTTGCAACTATTTACAATAATGAACTTAATATGACAAAGAGAAATAGAAAAAAAATAACCTTGCAGGTCTATAGTCTCTCCCAAGGTGATTTACAACGTAGTCTTTACGGTCTTCAATGCATATAGAAATAAATTAGATTCACACCAACATAGCTCCTTGAGAGAGGTCATAGGCACAAAATAGTCCTCAATTTTTTTTTTATCTTCAGATAAACCAAACATATGTTTACACCAAACCACGATCACGATCCCAACCAAACAATTATAATAAGCACATTCCCTCGCCAACAACAGAAATATTAGAGCCACATAAAATATAAGAACCAAAGCAGATCAAGCCCTAAACACCATGCTTATCTTCTCCAGGAACCAACGCCATAGCAGTCTTCAACCCAGGCTTCAGTCAGCAGCAATCACAGCATAAATTATTTCTCCAACGCATCAAATATCAGTCATAAGCTCATCAAATTCATATACGCCATGAAAATACTTATTGAAAACCAACAGATCCTGAACACGCTATAATCCTTTGGGAGAAAATGCTGCAATGAGCGTTTATAGAGGCAAAGGATGCAGACAGGACTGATAAGAAGCGTAGAGCTTGCAGATTTTCCTTCTTATCGTCTCACAGTTTCAACAAAACCAAACTACCAGACCACGACATGAAATTCAAGTCCATTTCAATGCAATTTACTAGAGACAGCGATCGCCAATGTTTTACAAAAATAATTGTAAAATGCATAGGGTTTTGAACAGCACCAGTCAACAGTTTCGAGCTTATACTATTCAAGTTCACGATTCCAATACACTCCATGCATTTGAATGAGGGCACAAACACCAACAATATTCACATGTAATGGTCACGGTTTCAAGCTCAACACACAGCAAACACCAACAATATTCTCATGTAATGGTCACGGCGTCAACACACAGCTTCAAATCGAAAGGAGGAAACCCAATACTCCCATACGTATAAATCCAAACTAAAAGCTTTAATACAGTAGTCACGGGCCTCTTCAGAAAATCGCAGCCACAAATGGCTAGACTCAACAAAGAATTGGACGCAAACTCACAGCTCCAATACACAGCATATATATACTCAACGCATATATATTCAATACGCAGCATATATAAACTCACATCTCAACGCATATATTCAATAAACTCACGGCTCCAATACACAAAATTAGGGTAAAAATTAGGTTTTACCAACGGTAAGAGACTACGATGAAGAATCAAGCATTTGCGTGAAGACTGCTTGTGAAATGTATGGAGGTCGAGTCTAAATGTGAGTGAAGAACCTCACACTTGTATTCAGCTGGTGGTGCTTCATACCAGCTCCATGCACACTAGCAACACACTCGCAGCAGAAATAATATGAAATCGCAGCTTACACAACAGATTAGGGTTAGGCAGGTCTCGAAGAGAATAACGCATACAATGCATGCGACTGGCAGACTGACGGAGCAGGCAGCCTGAAACGAATTTGGTAGAATGAAGGTTTGGCAGGCAGAATTCCAGGACTGAAATGCAGCCAGGAGTTATGGCAGGTGGTGCTCTGATACCACTGTTAGGTAAATAACTCCCGATTCAATTTATTTCATAGCCAAAGCATTTATTTATACATTTACAATGAATCTTGGGATCACACATCCGAGAGTCTTTTCATCTTCCTATTATTTACACTAACGTATAATCCTGACGGATTATATTCCAACAGGTTGATACTCAACTCTCTCATTAAAGAGAGAGGACTCCATGTGCACTGTAGAAATGCCCTGATTAAAAGTCAAGGAAGAACTGCAGATCCCGAGGGACCACCCTAAATCCGCTAGTCAATTTTTTTCAATGACCCTTGATAGTACATGACAAGTAAGGTAGTGACTAAGGGAAAGAGCATTGGCTCAACCATCATTCGTTCACAAGGATCAATTTAGAAGGAGCAAGTCCATTTTTTCACCAGTCATGTAATTACCATCCCCGTGAACATGATACTGAATGCCCTACCAGTTCGCACCATTATCTCGCTATAGTCTTGGAATAAAATAATGTAGTAAATCATCAAATTGTGTATATGTCACGGGTTACTTTTAAACATCGGCAAATGAATGTTGGTATTTAAATGTTTTCCATATTTTTCTTGTTATAAAGAAAAATGATAAAAAAATGAATTAAAAGAATTTAATAATTTATATTTATTTTGTTATAATAATAAATTATGAAAGAAAAAAATCAACATTGGTTGTGATATCTCCACCTACTTAAACCACACTTAAATAACAATTATGAAAGAAAAAAATCATTTTGTTATTTAAAGTGACTTTTACAAATAACAACTAGCAAAGTAACCTTATAATGATATCATCCGTTGGATATTAAAAACATATACATCTATTCTTTTTGCATCAGGTATCATCATTTTCTATGTAACCGTTGGATATTAAAAACATATCCATCTATCCTTTTTGCATCTTGTATCATCATTTTCTATGTAAAACATGCATAGAAGATTTAAACAATTATTTAAAACATTCATAAAAACATAAATTCACTATTTACTCAAATTAGTATACAGTTGATTCCATAACTATTGTAGAATCTTTGAACTAATCATTTTTTGTGTATCTATGGACTACTATTATGCATCCTTTTTCCATAAATAACTTCATTATGTCATCTTTAGTAGCTTAATTCCCTATATTTTTTTTATGAAATGCAAAAAAATGCTACATTGGCCCAAAGGTATAAAATTCTTAAATAAACTCGTAATTCTTTTCATTTATTTTGGATTTAATGAAAATTAAGTTGTTTTAGTTGATGAAGTTATATGAATCCTGATCCTGCAAAAATAGTCACAATCCTACAGTAAATATCATGTTCTTGCAACAACGTGATCCTCTGCACTGTCATTGTTCCTCACACTTCCACATGTCCAAAGCAGAAACGAATGCATGGATATCATACATGGATGAATCTTGATGATAATATGTCAATTAGTTCATGCCAATCTTGCATATGCCATCTCTTGTTCATGGTCAACTATTCCTGCAACAACACAGTCCTCATCCTGCAACAACACAGTCCCGACTCGGCAACAACACAGTTGTAGCACCATCATTGTTTCTCACACTTCCACATGACGGACACATGGAAATGATGGATGGATGTATTCAAATGGTCACATGTTCACTAGATCATTCCTATATTGCACCTGTGAACCTTCAAGTATTTGGTCAATGAATGGTTCAAATTTGTAGTAGTTTTCAAATAGCCAACATGTGGCACGATTTTCGAGGTGACTAAGATGAATCTGTAAAAACTAAAAAATGGGTTTAGTTCAAAGTATACCAACTAAGTAAGATGTAGGACATTTAGCAAGATTCAATAAGGTTTGGGAGATCTCAAGGGATCTTAAAACAAACTTTCATGGTTTTCGCCTAAATTCTTATAGGTGCACTTTTGGAAATTCGGTTATGAGTTGGACTGATTCGCCTCCATCCTTTGAACATGACTCCAATGAGAATATATGGGTACACGACTGGTTGATAGATATATTTTTATTATTTCATGATTATCAAATAACCTCCTTTTCCTTTAATTGAACCAAGTCCAATGTATGTTGTTGTATGATCCGTTCGTGGAAGATTTGATCCCATCTTGTGTAACCTCTTTTCATTTTGTGAAAGAGGAGTTGCATGTATAAATATGAGGGTGGATTAGATTGCAGAGGAGATTAGGAATTATTGATATTGCATAGGCAGGAGTTTAATTGTAATATTGCATAGGCAGGAGTTTAATTGTAATTGCATTTACCATCATTAATAAGACTTATTCAATGATCAGGTAATTGGTGTGTTGAGTTATAGTAAGTATTCAAATGGATGTAGCTTGGGTGGTTGGGAGGAATGAATGTTACCCTCCCCACCCAGGTTCTACTCTTGTAAGTGACATGATGCTCTTGTGGAGCCCTTTGTAATAAATGTTGTGAATGATGAGCTGACCATACCTTGATTAAGTTTGAATATCAGGTATTGGAATTTTTCGTGGAGTAGCCCTCTAACAAATGGTGAACCACATTTAAAAAAAGAAAAGAAAAAAAGATAGGCATGCTTGTGAGTGAAGGTGGGGCCCCTTCTACT
Source organism: Pseudotsuga menziesii (assembly GCA_001517045.1). Taxonomy (NCBI): domain Eukaryota; kingdom Viridiplantae; phylum Streptophyta; class Pinopsida; order Pinales; family Pinaceae; genus Pseudotsuga; species Pseudotsuga menziesii. The sequence continues at coordinate 335,528 of LPNX010774875.1, forward strand.
CACAAATATGACCTTTGTGTGAGTCTGCATTTTATATTTGATTCTGTTGTGCGTGTTATTTTAATTTATTTGTTTTGTTAATTGGAATTCAAGCATAGACATTTATATTGCATATTGCATATTATGGTGTGAAGTTATTTCAATCTCTTTGGTTTATTAATTCAAGCATAAACACTGCAACTTACATATTCATTTTCTGTTTTGGTTTTCACGTGGTAGAAAATTAAGGGTTTCATATTTAGATCTATAACCAATAATGCAATTTCAACTTTCATGTTTGATTATGGTATGATTTATTCTGGAGTGATTTATTTCATGTTTCATTGATCCTCTCTAGAATTTGATATCAACAAACCAAATGTCCGCAAGGAGTCTAAGCATTCCACTCATAAAACCATGTTGGACAGTATCTCGTTCCAGAAGAATGTAATGATTATTGTTTGATTTTTAATCATTTATGGAGTTAACATCAATAGTTCAAAGGTTCACAGAGGGTATGGCACCGTGCTCATATATCCAGGTTGGATAATGATTAATTCTAAAGTGATGAGTTTGATGTTTGAAGGATTTGCTTGAGTTGTTAGGGATATTTTTTAAGTTGGAATCCACAAGAAAGGGTCGATAGAGATTTTTGCACTATTCTTTTTAATTATGTGGGATATTATTATCTCCTAAAGGATCTTAGTTTAATTGTTTTCATATTTGGTTATTGAAATTAGATATAGGTTTGAGGTGTGATTGAGACATATTTGAAGCACTTTAAGGTATTATCTTTGGATATACTTTGCATAGTACCTCATAAGTTTACTAACCCAGATTGATAATTAATGTGTCAAATTATACTATATGATTTTCCCCACATTTTGGCGTCGGTTTTTGGGAGGTGCTAAAGGGATAGTTCTAAAAAGTGCAAAAAGGTGTGGTAAGTTGTAAGTAGGATCTATTTGGATCTGATAACAACAAGTATAAGAATCACTGGGAGCCTAGAGTTCCACTGATAGCTATGTTGGATAGTATCGATTCCAAAAGGATCATGGTTCTTGCAAATTCTTTTGATTTATTGTAGATTGTTCGACATTTTATACTTAGAGGAGGAGCAATGGTCATACGAGAGGTAAGCACTTGCACTTTTGTAGACAGGTTTCTCCAAGACCTTATTGTGTTGGTATGTTTTTTTATTTGTATTATAGATGTTTTTTTTAGTTTAATCTTTTGGATGCCCACTTTAGGATTGAAAATATCATAATTTTTCATTTGTATTCTTGTGTTTTGAATTCTATTAACAATGTGATAATAGTTCATGGTTTGAGACATTATAGCATTACATGATTTGAGAATGGTAAGTATTGCATGGTTTGCAATATGATAGTACTACATGAATAGAACTAGATGTTTGATTACTCGTGTTAATAGGGTCTTGGTGACAACGAGATCTTAGTAGCATCAGCAAATTTTAAAATTTTTCTTTGAGTTTGTTTTCAGTGTGTTTTAATTTTTGTTTCATTTCATTTCTTCAATAATATTTGTTTTTAAACACATTTTAAGTTTTGTAAGAACCCCCTTGCGCTAACCCATTTGTGAGAAGATATAGATCAATAAGAAGTTGAAGTTACTTAAAGATTTTGTTGAGTATAGAATTCCACTACTAGGATTTTCTCAGAATCCTTATCTAAAGTTCAATATTGCCACTAAGGATGAGTCTATATCTCTGGAAGCAAAGGAGGATCTATGAATAATAAAAGGAATTAGAAGTTTCTTCTAATCCTTTCCAACTGAAGGAAGATATCAAAGAGTCATGGACCACATCTGATAAAGAACAGACATTAGAGCCAGAAATTGAAGAATTCCTTACATCTTTATCCCTGGATCCATATCCCTTATGCATTCAGGACTATGAAGATCAACCTTTTGAAGAACTTCGTGGCATGACAGGAAATCAAGGAGACGAAGATTATATTGAATTGTGGTTTCAAACAGTCTTCACAGTGCAACATCACTCCATATTTCAATAGTTCCCAACATAAGCTTTACAATAGAAGATGGTTTATCATACCCCTGTATTCATTGAGGAATATATTTCAGATTTAGGTATGAGTACCTTTGAAATTTTGTTGTGCAAATGGGTTCACTGGAAGTTTTCCTATAGTTGAAAAATGTCTTTTTTAGTTTCAAGTAGAGTAGGATAGTGTAGAGAATGAATAAATGAATAGAATAGTAAATATAAGAAAAAATAAGTGCATTTCTGAAAACTGGTTTATTGGTGTAGCTGGACATGAGTTTTGCTTCAAAACCAGGATATTGGCAGGAAATACTCACAATAATGTTCTACATGTTGGTTCAATATTTTATTGTTCTTCAAATATTTTGGTTCTATGCTCCTATTGAATGATGTGGGATTCCTTAAGGCCTTCCTTCTAGTTGGTTGTGTCCCATCGAGTTCAACACTTTATCTGGGATAAAGATCAAGAAATGTTTTTAATGCCTTGAAGCTTGTATGCCTTGATCGTAGGTTTCTCATTAATATTGGAGATGCATTACCGCCTCATGACTATTATATCCTCCAGGGGTTCAGCAAAAACACATTTGTTCACACCTGGAAGGATGAATCAGAGTTACCTTGGCTCCCACCATTATCATTGGTGAAAACCCTCACATTAGATAACAATAGTTATCAATGGCTGGAGATCTAATGAGACATTTACACATTTGAATTCAGTAAAATTAATTCATGTGGATAGGATTGTACTATTAGAAGAGGTGAAGATGAATACTTTTAGAAATACAAACTAGTATGCATAATTATTAGCCAGACCATATTTATGTTCCATATTCTTGGTTTAATGTATTTCAATTTCAATAAAAAAATTCTCAAAATAACAGGGCCATTGTTTATTTAGTTCCTATAGAAATAATCTTAAGTAAGTCTTGTAATAGTTTGAAATCAGTTCTTGTCCAACCATTGCAAAAATATATTGAAGCAGATATCCCTCATTCAAAAGCTTATTCGGTTTGCTTATGTTTTTGTTACATCTTCCCTAGTTCACTTGCATGTGGACATGCAATCTCTTAGGCTTGGGGGAGAAGAGGGTGTCATTTGGAAACAACTTACAAATATTTGCAGTAATGGTACAAGTTTGTATTTTCCATATTTTAATCTAGCTGAGTTTTACAATGTTTTCAAAAATAAGAGGAGAAGGGGGTTTGGTATTTCAACATGATTTCTACACCTATAGCATAATTTTCCAGCGACAAATCTTCTTGTACAGAGATATTTTTTCTTGTATATGAAGGAAACACCAACATCTGATTCATCTTCAAAAAGATCAGGTATGATTCCATGCTACATAGGGGCCATCTAAACTAAAAATAAAAGCAATTTGTTTTTCATTTTATTCAAAATAGTGGAAGATTATGATGTTAAGGAAACCACTCAAAAGATTTATCCAAATTTCCTTTGAAACCATGATTATTTGATGATGGTTACTGGAATTTCTCCCTTCCAAATCAGGTTCATAACCTTGTTTGTCTGTAAAAAATCCCAATATATCGACTTGATAAAGCAGGGATCGGTTGGCAGCACCTGCAACGCAGATGTAGTCTCACCCAAGATATATCTATGGGTAACTTCCAAAACTAGGTTTTTGTAGTTGGGTGGGGATTTCTTCTTTCAGGACACCTTACTAGCTTGCTCGACTTAAGTCGTTGGGTGTATTTCTTATTATTATTGTGTTCATTCAATATATTACGCTGCTTGTCTGTCGACTGAGATTGCAACAATTTCATAAATATTTAGCACAGATTATATCTATCAATAGTGAGACACATGCATCTAATAATTCATTCATAAACAAATGTCAGTCAATCTTTCATACCTACATATTCACAACATACATTCATTAAACATAGACATATTCATCAAATAAACATTGGGACAACATTTAACATGGAAACCCATATGGAAAAAACCACAAAGGCGCTCTTCATCTAGCATGAGAAATATATTGAACCTTTCATTTGTGCACTCAACTTATAGTCTAGGTTCTAGGTATTCTCTACAATCTATATAGACTTCTCTCCTCTCATGATCTCTAGTATTAGGTCTCTGAATTTTTCCTATCCTTCACTCTACTGTCGATCCACACACAACCTGGATCAAATCTCTTCTCTACAAATCCACAACTCTTCAACTCTACAATTCTACACTAACAAGAGCTAGTAGAGACTTAGAGACCAACCCATAAAGAACTTGCATTCTCTCTTTTATAGGATCTTACATGTCATAATAAAATGACCCTATTATGTTAGTAGACAATTTATCATTCCTATTTTTGTACATTCAGTTATACTATTAGTAGGCATTATCATCCCATAAATACAAAGATGATTTATTCCCAAAGCATGCACTATTGTAACTGTCTTCTTACCCACAATCATTGAGATGTCATTTTCAAGCATTGTACTCTTCTTCTATCATGGTTCCTTCCATCGTGGATTTTCTCTTATGGTCGGGGCATTAGAGAGAATTTGAGGTCAAAAATGGGCCTCAAAAGGACCAAAATGTATTATAAAAATCAACCAATTACATTCTAGTAGATGACATCATCCCCCAT
>LPNX010774875.1:340507-381832 GCA_001517045.1 Pseudotsuga menziesii
CTTCTCTTTCGTCACAGACTCCTCTCCCATGGTTTCTTATGTCGCATCTCTTCTTCCATGACTACTTTTATCGCAACTCTTCTTCCTCCGTCACAGCTTCCTCTATCGTGCAACCAAACTCTTCATATTCCTGAATAAAATTCATCCTGTGGGTCATTCAGAGCCACCCTAGTATGAAAAATTTGTTGTGACAACCTTAATTTGAAAATACTAGAATATTTTCACTATCTACACGGTCTCCTACCATACTTCTATTTCCTTCTTCTTTAAATTCTCTACAAGTTCGAAATTGATGTGTTTCGACATTGGAAGTCCTATTGACTCTACTTCTTTTTGCACTTTCTAGTGTACAGGTTGAATAATTTCTATAACTCTTTCTGCATCTTCTTGTAATTTTGTGACCCTGTCAGTGCACTTCTATTTTTGTGTTTGTATTGTTGTGACTTGTTGCTGTACTTTTTTTGATATCGACAACCTTAGCCATTTTCTCTACTGAGGGAAACTTCTTCATTTCATTCTTCATCTAGGTCACCTCTATCTTGGTAGTGCACAACTGCTCTGTGAATTTCTCTAATTATTCATCGTTGATCAACGCTTCACATGTATGAGAAACTTGCTCGACTGTCTCGACACATAGTTCATCTACCTCTTTGATCCTCTTCGTAACCTCTGTTGTTTTTTTCCTTCTTTCTCTAGGTTTGAAAGGTTACTTCTTTAGAACATTAGGATCGACAAGAGACAAGTTCGTTAGCATCACCAACTATATCTTGAGCTTCTTGTAAATCTCATCGACATCACCAAATATATCCCATTCTTCTTGTAAGGATGAAAGCAACGTCGTAGGATTTGAAATTTATTTACCGTTACCTGAGTCATTTTCGAAATGACTGAATTTGCCAATGGATACTTTGTGTTTTGGAAATTATTTTGTTTGGTGCATCAGGTGGTTTTGGTGGAATAACATCTGGTATCCTAATTTCAACCACTGGTTCTTCTTCTTCCTGCAATGTTTTTGCTGGTACTTTATTCTTATGTTTACCATATCGCTTCCCCATAGACAAACTAGGTGGGTCTGGTCTCAACCTCAATGGAGGAATTATTGGACTCCAGGGAATTTCCCTTGTAACCAAGACTTTCAGCAGAACATATCCAGCAACGTTTTCCATAATGAGTGTGGGTGATGCAGTCATGACACCAGATTATACAACTATGCTTGTACTGGAAATGAAAATAACCATACTCTGGGGAAAACTCACTTCATCACTTGCAGCTGTAGACGGTAATGGAATACTCTCTCACTCTTGGGTGGATCAAAATTAACTGAAACTTGGGTGCGAAGTGATAAAATATACCCATTAAATCAATAAGTCCTTCAAACGCACATACAATGAATGGAAAGGTGGCAACAATATCCATCACATGGGAAGATCGTCCAAATAATCATACAGAAACTGCCACACAAGCCGTCATTCGGCTGTCACATCAGTGGTAGTTATCGTGCAATAATGGCGAAAGTGACCAATAAGCACACCATAAAAATTGCTCACACTTTTGAATTAATTATGTCCAGCTGTCATTTATGTGATGCAAGTTTGTCTTGCAACAACTCTTCTTTTTCTATGAATTGTATTCAACCTTTGACATATTTCTTTGATTGCGATGAAATTATTTTCTTCGCCACCCTTTTTCATTTGCGACAGAAAGATATTATGTGGCGCCCCCCTTTTTTTTAGTCGACCAAGTCATGGCTATCCTTATAGGTATTTAGGTGACTTGCGTTCACTAATCCTTTGAGAGGTGTCCTGTCTAACTTATCTAGTTTCATTGCATCTTCGTTAGTGATAGGAATTACAATATACGGTCCTAGCCAGTGTATTTTCATCTTACCCGAATGCTTTAAAAAATTTCTATTGTACAGAAGAAGAATTCCTCCTAATTAAAATCTCTTATTATTGATGTGGAAATCATGCCACAATTTTTGTCGTTCCTTCTCAATTTTTTGATGATAATATGCAACAAAACATTCCTCTTTCAATTGTATCAGTTGCGACAATCTTTCCTCGACAACATCAAAATTTTTCATCTTTGTAATCGCAACAATCCTTATACTGGGTACAATATATTCCATTGGTATCACAACCTATTTTCCATACACCAAGCGAATTGGAGTTCGAATTGTCAACTTCTTATAATTCATTCAGTAATCCCACAAAACTGCATGGATTTTCTGGTCCCAATCGTCTCTTTGAACATTGCAAATCTTTGTTAATGCATTCTCTAGGATATTTTTGAATGCTTCGACAAAACCATTCGCTTGAGGGTGATATGGCATTGTCTTTCTATGTTGGATATGAAATTCTTCAATTTATTCTTCAATCAATTGATTAAAAAAATGTGTACCTTGGGCACTTATCAAAATATTCAGGCATCCAAATCAAGTCACAACATTGTTGAATAGGAATTGGAAGCAGTCACAACAATACAATCCTTCACTGGTACTGCTTCATCCCATCTGGTCAAGCAATCAGTTGCAGTAATATTATATCTTGCACCTATTCTCTTCTTTGTTGGATTAATAGGTCCCACAAAATCAACATCCCATTTTCCAAATTCCTGTAAGGTTACTTGTGGTACTAGTACCATTTCATCTTGTCACGATGGTTTTTCATTTTTCTCACAGACACCATAACTGTGACAGTATTCTCGAGCATCTACATGCATGATGGGACACCACAATTCAGCTTGTAGTATCTTTCGCATTGTTTGTTTTCCAATATAATGGCCTCCTACGACACCGACATGTGCTTCATTGAGTATCATTGGTCGCTTGTGTTCTTAGACATAGCGACAAAGAATCTCATCAAGACCCATTTTATATAATTGCCCAATGATTAACTGGAAATATGTAGCTCACACAACTAACTATTTATTTTGTGCAGTAGTAAATTCAGCTGGGGCATATCCCATACTAAAAAAATGTATGATGTCTCGATAATAATCATCAATTATTGCAGATAACTATGTGTTAGAGAGACTATCATCGACATTACTAGGTTCTTCTCCACTCTCAATCCTCGAGAGATGGTCTGGCCTTGAATTTAGTCGACTTGGTTTAACAATTACTTTACAGTCAAATTCTTGAAAAAGGAGAAGCCACCAACAAATATTCCCCCAAAAAACTAGCTTATTGACCAGGTATTTCAACTTTGAATGATCTGTGTACATTTTGAAATGTACACCCAACAAGTAGTGTCAATTTTTTTGCAGAGCATATACCATAGCCAATCCTTCTCTTTCTATCATGGTATAGTTATTCTCTACTGTAGATAATTTCCTGCTAATGAGGACAATAGGATGATCAATCAACCCTTCACCATGATGTACTAGTACCACGTCGAGCGCGAAAGACGATGCATATACATGTACATGAAATTCTTTTTTCCAGTCTAGAAATACAAGTATGGGAACTGTAACCATCTTGTTCTTTAAAGTGTTCAAACTTTCTTGGAAATTTTTCATCCACTGGAACCTAAAATATTTCTTCAATAAATTCTCCATCGGAGCAGTCACCTCCACATATCCTTTTTAAAATTTTCGATAGTATCATGTATGTCCTAATTTTGTTCCTAGTTGCTTCACGGTATTAGGTGGTGGTAGGTAGACGATGATTGCAATTTTAGCAGGTTTGGCCAAGATTTCATCGTGACAAACAACATGGCCTAACTAAATTCCAAAAGGGGTACAAAAAATACATTTCTTTAATTTTAGAAAAATATGATACTGGCGACACTGTTCCAGCATCATTATGAGGATCTCAATATGATCCCTAATGAGCCCAAATACCATCCAATTGTCGAAGTATACCTCAATAAATTTATGAATAAATATTTGAAGGAAACCACTACTATCCTAGAAAAAATAGCAGGAGCATTCTCGAGTCCAAAGGGAATTACTATGTAGTGGACACAACCCCACTCCATAGAAAAGGTTTTCCGATGTCGATATTCCTTTGTGATTTTGATCTGATGGTAGCTAGAGAACCCATTAGTGAATGAATAAACTTATTGACCCCAAAACTTTCTAATACCTCATCTCTAAATGGATTTGGAAATGGGTAATGTAAACAAGCATCGTTCAATTTACTTAGGTCAATGCAAATCCTTAATTTCCCGTAGCCTTCTTATCTTGCAGTACTATTGGACTAATCCATTCCAATTATTCATCAGGTTCTATGATACCTGCATCGAGCATTCGGTCCAATTTTGTCCTTACTTTTTCTCTATACCATGGATTTAGTCGGTATGGTCACTGCTTTATAGGTTTTGCATCAGGATTTAATGATATTTTCATTTCTCCAAGGTCTCTGATAATTCCTTTCATTTCTGAGAATTTTGTAGGGAACAAATCCTGAAACTCATGCAATAGGTTCGTAATCTTTGCGACAGTTTCTTAATCCTAGTAATCGCCAATATTGGAAAATTTCTGATTCTCCGAGGAGCCAATGTTTCCTTTATTGACTTTTGGTGGATTCATAAAATTATCACTAGAAATACCAAATCCTTTCAATGCGCGCGTACCTTCATACTTTGGTATGTTTACATTGAGTGGGTGATCATCATTAGGTTCTCCTATCACATTATAGCACTCCATCCAGTGATGGATTGTTGCACTACGTTAATTGAAGTTTGTCATTGTGATAGAGATATGTTCAAATATATTTTCCTTGCTTACTTGCAATGCAGCATCAATCGATGGATGATCATCAACAAACTCAATGGGTTTGTGAAGCTACTATCTAATTCATCTCGTTTAATAATCCTTCATCTCAATTCAACTGATGTATACCAATTACTTGGTATCATGTCTAATGTGTGTACGAACTGATGAACCCATTCCTATTGTAGACATGCCTTACATGTTGCACGACAATACTCAATATGGTTTATAGGATTAGTTAATCCTATATACTTTCGACCAATATAGGTAATCTCTTCTCCAAATATTATCTCCATCAACTTTCGACATTGTGTCCATTCCGATATAGATTCTGTATATGTGACCCACCATTTGGCGGGTGCAGCTTTCAGTGCAAAGTCCAAGGTAGATAAGCGTTGATGTTCTGTGATTTTTTCTTCCAATTCTATCAGAAAATATTCAAGGTTAGGTAAACCTTCATATGTGGGTATCTTACTTACCTCGATTCCTACTAGTTGCACAATTTGTGCAATTCATTCACACCTAATCATGGATACTTCATGCATCTGATTCTACTAGTTTTCCAATGTTTTTCTAGAATCTGATGTACATGAAATAATACTCCACCAACTAAGCTTTTCGTCAGCCATTGGATTTACATAATCATCCCTTAAAGAGTGATTTTATAAATATGTTCCAGATAATCACCTTGTCCTTCACTATTTACTGGCTCGATGTATTTTTGACCTTCTAGCAGATTAATTGGTGCGACCACCCTTAGATCTGAATATTCAATCACCCACGATCCAATTGGTGCGACCACAATCCAATCACCCAGTCAATCCCAAAAAATACAGGATACATATTTGTGTCATTGATAATGTTTATTACTTCAAAGTCAGCATATGTTTTCAGGCTTTCTACCTCGATAGGAACTTGAGTCACTCGACCGATAGGTAGGAATTTTGACTAATTTGATAATTTGAGCTCGACAAGAGACCACTCCAGTAAGGGTTTCCCCATGATTTACCATGTTTGTCTTGTCATAATGTTGACATCAGAGTCCAATTCTAGGATAATATAGTCCATATCGTAGTCTCATATTTGGGAAGTCATTCTTAACTCGTGACCAGTATTTAATATTTTTCCCACATGGTTAATCCTGTTGTCTGGTCGCATGTCTTATTGAAGTTCTTCTATTAGAGCTGTCAATTCCATGAAAACACATTTATCTTGTGTTAGCGATAATAAACTTTTAAAAAACTCTTTAATCTTACTAACATTTCCCGTCAGTTGCTTTCGGAACAGCTGGTCAAACCTCTCAGGCATATCCATTATTGGTCTTCCATAAAATACTATGTTAATGAGGATATACTGTTGAAGGAAAGTAACCTGCCATTGAGGCATGCATGATCCAAGGTACTAGGTGGTTTCTATATCTAGTCCTTAGATGACACACCGGTGTCGATATGGATAGACCTGTTGAAGGTGGGGCATGAGGTGTCCCACATCATCAATACAAAAATGAAATAGGATGATGAATTTGGATGGTAGACCAAATGGGTATTAAATGACACAAGGTTCATGGGTAAAATTATGTTGAGAAACTAGTCTAGGGACGACTGACATGACAAAGGGCTTAGTAACTGCAAAGTTGGACTCAAATGGAGGACTTCCCTTGAACACTTTACAACACGACCAAGTGACCTAGAAGCATTGAATCAATGAGACATAGGTCAAGACATAATGCGATAGGAATGAATCATTCTTTAGATGACCCAAAGGAGTAAAGAGATTCATATAATTGACATGACCCAAATACAAGTCGATTTTCAACTATTTGGATGAGATACAAATAGGTGCCATGTTCAAGGGTGATAACAAGCTACCATAAATACAGATCTAGATGCAATTTCTTTTCTTATTCCCCATCATGATTGACGAGTGCCTCCAATTTGTTTATTAATGAGATTGAGGTGGATAACAGATTCTTGGTATAGCTCGTCCTTTGGACGAGCCCAATCTCACATGTTTTACAAGACTGAGAAAGGAGGGGTTCGGCCCTAAAAGGGTCCTTCAATGTTTGATTTTATGACTCTGGAGAAGGTAAAATTGATGATTTTTAATATTTAGAGAGTATGAAAAAACTAAATAAGACTCTATTGCAGCTGCAACTGTTACCCCAAATTTTCAATTTTGGACCCCTTTGTTAATCGTTTGGATCTACGAACTTTTTTTTTGTTTTTGCTTTAATTTTGGACTTTTAGAGGATTACTCTCTTCCTGCATTTCGAAAAGTTGCTTATGTTGGAAATTGATTTGGGTTGCAGAATTTAGAGTCTGGTTTGCTGCCCTTTGAGCTACGTTTTCTTTTCGGAAGCCTGTTTCTCATTCTAGCCAATGTTTCGGAGGTCATTTAAACAACTTATCGGAACCATGTTTCCTTAGGGAGCCTCCGTTGCAGAAATCGAACGATGATTATTCTGCAGGAGGATCTTAACTTCTTTGTTGTCGCGTCATTTTGTTTGACTGGTTTATATTATCAGAGGTTGGTCAAAGTTGATTCGGGGTATTTGGTCTTTGTGAAGCCGCTGTTTTGGAAGTGAAACAGGTATTTTGGACCGCTGCGAGACCTTAAGTTGTTACAAACACTTAGCGTTTTATGTTGATCTTGTGCCATAGTAAAAGTGTGATTTGGGTCGGAGGTTGTAGTCTGTTTATCTTCTGCCCTTGCAGCTCCCAAACGAACTAGGTATCTTCCATACAATTGCTCCGCCCGTCGATGCTTTGTCGGGTCTTCGTCGCTTTGTTTTTGGATCAGAGGCTGTAGTCTTTGCTCCTCCACCCTTGCGACTGTGTAACGCACTAAGTGTCCGACGTTGATGTCTTTCCGCTCGCCGACTGGGAACTCTTTAGCCTAGAATTTGAGTTTATCTCTTCCGACTCTGATAAACTTAACGGTCTCACGAATCCCGTTGCCTATTTGAGATCCGCTGATGTGGCTGCGGGTGGGACTAACCACCCGATGTTTTAGTGTTTTAAGCTGCCGATAAGTTTTGCTATTCTCGTCGTTTTGTGAGTTTTAAACCCCTGTATGGGAAACTGTGATTTTAGTGCTCATTAAGATTTTCGCGACGAGAGTGCATTGCAGGGCCTCTTTTTGATGACTAGTCGGTTTGTTGATGTAGTTTGATTGAAAAGATGCGATCCTAACTAATAATAAATTTCATTTAATTGCAGACGGACTCAAGATACTTTTTCAGATTACCACTGCATGAAGGCGTTGCTGGGAGACAAGCAGCAGAAAGGGAGCTGGGCAGTGTTAGGCAGAGTTTGTACCGAAACCAACGGGATCTCAAGGAGGAAAAATGAAAGACAAGGCAGAATCAATGGCGACAAAATCCCAGGCCCGGAAAGATCTGTCAGTTACCAAGCGGATCCCGCTTTGTTGAGTACTCTAAAACATAACGCATGAAGTAAATCATGAGTACTCGCAGAAAAGACAAAATGGGGATATTAAACAGTTTTGAGGAACCCAAAGGTCACACGGTTGGGGCAGCCCAAGTGGTTAGGTGATTTGGTTTAAATATAGGAAAGTTAGAATTTACAGGGGCTTTTTCCCTGGAAAAACTTGTGAACTATTGTTTGTAAGAGGAACTATTTCGTTTTACAATAAGAAATTACAAATTTTGCCTGTTGGAGAGGGTGCTATGTGGAATGTTTCAATGCGATAAATGAACAATGTTGAAGGGGAGCTATTTCGTTTTCGACTGTGTTTCATTAACTGTGAGAGCATTCTAACTTTATGAACCTATGTTCTTACTTGAATGTTCTCTAGTATATTCTGTGATGTTTTCCACTTTGACTAATGGAAATTTTAACTGTTGATGAGCTGTCTTGTCATGTATACTTTATTCATGCTTGTATGTTTGGTTCCAGGAACAACTATCTATGATTTGCCGTAACATATGAATAGTATTGCATTACTCATGAATTAATATCTAGCTGTCTAGAGATAGCCTAGTTAGTTTTTATTCTCTAATGGTGTGTGATTTAGATGCGAGGAAGTTAAGACGAGAGGTAAGAACCTGCGCATCACATTGTGAGCACTCCTTGCATTCTTAGTCAATCTGCATGTTAAATAGGCACTTGCATATCATACTTTAAGTCAAAAAATACAAAAATATATACGGTGGATCGGGTCGCAACCAGTAAAACCTTTTATTTTTGTTACTTGACTTACGGTAGCCGGACCGCAAACCAAACGGATTCCCCACACCAAACAATCATGGGCTAGTTGGGAACGTTTGCTGGGGAGAATCCCTTGCTGTTGCTTCCTGCGAATTTCTAGGCCTCTATAGTTTTTGGTGCTAGAAGGAGGGCCTCCAGTGCATGGCTGGTCGAGGAAACCCATTTTCCCGAGACTATTCCATCGGTAACAGTTCAGAAAGTAGTGTGTTTCATAATCCAATTCCTGAAGAGGGGGGTAGAGAGAATTTATATTCTGTCGACAACGAAGTTGTTAATGATCTGAGAAGACACACTAGGGCATATGTGAAGAATATTGGAGGATTTCCGATTATCCTTGAATTTCCCAGAAGAGAATATAAAAGGAAAGATCCTCCTATATTGGAAGACTCAGTGCTGGTTGGGGATTGGGAAGAACTTGTAGAAACAACCTTACAAGAATTTGTACTGCCTTTGAATCAAGTAGGCCTAGATACTCCTTACAGTTCTCCTGTTCACACTCCTATTCCCTCACCCCCTCACTCTCCACCTAGACTCATGGCAGGCGTAAACGCAAATCAACCACCCAACCCACCGAATCCACCACCTGCCTGGAAATCCAGATCACCTTTAAACCTAACACCTCCTTTGCATGATTTACCTCAATCTTTTGAAAAGATGCTGCCTAAATTTGACCCAAATGAGAAGATACTATTAGACGACCACTTGCAAAGTTTCTATTTGGCAATCAAAGGGTTAAGGGCTGGGGAATATGAGGATGTAGTTTGCAGACTTTTCCCACATACCCTTAAAGGAGCTGCAGCATCGTGGTACTTTGGTTTTCCTGCAAATTCTATCCCTGATTGGGATACCTTTGAGAGGATTTTTAGAAGTAAGTATGCAACCCAAAAAAGTCATGCAGCTCTCATGAAAGGACTATGCGCCTTAAAGAAAGAAAAAAAGGAGAAGGTGCATAGTTTCACCCAAATATTTGCAGCATATCTTAAGAATTTTTCTGAAGCTGACAAACCTTCGGATAAAGTCCTGATTGAATATTATACCTCAGCTCTAGGGCCCGAGTTGGACATGTTTTCCAAAATGAAGGACAAGCCTACTCTATCAGAGACCTATGAGGAGGCGGAGAAGGTAGAGGCTGAAAGGGAAAGTATCGAAGATTATCCCGAACGGTAAGGAGAGAAAAATGTGGGGAGGAAAGCTTTGTTTTTTACCCAAGTCTAAGGAGGAGCAGTCACCAGATTTTCAAGGAATGGCAAAAATGATGTAGAATCTTTCTAATAGAATCATAGACTTGGAAAAGGAAAAGGAAGCCCAAACTTTCTACAAGCCCTATTATAAGAAACGGGAAGATAACAATCAATCCCAACCCCCTCCGCACAATTCAGCATCTATGAATTTAACAGAGGTAGGAATGGAAAATTTTTGCACTTTCCACCAACAACCCCACTCTGAAAATAATTGTCCTCAATGGATAAACTCAATGATGTTGGTTATGAATCAGCTATTGGATTCTAAATTAACAGAAGATGAAGATGAAGAAAGGAAAGACAATAATACGTCAACAAAAGAACAAGAGGATGAGACCATGGTTCTATGGGATTGTGTTTCGTTGTTTGACGCTGAGAAAGAAAAGGTTTTGGTACACGAGGACATCATGGAAACAAATGTAACAACAAGAATCCAAGGGTTGACTAAAGAAAACAGTCTCATGCTCCCAAATATTAAAAGACTTCAAAGGAATGTTAAGAAATTCCAAAATAACTCCTCAGCTAATGAAATCTCGGAATTTACCATCACCAGTCAAGATCCTAGACAGACTAACGTGTTCACCAAGCCTAATGAAGGAAAAATAAATAATGGTAAACCAAATCCCACTGAACCTAAGATGGAATATGACATTATGGAAGACATAAAGAAGGTAAGGGTGAATATCTCATTATTTGAAATGTGCAAGGTGCCGCAGCAGAAAGAAAAGCTTTTGAAAGCACTTGAAGCATCAGAGGAGGGGCTTCCCACCGACAATCAACCCAAGGAAGAAGAAGAAATTGGGGAAGCAAGCGTAGGAGGTAAGTCTAAGAGCAAGAATCCACCGTTTCTCCTCACTTTTGAAATTTTTAACCACAACGTACATAATTGCTTGGTAGACTCGGGGGCATCGGTCAACGTTATGCCGCTGTCGGTCTACAAAAGGATAAATGGGCAGCCTAAACCATCCACTTGGAGGGTTGTTCAGTTGGATAGAACGAATGTGAAGGTAATTGGGGAAATGGAGGATGTTCTAGTCCGCTTATCTTCGAATGATAAGGTGTGTTAAGTTATTGATATTGTGGTGGCTGACATACTAGAAGCTTATGGGCTTGTTCTGAGCAGGGACTGGTCGGCAAAGCTAAACAGATATTTTTCCTCGGAATGGTCACATCTGTGGCTGCCATATAAAGGAAGCCTGAATCAAATTAAAATTTTGAGGGATCCCCATATGAAACACAACGTTACTCAATTTGAAGGAAAAAACGAACCAGTAAATTCTGTTTTGGGAAATTACTTTATTGATTTAGAACCAGTAAATTACCAAGTAGAAGAAGCCAGCGACACATCAGACGCTCATCCTGATCTCCTTCGTTTTTCGCAGGTTGATGAAATCGATTGTAAAATAGTAGAATTAGCAGTAGAAGTAGATTCCCGCACAGTAGTTAGCGATTTCTGGACACTTTTTTTTTATGGATCTAAAACGTTAGAAAGGTCAGGAGCCGGCTGTGTCCTGATTGACCCCAATAAGAACAAACATTTTCTTTCCTGTAGGTTAGAGTTTGAATGTACAAATAACACAGCTGAATATGAAGCGTTGGTTCAAGGTTTAAGGAAAGCAATTGAATTAAAGGAAAATAATATTAAAGTGTTTGGAGATTCTGAAATAATTGTAAAACAAATTCGGAATCAAATAAATTGCATTTCTCCTCACTTAAAATCTTATCAAAATGAGGTATGGGATTTACTCAAATGTTTTAACGCATTTAATATTGTATCGATTCCAAGACTTAAGAATGCAGCAGCTGACTTGTTGGCCACATCAGCTGCTAGGCTTGTGCCCTCTAATAATTGATGCTTTGTTGAATTTCTTTTCAGGCTCTCGGTCCCGGATATGATTACCAATCTACGAGTGTTCGACGACGATCAGCAGATTATAGAATGATTAACAGATGATGCGGCATTTAAAGTGGCGATTACTGATGATGAAGAACATCAGGCTGAGCTGAAATTTGATAATTTCATCCCTAAAGGAGTCAGAACCTTAGAACGGATGTTTGATTTAAATGAAAAATTTAGAAGACTAGCAAACATGAAGACTCATAGCTCATCTCTATAGTTCGAATTTATTAATTTGGGGACTGAGATGAAGCCTAAATACGTGAATCTTGGAAAATGTTGTTCACCAGCGGAAAGAAATAAGTTCATCGTTTTTTTAATCAATATAAAGATGTTTTTGCCTGGACATATGAAGATCTGAAGACATATGACACCAGTATCATCCAGCATGTTATCCCCGTCAAATCAGGAGTCAAACCTTATCAGCAACCTTTAAGGAAAATGCACCCAAAATTGGAACCTCTAATCCAGAGTGAAGTTAAGAAATTATTGAATGCTAGAATCATTTTTAAGGTTAGACACTTGGAATGGGTCTCAAATCTGGTACCAGTGAGGAAGAAATCTGGAGAAATCAGGTTATGTGTGGATTTCAGAAACTTAAATTGCGCTTCAGATAAAGACAATTATCTTGTTCCACCCTTGGAGCAACTACTGCAAATGGTTTCAAGTTCTGAACTATTCTCTTTATTAGACAGATTTTCAGGCTACAATAAAGTATTAGTAGCCGAAGAAGACAGATTGAAAACAACATTCAAGACTAGGTGGGGAACTTTCACTTACAGAAGAATTCCCTTTGGGCTTATAAACACTGGAGCTACGTTCCAGAGGGATATGGACATAGCTTTCCATGGTTTGATTGGCCGCAGTGCTGTTGTATACCTAGATGACATCACGATATTCTCAAAGAGGAGAGAAGAACACGTGTTTCATCTAAAGCATATTTTTGAACGTTGCCGAAAGTATGGTATCTCACTCAACCCCAAGAAGTGCGTGTTCGCTGTTACGGAAGGTAAGTTGCTGGGTCACGTGGTTTCAAAGAAGGGGATCTCCATAGACCCAGACAGGATCAAAGCCATTGAACAGATTCCCTTTCCCCATAATAAAAAGGGCATGCAATCATTTATGGGGACAATAAACTTCGTGCGAAGGTTTGTGCCAGATTTTGCTCAAATTGTTAAACCTTTGCAGCAAATGGTGAAGCAAAGTGTACAATTCAAGTGGACTGATGTTGAGAAGAACGCATTCGGCAAGATTAAAACCGCTGTTGCACATGCACCCTCCCTCAAAATCCCATATTTTGATAAAGATTTTATTCTGTACACTTTCGCATTTGATGATTTGCTAGAAACTGTGCTTACTCAGAAGGAAGATGGGGGAGATGAATTCCCCATATCATTTATGAGCACTGGTCTACAACTGGCTGAATTGAATTACCCGGCTATAGATAAACAAGTTTACGCAGTGTTCAAAGCAGTGAAACAATTCAGGCCCTACATACTAAAAAACCCGACCAAGGTAATCGTCCCACACCCAGCTTTGAGGTCTCTTTTCATACAGAAGGAGTTAGGGGAAAGAAGGGGCAATTGGGTAACAGCTCTTCAGGAATATGACCTTGAATTCAAGCTAGCTTCTATAGTTAAATGGCAAGGGTTGTACAGATTAATGATTGAAAATAGAAACAATGAAGAACATACCTGGGAAGACGAAGCTGAATTACATTTGATGGATGTATGTCCTCTTTTCACAACCCCAGAATCTTGGTATCGAGACCTTGTGCATTACCTTCAGATAGGATCGTTACTAGAACATTGGAATTCTAAGCAAATAAGAGCATTGCGTCTTAAATCAGCCTCATATCAAATTATTGAAGGAATATTATTTAGAAAAAATTACGACGAAGTTCTTCTTAGATGCTTAGAGAAAGAATATGCGAAGAAGGTAATGACATATTTGCATGATGGGCCCACTGGGAGACATTTTTCTAGAGATACTACAGCTCAAAAAATTCTCAGAGCCGGATACTATTGGCCCACACTTTTCAAAGAAGCACACGCCCATGTTAGAAAGTGTGACATTTGTTAAAGATGTAGTGGAAGACAAGCTAAAGCAGCAGGACCATTGAATCCTGTGATGATAACAAAGCCTTTTGAGCAATGGGGGTTAGATATCATTGGGGAGATAAAGCTGAATTCTTCCCTACAACACAAGTGTATTCTGACAGCAACCGACTACTTCACTCTCTAGGTCGAAGCCATCCCATTGCGCAAAATAAATGAGGACGCGGTCATAAACTTCTTGCAAGACCATATTATGACCAGGTTTGGAGTTCAAATTTCTTTAGTTTTTGATAATGCTACTTACTTTTCCTCAATAAGATTAACTGCTTTTGCTCATGAGAAAGGGATTAAGTTGCATTACTCTACTAATTACTATCCACAGGGAAATGGCTTAGCTGAATCTACAAACAAGAACCTAATTAGGATTTTAAAAAAGACAGTGATAGAAAATCAGAGGAGTTGGCACTCAGCTTTACCAAATGCCCTTTGGGATGATAGAGTCACCCCCAAGTCTTCGATAGGAGTGTCTCTGTATACCCTTGTATATGGTAAAGAGGCCATTCTACCCCCCAATATCATGCTACCCTCTTCCATAATAGCTCAAGAATCTAGGGGATCGGATAATGAAGTCTTGCAAATGAGGATATATAATCTCCTGAAGGCAGAAGAGTCTCGATCTAAAGCCAGAGAACGCTTTAAACAACAACAAGAGGTAGTAAAGAGATGGTTTGATAAACACAAGGCTAGAACATAAGATTTTGAGGTGGGAGATTTGGTTCTCAAGTGGGACCACCCCCTTGATGAGAAAGGAAAACACATGAAATTTCAGCAGTTGTGGGTAGGTCCTTTCCAGATTGCGGCAAAGCTTGGCCCTTCAACTTATAAGTTGCAAGATTTACGAGGGTGGAAAGAGAACTTACTAGTAAATGGTTTAGTTCTCAAACCTTATTTTTCTTGAGTTTATTTGTGTTCTTCTATCTTGTATATAAATAATCTGGCTAGGCCGTTTTCTTTGAGTTATGTAGTTCAGTTTTGTTTTAGTCTAAATTCTACTGATTTCAATAAAGGAAGCAAACCCGCGGTTGCATGGAGAACATCAGAATTTTGGAAATGATTTAAGTTCTTGGGTATAAGACTGTGTATTATTGTTTATCTAAAAGAATTTCTTCTATTTTAGCAGTTTTCTCGAGTGGCTATGAACACATGGAAATCCTGCTTAACCCTTTTAAAATAAACCAGAATCAAAGGGTCTAGAATACTATCTTGGGGCTCCATCCATATCACATTTAAATTGTTCTAGGGAGTTATAACAAAGGGCCCATGGAAAGGAAGCAGGGTAAACATTATATTATATATAAATGATCCCATGCCAAGAATTGTATGCCAAAAGGCAGATAAGAGTCAAAATCTCCTATGAAAGCATTATGTATCAAAACATATTCTGAACCATATAAGTACTAAATTGCCAAAAGTTCCTCTCCGTCCGTGAGCTGAAAATTGAATACATCTCTCACACAAAAGGATGCTATGGATAGAGGAGCCTAAATTAAAATTCAAAAATAAAGGCATGCAGGAGGACTCATGTGAAAAAACAAAAGTTCAAAAGCACCAAAGGGTGCAAAATGGCATGGGAATGAGGAACAAATGAATATTTCTGTTTACCATATGATACAATCCTATGGTGTCCAAGCTAAAAGCTACCTAAAGAAAGAGGTAACAAATGAAATTCATCTTCTTGGCCTCAAAAAAGTTATCTTGACTTGAAAATCCTGGTTTCCACTCTCCTAAATTGGACTATCATCAATGATTAAAAGTACATACATTTTCCACTTGAGAAATCCAGATATCTAGAAGAATTCAACAGGTTCGTTGTTATTAAATAGTGTGTTACTCAAGAAATAATCGTCCAGAGATCTAGGTCCACCCGGTAGTCGCCAATTGTTGCAGCTGCAACTGTTTCCCAAATTTTCAAATTTTGGACCCCTTTGTTAATCGTTTGGATCTATGAACTTTTTTGTTTTGTTTTGGCTTTAATTTTGGACTTTTCGAGGATTACTCTCTTCCTGCATTTAGGAAAGTTGCTTATGTTGGAAATTGCTTTGGGTTGCGGAATTTAGAGTCTAGTTTGCTGCCCTTTGAGCTACGTTTTCTTTTCGGAAGCCTGTTTCTCATTCTAGCCACTGTTTCAAAGGTCCTTTAAACAACTTATCGGAACCATGTTTCCTTAGGGAGCCTCCATTGTGGAAATCAAACGATGATTATTTTGCAGGAGAATCTTAACTTCTTTGTTGTCGCGTCATTTTGTTTGACTAGTTTATATTATCGGAGGTTGGTCAAAGTTGACTCGGGGTATTTGGTCTTTGTGAAGCCGCTATTTTGGAAGTGAAACAGGTATTTTGGACCGCTGCAAGACCTTAAGTTGTTACGAACACTTAGTGTTTTATGTTGATCTTGTGCCATAGTAAAAGTATGATTCGGGTCAGAGGCTGTAGTCTGTTTATCTTCTGCCCTTGCGGCTCCCAAACGAACTAGGTATCCGCCATACAATTGCTCTGCCCGCCGATGCTTTGTCGGGTCTTCGTCGCTTTGTTTTTGGATCGGAGGCCGTAGTCTTTCCTCCTCCACCCTTGCGGCTGTGTAACGCACAAAGTTTCCGACGTTGATGTCTTTCCGCTCCTCGACTGGGAACTCTTCAGCCTAGAATTTGAGTTTAGCTCTTTCGACTTCGATAAACTTAACGGTCTCACGGATCCTGTTGCCTTTTTGAGATCCGCTGATGCGGCTGTGGGTGGGACTACCCGCCCAATGTTTTAGTGTTTTAAGCTGCCGATAAGTTTTTCTATTCCCGTCGTTTTGTGAGTTTTAAACCCCTGTATGGGCAACTGTGATTTTAGTGCTCATTAATATTTTCGTGACGAGAGTGCATTACAAGGCCTCTTTTTGATGACTAGTCGGTTTTTTGATGTAGTTTGATTGAAAAGATGTGATCCTAACTAATAATAAATGTCATTTAATTGCAGACGGACTCAAGAGACTTTTTCAAATTACCACTACGCGAAGGCATCGCTGAGAGACAAGCAGCAGAAAGGGAGCTGGGCAGTGTTAGGCAGAGTTCGTACCGAAACCAACAGGATCTCAAGGAGGACAAACGAAAGATAAGGCAAAATCAATGGTGACAAAAGCCCAGGCCCGGAAAGATCTGTCAGTTACCAAGCGGATCCCGCTTTGTTGAGTACTCTAAAACGTAACACATGAAGTAAATCATGAGTACTCATAGAGAAGACAAAATAGGGATATTAAACGGTTTTGAGGAACCCAAAGGTCACACGGTTGGGGCAGCCCAAGCGGTTAGCTGATTTGGTTTAAATATAGGAAAGTTAGAATTTAAAGGGGCTTTTTCCCTGGCAAAACTTGTGAAGTATTGTTTGTAAGAGGAACTATTTCGTTTTACAATAAGAAATTACAAATTTTGCCTGTTAGAGAGGGTGCTATGTGGAATGTTTCAATGCGATAAATGAACAATGTTGAAGGGGAACTATTTTGTTTTCGATTGTGTTTCATTAACTGTGAGAGCGTTCTAACTTTCTGAACCTATGTTCTTACTTGAATGTTCTCTAGTATATTCTGTGATGTTTTCCACTATGAGTAATGGAAGTNCATGCTTGTATGTTTGGTTCCAGGAACAACTATCTGTGATTTTCCATAACATATGAACAGTATTGCATTACTCATGAATTAATATCTAGCTCTCTAGAGATAGCCTAGTTAGTTTTTATTCTCTACTGGTGTGTGATTTAGATGCGAGGAAGTTAAGATGATAGGTAAGAACCTACGCATCACATTGTGAGCACTCCTTGCATTCTTAGTCAATCTGCAAGTTAAATAGGCACTTGCATATCATACTTTAAGTCAAAAAATACAAAAAATATATAGTGGATCGGGCCACAACTGGTAAAACCTTTTATTTTTGTTACTTGACTTACGGTAGCCAGACCGCAAACTGGAGGGATTCCCCACACCAAACAGTCACGGGCTAGTTGGGAACATTGGCTGGGGAGAATCCCTTACTGTTGCTTCCTACGAATTTCCAGGCCTCAACAGACTCTAGGGTGAAATTTTCCATAGATTTAGTCCCCAAGCCCTGAAAAAACTCTAAAATAATACCTAGGATAACTCTCTTAGTCAATGTCTAACTATGGTATTCCTTTTTCGTAACTAGTCCTCCACGTATGAAAAATGGGTAAAATATCACTAGACAAACACTCCTTTGTTAACAAGAGATTTACTGAGAGTGAAGGAAAGCAAGGTCACTCACATTATTCCATTGATTCACAAGTAAGGGGAAACGAATAGTAAAATCAACACTATTTTTCTAAGGGTTTCACGAGTAGAGATTAACATAAAAAGCACTTGGAAAATTTTTCAAGTTTAAATCAGATCACACGAAAGGAAAAAGTAAGCTAAAAACACTTTTCATGTTTTTAAACCAGAGCACAAAAAATTAAAAAGTAAGCTCGACACCTCTTACTTCTTTTAACGATCTTGAAGAAAGGTTGGAAGAATGCTCAGAAAATATTCCAAAGAAAATAAAGTATGCTTGACATGAGTCCCATTGACGAGTATATTCCCAATATGATGTCCATAGGGTGGTACTTGTGCCCAATATATATGAATAATGGATTAATTTCAACATGATGTCTAGAGGTTTGTACATGCCTTGCAAGCTTCGTTTCGTATGCCTACTCTTTTTCTTCACCAAACTAAAATCTATTTTACTAATAGAAAAGGTTCACTAGAGATAGAGGAAGAAAAAGGATCTAATGAAAAAGCTAGGTGAAAGGAAGGTGCAAGTCCTAAAATGGAACATGAAAGACTTGACTCAATAGGAGAGGGATCTACGTAATTTTTAGACAAACTTGAAACATAAAACAAATATGCTTGTAGACACCTATTTCATTTTTTAATGAGCTTGATACATAATGGGAACTATGCTCATGGATACTTGTTTCATTTTTTAATGAGCTTGACATAGTTTAGGAACTATGTTTGGGGTATCCCATTTCATTTTTTAATGATATTGAAAGGGAAAGAAACTATGATCAAGGTACAACCCATTTCATTTTTTAAAGATCTTGAAATGGGATGAAACTATGCACAAGGTTGGTTTTATTTTTAGGCAATATTAAAACCAAATGTAAATTATGCTTGGGAATGGTTTCATTTTTACACAATATTGAAACCAAATGTAAACTCTGTTTGAGGTCATTTTCATTTTTACGCAAGATTGAAACTAAAAGTAAACTCTTATTGAGAATGGTTTCATTTTTACACAATATTGAAACAAATGTAAACTTTGCTTGAGATCAGTTTCTACCCAACATGTTGTCCATAGGTTGGTAGTGTTCCCTCCAACATTAGAATATGGGGGTAAATTCAGCATGATGTACAGAGGCTAGAGACATTTCCCCTATTCCTAAGAGGAAGAAACCACTAAAACATGTGGAACATTCAGGGATGTATGATGACGAGCAGTCATACAATGATCAGGTTGAACAAAGAAAAGTTTATCAATGGTCATGATCTTCTTTTTGTGAGGAAAATACATCACTTTAACGAGTGAGGACACTACAAATTTCATTGTGTAAACATAATCACATCAAAGGAGTAGATTTAAATCCAAAGGAACTTGGACAACCATAACATCAATAAATATCATTTTCCCTCCCAAGGTAACATGTAATCAAGTAAGGATCCCCAAAGGTTTAGTAGGTATTATGTTAAGAACCAGTATCTGACCAACGATAGGAAAAAACTGAGGAGAACCTATAGCTTTCCAAGTATTTGAGGATAAGATACTAATAAAAGCTGATTTTTCGACAATAGTAAAAAATATGGTCTTACTGACAAATCCAACAGATATCTGGAAAGGAATGCCTGAAGGAAGATGAGATTCTATTAGACTACTCCAATAAAAGGAGATAATCTCAGTACTTTGAGGTGTTTCTTTTGGAATGGACATGATTTCCCCTTGCTTGGATCCATTCTAATTACCTAAGAAAACTCTAGTGGTCTGCAATTCACTCTTAACTCGAAGAGTAGGATGAGTGACCATTTCAATTTGAACACTCTCTGATAAAAGAGTGGGATTAAGTGGAGATGACCTCGAATATACCACTTCAATGCCAATCTTGGAAGGAAGAGCAAGTTGGATTTCTTGTTCTTCACTTTTTGAGGAAAGAGTAGTATCAACCAAGGATTGAACCAAATTTACCACCCTATCAACCAGTGGGGGATCTAGGGACAAATTATGATGACCTGTTGGAAGTCGTTGGTGAGGAATAGTAATATATTCCAAAAATTTTGAAGCTTCATCCATGTGAGGACAAATCTAAGTAAGGTGCATGTCCTTGCATAACAAGCAATGATTCTTGACTTTACCCTTTCGACTCTTAAGTACAAAGTCATTGGTCGATGGCGTATCATCAGGATGATAAGCAGAGGATGATGACATGGGGTACTGGGAGGCCTTATACCACACTTCCAAAACTTGATAAATACCGTGGAAATCCTAAATAAGGTGATAACTCTTACAAAGTATGCAATGGAATTTATTCTTACAATTTGTTTTGGTGAGTAAATCAACATTCTCAGTACGGGGAGAAGTACTTGGTTGATATTTTGTTGCTTGTTTTTCTTCCTTCTTCTAAATCTTTCTTTTCTTATTATTCTTATTATCCTAATTACTAGAATAAAAAATTTCAATGGGAAAAGAGGGAGAAAGGGAAGAAGATAGATCTGGTGAAGAAGGTCAAGGATCCACATCAGGTTGGTGTTATTGCGATGGAGAATTTGGTGTATCTAGGATCACCTAATTGAACAACCATACTTCTAATCCTACAGTCAATACGGGGATATTCAAAGCTGCAATGAAGGGAAGACCAACATTTCCAAATAAAGGAAGAACAAAAGTTTTCTCATGAGAAGGGGTCTCTTGGTTGGTAGTCTCAGAAGGTGTAAGCATAACTATGTAAAAAAGCTACCTCTTTCTCTAATAATATTCTAACTATACAAACAACAAGTGTTACATAATATAAATAAAAAAGCAAACATGTGATGGGTGGGATATACAAATCAGATCCTCATGGGAGTGCCAAGTTGTCACAACTCATGATACATTGTAGGATATCCTAGAAGTACATCCATAGTAGATACCCAAGTGATTTTCACAACAGAATTTGAGCCCAAAATTCGAGGTCTGAAATTTGACAGATGCATGTCCGTAATTCGACAACAACAAATTTTTTTGTCATCAGTGGTGTGTCGTTGGATATTCGACCACATGCCAAAACCCGTCGAATTTTCAACGTCCTCTCCCAAAGTCTTTCACCACTACGTCATTGAATTTCCGACTCCCAGGATATTGAAAATCCAACTTCTCTTTGTTGAATGTGAGACAGTTCCTTTGTAAAATTATGGGCTTCTTCCGTCGAATGTTAGAGGATTTTCTTGTCGACAGCGATGGGTCGAATCTCTGACGACTCTTTAGTCGTTGCTTCGATAATTATTTATCCAGTGTCTGACTTCACCTTGTCATTTTTCTGACGCTCTGTCTGTCGGATTTTCGACGGGTGCTATCCAGTTCTCCGATGGTCTTAGTCTAATTTTCGACGGATCGCTCTTGTCAGAATTATGGAAACCTCATCAGACGAGGGCCACAGCTCATGGGATAACCGACGGGATTCTATATAGTTAAAAAAAAAAATATTTCCAATTGCAGCTAGTTTAATGGTTGAGGGGTCTAAATGAGATGGGATGGTGTTTGAAGAAAAGGTAATTTGACAATGAATCCCAATAGAAAATAGGTATTTTAATATGTTGTTAATACATGTCAAATACCATGTTAATACTTTATGTATTTCCAGGTAGGAACCATGGTGTGCGTGAGAGTGGAAGAGCAAGAGAAGTGTGTGATGAATTTTACTTATCCCCGGTCTTTCTATAAATCCTCCTGTATCTAAGGAATAATAAATGTTGCTTCCACCGACATACAATACATAGCTGGATGTCACCCCTCCATATGCTTGCAACGATCCATGAACACAAATACAATGCAAAGCACTAGTTACATATGCCCACAACATTTCAGAAGCACAAATCCCATTCCAAACATTGATCCCACCATTGCTTGATTCCCAAGGAGGTGCAAATTCAACTTAATTTACTATCCAAGCCAAGGATAAGGATTCTGCAACTTATACTTATTTTGAACAAGATAGAACTCTTAAACGATGTTTAATTAGTGGAGTAAATAGTAGAATCTATTACCTCATGTAATAGATGTCAACAACTATGAAATCCACTTCTAAATCATATGCTTCATCCATGGTTTTAGCAATAGAATCTTCACCAATATCAACTACTCCAGATACCATCGGTGTTGCATACCCTACAACTGGATATGTTTCACATACTTCTTAATCTAGACTTGTAGTAGCATCTATGACTAGAGGATTTGGATCTGTAGCGTCTAGGATTGGGTAGGAACCTGCTGCTTAGCACCTTCTCTTGGTAGTTTATAGTTGAGATGTAATATTGCAATGTAAATTTTAATACAATTTTTTCACAAAACCATCTCCTCTCGATAATTTTCTAAAAAGTATTTAGAGATTTTATTGGTTGAATTAAAGAATCCTAACAAAATAATAATGAATGTGTTAGGTGGAATAACTCTCGAATTCGTTTATTCCATTGCAAAATCATTTATTTATACATTACACATGCTGGTTGAGTTTCATCTTCCGACCAGCCTTTTCAGCTTCCTACATAACTATTCATTTTCCTTTATTTATTTACAAAATATAATCCCGATGGATTATATTCCAACAATCCCCCCCTTAATCTGAAGGGGTGTTAGTAATTCTGAGCATGTTTCTGAATCTTTCAAATTTTTCTCGTCCAAGCGCTTTGGTGAAGATGTCTGCAACTTGATCATTTGTGGAACAATGTCGAAGATGGACTGTCTTGGCCTCTACATGATGTCGAATCAAATGATACTTTGTGTTGATGTGTTTGGTTCGATCATGGAATCTGGGATTCTTAGCCAGCTTGATTGCAGAAGTATTGTCAATCAATAATGGAGTGGAGTTCTCTTGTTTTTCTTGCAAATCTTCAAGTATCTTCCTGAGCCATACTATTTCTTTCGTTTCTTCAGCTACAGCCACATATTCTGCTTCTATTGTTGAATCTACCGGAACTGACTGTTTGCGTGATCTCCATGAGATAACTGCTGATCCAAGACTCATAGTGTATCCAGAAGTTGATACTCATGTCTCCTTATCGCCATCAAAATCTGAGTCTAAGTACCCAATAAGTTTGAAGTCATCCACCTTAGAGTACTTGAGTCCAACGTCTTGAGTCCCCTTCAAGTATCTTAGAACTCTTTTTGCAGCTGACCAATGTCCTTCACAAGGTTTATGCATGAACCTTGAAAGTATGCCAACAGCATAAGAAATATCTGGTCTAGTTGTTATAAGGTAGATAAGTCTTCCTACAAGTTGTCGATACTTGGTCACATCCTCAAATTCTTTTCCTTTGCTTGATGTGAGCTTCATTTTCTGTTCCATTGGAGTAGAGATAGGGTTGGATTCTATCATGCAAAATTTGTCTAGTAGTTCTCCAACATATTTTTTCTGAGATAGGAATATGTACTTAGGATGTTGAGTGACTTCAATTCCTAAGTAATAGTGGAGATGTCCCATATCTGTCATTTCAAATATCTTTTTCAAATCTTTCTTTATGGATGCTATATAGCTCTCATTATTCCCTGTCATCAAAATATCATCTACGTACACCACAAGATACACAACAGATCTTCCAACTTTCTTTATAAACAGTGTTGCATCATCAAGATCAAAATGTTCAAAATTTAACTTCAAAATATGCTCGTTTAGTTTTTCATACCATGCGCGAGGCGCTTGTTTTAGGCCATACAAGGATTTGACAAGCTTGCATACCTTTTGTTCTTTTCCTTTCAGAACAAAGCCTTCTGGCTACGACATGAAGACATTCTCTTTCAAGTCTCCATTCAAGAAAGCAGTCTTCACATCCATCTGATGAACTTTCCACCCATTCTGAGCAGCTAAAGAGAGTAAGGTACGGATGGTAGCCCATTTTGCTGTAGGAGAAAACGTTTCTTCATAGTCAATTCCTTCCTTCTGTGCATAGCCTTTTGCTACAAGCCTCGCTTTGTGCTTGTCAAGTGAGTCATCTGATTTGTATTTGTTCTTGTACACCCACTTGTAGCCAATTGGTTTGGTTCCAACTGGAGGGTCAACCAGCTTCCAAGTTCCATTCTTCATGAGTGCATCATACTCATTCTGCATAGCTTCTTTCCAATCAACTCGAGTAGAAGCTTCTTCAAAGGAAGTTGGTTCAAAGTTAGCAGATAAATTAAATTCACAATCAAATGATAAATCCATGTCATCACCTAAATTATCTGCTTCTCCTCCATCTTCATGTCTTTTTGAACTTCTCGTTCCCATCTTTCCAACTTCATCTAGATGGACACTTTCAAGTGTCTTTGTGGCCCATTTAGGAATCTTTCGTGATGGTCCTGGTTGATCAGCTGGTGGTGCTTCATTTCCTTCAAGGTTGAGTCTTCCAAGTCTCTCAATCACATCATCTAGTTGAATCTCTTGTTTAGGTGAAGTAGCAGGAACTTCTTCATGTGGGGAAATTGGTGCTTCATATGGAAATTCCAAAGGTTGATCCAGAATAGGAATCCCCCCTTCAAGGTTTGGAATTTCATATTCATTTTCAGAATATTTCTTTGGATGAGGATATTTTTCCAAATGATCAAGCTGTCTCTCAATGGACTGGTCATTTTTATTAGTCTCAAGAAAAATGACATCTCTGGAAATAACAAACTTCTTTTTTACCTCATCATACAGATGGTATGCCTTGGAGTTTTCTTCGTACCCCAGGAAAATGCATTTTCTGCTTTGAGCACCAAGCTTGTTTCTTTGCTCCTTTGGAATCAAGGCATAACAGGTGGAACCAAAAACTCTGAGATGCCTGACTGAAGGGAGATGGCCAAACCACATTTCATGTGGAGTCTTGTTATCAAGAGCATTTGAGGGACTTCTGTTTCTCAAATAAGCTGCACATTTCACTGCATCACCCCAAAACATTAGTTTTACATTCTTAAAAAACATCATTGAGCGTACCATATTCATTATGGTTCTGTTCATTATTTCTGATACACCGTTTTGTTGAGGATTGTAGGGAACTGTAGTCTGATGTGCAATTCCATGTTGGCGAAGATAATCTTCAAAAGCATTTGAAGTGTATTCTTTCCCATTGTCAGTACGCAGTGTACCAATTTTAGATTGTTCTTGTTTTTCTATCAATGCATGAAAGTCCTTGAATGTTTGGAATGCTTCTGATTTTGTCTTTAACGAGTAAATCCAACACATTCTTGAGTAGTCATCAACGAAGGTCATAAAATACTTATTCCCATTGGCAGAAGGAGTTGGCATTGTGCCGCATAAATTAGAATGCACTAATTATAATTTCCTACTTTCTCTGAAATTAGATTCATGGAATGGTAGCTTACCGTGTTTCCCTAATATACATGCATCACATTTGCTCTTCTCTTTGGGAATGGTGGGCAAAACAAATACACCATTCTTTCTCAACAAATGAAGACTATTATAATTCAGATGACCAAATATTGCATGCCACAATAAACTTGATGACAAATTACCTTCTCGATGCTGAGAGAGGTAGGCATAGTTTTGAACCCTTGCAGAAGAACCCTTTAGCTTCAGTAGCTTCCCATCTTCGTATCCAGTCATGATGACTTGGTTGTCAGAGGACTTTCTTATTTCCATGATTCCATTAAACATGTGGATGGAATGGCCTTGCTGTCAAATATGCACCAAGGACAGCAGGCTTCTCTGCAACTCTGGAAAATAAAGAACATTCTTCAACAAGAAATCAAGGAATCCAGGCATCTTCAGCCGAATGGTGCCCATTCCCTTTGGTTTAAGACTTGACTTATCTGCAAAGTAAACTATGCCATTTATTGTTTCATTAAGTTCTTCAAAACAGTCTTTTCTAAAAGTCATGTGTGATGTTGCACCAGTATCAAGTAGCCAACAATCTGTGTAAGATGAAAGTGAAGTCATTTCATTAATACCAAGATTACAATGTGCAAAAATACAATGAGCAGAATCTGAAGATTTACTAGCATCTTGGTTCTTATTGTCATCTTTCTTTTGGTTATGTCTGTCTTTGATGGAGTCCCACAAATCCCAACACTGATCTGTTGTGTGTCCAATCTTTCCACAACGCTTGCACTTCAAATCTGATCTTTTGCTGGAGTTGTTTCTGTCTCCTCTACCTTTGAATTTTCTTCTTTCTCTGCCTCTATTGCTACTTTCTCCTTTGGGATGATCTTTGGATTGGTGTGGTTCTTTGCTTTTTGAGCAAAGAAAAGTGATTCTCCAGAATGCTCGGTTGTATTCTTACCAAAATCTTTCTCTCTGTCAGCTATCTTCTCTACCAGGGTGTCAAGTGTCAGTGATTTGAATTTGTCACTTTCTTGCAATGACTCAAGATAGTTGGAGTGAGAAGGATACAAAGATTTTACAAATGCTGCAAGGGGAAGATCTAGTTTCATACCAGAGGCTTGAATCTTGTGCATGATAGCTTTGATTTCAGAGGCAAGTAACATGGAATCATTGTATTTTACTTCTAAACTGAATAGTTTTAGCATTAGTTGAATAACTTCCATTTCAGAGTGTGAATCATACAGATCTTTTAACATTTTTAGTGCTTCAAAACATGATTTTGCAGGCAATATGTGATGGCTCACCTCTTCACTGACTGTGGCAGTGATTACCACTAAAGCTTTCTTGTCTTTTGTTTTCCAAATGGACTTCTCTTTCTCGGATTCTGGAGGTCCTGGGTCTCTGGTTATGGGCCCTCCATCTTCTGTCTCTATTGTGGTGCCTTCGCAAATACCGTCCCAAAGGTCATTGTAGATGAAGGAAGATTTGATCTTCCTCCACCATTCTGGATAAGTGTCTTTGCCAGTGAGAGTGGCACCAACTACATATTCTATAGATTGCATCTTCTGTGATTGAGTCTGCAACTAAAACAAAAGGAGAAAAAGAAGAAAGAGTAAAGGTGTAGGTCTAAGTCTCTGCCACCTTCCTCAAGCTTTACAACAATGCTATTGTCATATAAAATTTGAAATACAAACTTAATACACAGTCACAAGCTCATCAACTACACAACAAAGAAATCACATGCAGTTCTTCAACGCACACTGCAAAACCTTCATTTGTTCAAGCTTCACTTAAATGCTGTAATATTGATACCAAAACTCAATGAAATCCACACATTAAAAACACAATTACGTTGGATCGTAGTTCTGTTGAGATGATGGAGGCCACAGCTCTCCAAATGTGGTGGAGCTCTTCAAATGGAGGTCGCAACGCTTTTAAATGGAGGCCGTAACTCTTTTGTATCATGCAGTCAATACCAACATCATTGCAGCTTTATCCACACAGCCGTATCAAGGGATATTTCACTTCTTGTATCACACAACTTCACCCCAAACACGATGCAACAATTGTCCTCAACTCACAGCAACAATATTCAGTTCACAATCCACGATACACGAAATACAGTAGTCTTCACTCATGATATGCGCCAGTCTCCAACACAAAACCAAAGAGCACCAAAGAGTTCAATGTTGAAAAATTAGGGTTTCAGTACAACTCCTTCACAAAAAATGCAACAGTGTAGCAAAGGGAGCCCACAAAAAATTAGGGTTTACATCGGTGGCAGACTGGGTGGCGATTTTCAAGAATAGAGGGTGATGAAGTGGATCTCTACCGCTTCTCCCCATGTGAAGAGAAATGAATTATTCAATGGAGGAGTCTCTACCAAATGATAAACAAAGACGCAGCACAAAAATTCAACGTGAAGGAATGTGATTCATAACAAAACAATCTCTACCTCAGGAAACGGTCCTCAGCTTGCACAGCCTCCAGCATTGGGTGATTATCGCACAAAATTCCTCAACATAGTTCTAGAACTATAGCGCATACAATGAATGTATGCAGGCTGGCAGGAGAAACGCTCGGATGTAGACTGACAATGGGTAGGAAGTCTGAAACGAATTGACAAAGGGCAGAATGGAGGTCTGAAATGCAACCAAGAGTTATGGCAGGTGGTGCTCTGATAGGCATGCAGGTAGGAGTTATGGAGCTCTGATACCACTGTTAGGTGGAATAACTCCCGAATTCGTTTATTCCATTGCAAAATCATTTATTTATACATGACATATGCTGGTTGACTTTCATCTTCCGACCAGCCTTTTCAGCTTCCTACATATCTATTCATTTTCCTTTATTTATTTACAAAATATAATCCCGACGGATTATATTCCAACAGAATGAATCCCAACAAATTCCATTGTAAAATAATTCAATAAAATGAGTTGTGATTTTTTAAAAAAATCTGCAATTCCAGACACATGAAAAACATCTTATGAAAATTGATTCTTTAGTTAGGGAAATATTAAACTAGTCATACCTAATTACCAAATTGATCAACCTATATGTAGTGATACTTGATAGCTATTCACTACACAAACATTAAACATTGAAAAACTATAAATTAAAAAATAAAAATTGTACACATATCTATAGAATTCTAAAGAAATACAATATTTGATAATATTGAGTTTGTCGACCAAGATCTATCAAATATTAAAGTTCAACCCACAAATATGGTCAACCCCAAGCATAGAATATGGTCACACCAAATTTGTTATTGAAAACAACAACTTAATAAGAGAATCAAAGGACTTGGTTACATTTACCATCATAGGAACTAACAAGATCCAACTCTAAGATTGATGGCCAAGGTATACTACTCAGCATAGAAATATAGATACTTATAAGTACAATGAGTTTCAAAAATGTTATATCTTCCATGCTTATGTTGATACAATGCTTTATGCCTAGTTTTAAAAATGGTATTCATGGTCCAAAAGGTGGTATTGAGTTTTAAAAATACAACTATCTCAATAGATTATCCTTAAATCTCCATGGTTCCAATATTTCACAGAATCTATTATGGCAAGGTTTTGCAATTAGAACGAATGTTTCAAACCTCTAATTTTCTCA
The DNA here is from genome assembly GCA_001517045.1 of Pseudotsuga menziesii. Taxonomy (NCBI): domain Eukaryota; kingdom Viridiplantae; phylum Streptophyta; class Pinopsida; order Pinales; family Pinaceae; genus Pseudotsuga; species Pseudotsuga menziesii. Next base: position 369,851 of record LPNX010774875.1, read on the forward strand.
AGAACTATCACAGTTTGTAACCCAATATAAGGTTAATATCTCAACTCCTTGATTGTTTTTCAAATTATTTAATATTATTGTTGTAAGTTTACATTCAACTATATGATTATATGAGTATCCAACTTAATAGGGTTGGAACTAAATTGGATAACCTAGTAAAGAGAAAAGGAATTAACAAATATTATAATGAGAATGAACTTGAGTCGTACTAAATCTTGTGGGAAGTTCTAATATTTGGAAAAAAAAGTTGAGACTTCAAATATCTTCTCTCAATATGGAAATAACAAGTAGCACAATGAATTTATTTATCCTCGTTTTTCTAAGATTTTATTTTGAGCTAATAAAACTTCAAGCTTAAATGTAACTTCAATACTTATTAGGAATTCATTTTATAGTCATCACTAATAGATTTAACTCAATTTTCAATTATCATGTTACAATTCCACACAAGTTTCCATACAGAGCCAAGGCTCTCTCCATGTCATTCTCTTCCCATCTCCCCAAAATAAAGGTGATTGGTAAGAGTCAATTAGTCTTCCTATGCATGTCCTAAGAAAGAGAATACCCTAGATGAATAAATGTCATGTCATTGAGTCCTAAGCATTGTTTGAAAAATATAACTACAACATTATTTTCTTTTTCTTTTTGGCTTTTAGCACATTGAATTTGTCTATGCTAACAAGATTACGAGGTATTCAAAGGACATCTAAGAAATATTGTTTCATACATTCTAGAATAATTGATAATCTATTTGAAATCTAAATTTCAAATGATGAGACATAGAAACTTATAATTCTTCACTCAAAACAACATATGCGTGTGACATGCCTTCAAGCACTAATGTAGAACCTCATAGAAACAAGATCTGTGTGGAAAATCTCCAATAACGGAATCCAAATCCACCCAATCCTTTTTGTATTATCGAAGAAAAAAAAGATGTTGTAATGTATGTTCTACATCCTTATATATTGATAGTTATTTGAAGATCCAAATATCCATTTAAATAGAGATTTTACTAACATACGAAGAGGTTATCCATCCTACCTTGAAATCATATCCATTGGTGTTCAATTTTACTCAATTGTTAAAAAAAAACACCTTTAGATATATTTGTGGCCAATCTAGCCATTTTGATTCATGAGATTATACCTAGCATTCAATTTTCTACCATATTTGTAACCTAAAATTTCACCAAAAATTAAATTAAATGATAATAATAAATAAATAAAAAGAAGACAAGCCTAGACCATTTTAGATAAATATTATCATACTCCCATCCTAAGTGAAACCCTTAATCGTATCAAGCTAACATATGAAGTCCAAGGCCTGGCAATTGGAGGTAAATTTCAGGTCAATGCTCTCATTTTTATATGAAGACCACAAATACCTACCATGTAACTCCCTTTCTACACACTGCATAGTGGAAACAATTGTCATGACCTCTGAGTTATGATAGAAATTGCCAATACCTATGACATGAAAACATTTTCAGATCATACATACCCCTTCTAATTGAATGGTACATACCATGAAAGTATGAACTAAAGTATTGGAATACTATTACAAATAATTCCTACCAATTGAAAATAGGTATTTTGGAAATTAGAAGGTATATTGAATACCTTGCTAAAATATCCTGCTAATAAAGAACTGTGAGAACGATCAGGTTCCAAAAAAGAAAATAGCAGGTGCATTAACTGTGAGTAATATAGAAAGTACCTTAGTGACCTAAACATGATTCTAAGCTTGTAAAATTAATTCCATATTTTCATAAAGATATGCTAAAGAACACGTTATTGCAAATTTAATATTGGGATCTTGTACAACAAAACTAAAAAAACAACATTGACTAAGAACAAAAATGAACTAAAAAAATCTGTTTCTATTATTAAAATAAAACATCATGAGATATCTAACCCAAAAATATATCAATATCATTACCTAAAATCTGAAGTGCTTATCAACAAGAAATTATAGAAACAAGCATCTCCAAGATCAAGCAGAAAGCAATCTACCTCCTCGTCTTCTACAAGTGTTTTGAATATAGAATCAATTTCACAGGAAAATATTTCACAAGCAATAAATGGAAACCTACCAAATAAACAACCATGAATTACTATTTGTAAAGAAAAAAATACAAGAAGGTTAATAGGACCACACATGACGTAAAATCCATATATTCCCCTACCATCTTGGCAAAGGAAAAAATACCAACAATAGGTAAGAAATGGTAGTTCCTTGAATGTTGTTTTATTGTCTGCATCCTCTGGTGGTTTCTCTACAATATAACACAACATTTGTTGCACCTGTGGTCTATCTTGAATGGCACAAGGTTGTAGCTTGTGAAATAACAAACTCTAATAGTTAACTAAAAGACTAGGTACTGCAATATCATTTTATAAACCTTGCACTCTTGGCTATTAAAATTTGGGAGTGCCTGATATGAACTCAAACTTAAAATGTAAACTTGTATTTTACAAATCCTTTATAAATTTGACAACATTTTAAAATTAGTTCATGAATTATGTTGCATGATCCAAACATAGTTAAAACAAGTCACCTTACTCTATGCTTCAAAATAAATTCAAACACCTGAAGGCGCAATCATATTAAATGATAGAACATGAAAAAATTCCATTAATAATGAACTTTGCAACTTAGAACTATTTCGAAAACTAAATTTAAATTGGCGACAAAAGCCTAAAAGCTTGTGATACTGGTGTAGCTTCAACCATTTATGTGGAGAAATTCTTACCATCATCCATGATAGGCATGGATGAACAGGATTTGAAACTGACACCTATTTTGACATATAAACGAGGATGGAGAGAAGGATATGCTTATATAGGACCTTATTTCAGCGTGTTATTTCAGCAATGCTACTATTGAATGTATAGTTGTTTCGTGATCAAACTTGGAAGTACAAATTGCTAACAGTTGGCCCAAAATAATCATCAGCAAACATGATGGAAGTACAAATTGCTAACAGTTGGACCACAACACCTCCCTGGGGGGATGAAACTAAGAGATTTTCCAAGGTGGGATGTCAATATCACAGGATAAAAATACTAAATACATAGTTAAATTTGTCAAGATGAACATAATTAGATTTAAAAAATTAGCACAATGTGGCATAAATGAAAACCATAAAATCATTTGTTTCAGTTTGTTTGCATTTAAATATTTAAGGAAATCTTATGAGCTGATCCTAAATGCAGGGAAGTCATTGGAATAAGGGAGATCATTTGGTAAAGCCAAAGTGGTTCAAATTTGTACATTACAGCAGGATAGACAAGCTAATGGCATTCAAGGGCCACCTAAATCTCAATTATTGCTAGGCAATGTGTGTGATTCCTCAATATCAAATCTAAATTTCCATTCAGTTGATGCTATGACCCATTTTTCTCCAAACAATGCCAGGATTATGACATATCAGCGCTATGTACATCCATCAATTATAGTTACCTAGGATATGTATGAACATATTTAGTCAAGCACATGCAATAAAATTATAAATGGAAAAATAAAAGAAAACAACGTAGTTTATTAGACCTTCCTTAATTTCTATACTCAGATATATATTGGTGACATAGATGCTAACTTAAATATGATTGGGTAGATGAGCTCTAACTCTACAAGGTTTTGGAGTTACATTGTATCAAATAAACACTTCTTCACCTAGGTTGTTTATTGATGAACAATTTATCATCTTAATTAATGTTTAAATACTTCTCCATGTATGTTATTAACAAGTTATCATCATATTTAATGCTTAGTGTTAATGTTTAAGTCTGATTTCTTATAAAAAAATTATTTATTCATGTTAGGTGGATCTATGGTCTTACATACTTGTCCATAACTCTGTGCCAAATCGTGGAGGATAATGATTGAGTAGTTAATTAAGATTGCAAATTAATTGTAAAGACTCTTACTTTTGTTCATAATTGGGCTGTAATCCTTGTTCATAACCATATTTTATATTTTATATTATAACTCATTATTTTATTGAATCTCGCTGGTTAAGTAGCATTATAAGTTCTAATATAGTGATCAGGTTTGATATCTATGGGATTTTTGGCTGGTAAGATCAAACTATTAAGGAGACTAGCCAAGTATATACCCTATTTCTATGTTACACTATTTATTGTACCCTATTTATATGTTACACTATTTATTTCTCTGACCGAGTAGTTAGTTTTTACTGTTAGTTTATGTCAAATTCATTAAGACGAATATATTTCAAACCTTTTACAAGAATTGGGCCCTCTGTCTATAATTATGAATATCTAGCAAGAATGATGTAAGGAAGTAGAACTTCATGTAATCAACGTGTACATCAATCGAGGATACAATTAATGTAGGTACACATAACAATTGACATAAGAAAAAATGGATTCGCCATCACTACATGGTGTAAGCCAAAATCTTGTGAAAGTTGTAGATTTTGAATTTACGTAATTCATAGTTGAACTTGACTTACTTTAGCTCCTGACAATTTTAGAATTGTCAATGCAGACTTGGTTCAGTGCAATGTAGTCTTGGTTCAGTGGTGAAGTATGTGGCATGCCATGCACCCATTAAGGTTGGAGTTATGTGTAAGTGGTCGAGGCCATGTCCAAGGAACTTGACGGATTAGTACCCCTTTTAAAACAGAGTAGTTAAACTGATCATTGTTTTCCCACACATTCATCTTTGTGTAGTTACAATAATGATTTTTAGTCATGTCACCTTGTTGACCTCAGATATTATCATTTATATAATAGAAGTAGATCAAATTTGGAAGATATATTGAGATTGGTATCCTATTTAGTCCCAACAATTGCAACCAATGTGTTAGTGTAACACCCCGGTTTTGACCCCGTTGCATTAGATGTATATGATGTATATATTGTAAATAATCATGGTGCAGAGCTAAAGGCCAAGGCCCCACCATCGATTGGTTATGCTATGTTTCAGATTGAAATTGTCACCGATGGTATATCGGGGCATGCGGCATAAATATTAAGTTTTGTCATCATGTAAATATACATCTTTAATTAAATGAACCCAACCAGCTATGCTCACTGCAACCATAATGAAAAGGGCATGATTATCCCAAGGATAAGGGGGGGAACTGTTAAACCATGAACCAATGGGGAAAAATCCATGTGTCACCACCTTGTCTTATCCAACTACCACTTTAATGCTTTGCAGAGTAGTTGAGGTAGTTATTTTGCTGGGAGTGGAGTGTGGTAGGATTGTCAGTCCTTGCCCACACACACACTCCACTAGTGAATTGAACCTCACATTGGGCAGAAGAAATGACTACGCCCATAATTCCACTCTCTCCACGATGGTGTTGTGAACACTCTTGCACTTCCCACTCACCATTCTCCATTTTCGCTCATTCTCACATAGGGAAAAAACGTCCTGTATCTCACGCAAAGGATTGTTTTTTTCTATTGGTCTCACGCAGCCAAGAGAAGGAGTTGTTTCCACTGTCATTCACGTTTTCCACAGAGTGGTATCTGGTGTGTTTTGCATCTGAATTCTTGTATTTGGTGTAAATTTATCTCACGCACAGGTTGGGAGGCTAATTTTTCTTCCCCATTTGTGGTCTGTGTAAGTCTTCCCAGTGTCTTCATTGTTGAGAATGGACTATTGTTTTCCCACGTTGCTGGTTGTGTCTGTTTTACATTTTGGGACTGTTGTAAGCTATTTTGGAGTCATTTTGGCCACGTTAGGGCTACGAATGGCATAGGAATTGTTTTCCCTATCCAAGCTGTGAATCGCTTGTGTGACTGCATGTATGCAGTGGTTGTTCTTCAGACTGTGATGGAGTAGGGATGAGGGCTTGGTTTGCTTGATAAAATTGGTGTGTTTAGGAACACACAGACAGAGCTAGAGGGCTGGATTTCTTCTCCACAACCCCTGAATAGCACCGGAAGGGAAGTCAGGGCCTGAGGGAATATATAGCAGACAAGGGACTGATTCCTTGTGTTGGGTGTGTGTGGGAGTCTTAGAAGTTAGGCTAGTTCTGGTGTAGGTGTCCCTAGCTCTGTAATGAGCTCACTAGCTTAGCATTTATCCTTTCCCAGCTCCTTGATAGCCTGATAAACCTAACCATGTTGGCTTGGTTGTCTTGTTGATGGCGTGATAAACCCAACTGTGTTGGCTTGGCTGTGTTTTTTGTATTCTTGGCTATGTGTAAGCTTGCTTGTTCCTTATTCCTTAAGGAATCATTCCCAGCTCGGGGGTGGAAGCGTTGCTGAGAGATTAAGGAGCACGCTAGCCTATGGTTGGGTGGAACGTTGCAACGACGTAGCTGGTTGCAGGACGAGTTCATTATAAGATAATTAATCTTGTCTATTTTACTTCTGCAATTATATTTATTGTTAATAAATTATGATGAACATGTTGAATGCTTGGATGAACGTATGTTTGCTTCTGCTGTATGATAAATAATCATGTATGCATGTTCTAGTTCAAAGCATTTCTTTTCAGCATTTCATGTACATACATGTTCATGGGGCGGTTGCCTAGATGGTTAATGGCTTGGTAGCGTCCTCATCGCCGTTCGGAGGGTCGGGGACATTATAGTCAGCATGAGGCCAAAACATGTAAGACAAAACAAAAAGATGAGGATTTTCAAATTCCCTTCTAATGGGATTCAATCCTTCAAAAATAATAGTGTAGTAGTAAGTGATAGGAAACCTCAAGTAATACTAAATGCTAAATAGATTCAAGATTAGTGTTGAAAACATATATACCACCTAATTCCTAGTAGCCAGATCAAGGTAGAAACAATTAGTTCGTTGATAGAGAAGTTTCAGTTTGCTAATTTTCTGGTTAGTATCACCAATAATCCCCACCTATGTAATTTTTGTGACATCAAGAATTGTCGGATTTTTCATGGCATGTTGCATTCAACCATCAACATCAGAAGGTCCTTGATACTTCGGCCTTCATTAGGAACCCCAAGATATCCAAAATGGACCCTAATGGGATGTCCTTAATGGTGATGACTAGAATTTGGGTAATGGACTTTTCCAACACTTAATATTCCTTTAATGTCTCCTCACTCAATCCCCATCCATTCTTAGCCCCCAAAATTAGAATCTAGTGCAAAAAGGAGTCTTCCATCTACTTGGGTTGGGAGGTATCAGTAGGTACTTCGATCGGTGTAGTTGCAGACTCCAACTAGTGAGGTCGGTTTGATACCTTTAGGGTAGGTGGATCGATGGATTAACCATCCATTATCTCTTGGGTGTCCCTCTTTGCAAAAATCCAATGACCTGGACCAAGGATTTTATAATTCCTTTCTCAAAGTAGTGAGTAGTATCTAAAATGGGTTGCATAAACACAACAACAAAATAAATTTGCTTTAGGGACATGGTTGATTGTGTCTCTGTTGAATTTGAAACTTGAGTGAACCACAAATCCCTTTATTTTCTTTAGCATATTTGAGTGTGATACACTTTGTTTGTCCTTTCCAGGAAAGATGTAGTTCATTCTCATTGAATTTTTTGACTTCTTATCCCATATCCATGAAGAAACCTCCTTATCAAAGGTGGATTCAATCAAATAGTAGGGTAGTGCTGTCATTGAAAATTTTTGGGGTCATCCACCATCATCCATAGAAAATTGTCATCTCGATCCATATCAAACCAATTTTTTCCCACATGTATTCAACAATGTCTATGGGATCAATAAAATACAATTGATGGTTTTAATCGTGTGATCATACCATTGAGAAAGGAAACATCATTTAATGTCATTTTTCTTCAATCCTATTGGCACTTACATGATTTATATTATAAGGAAATAATTGTCATGTCTTGAATTAGGTAAAGTTATCAAACCTATAAACAGGGGTTTCCATTTCCACTTAGCAAATGAAACCGATGTATTGGCACAATATTGAGGTAGTTCATCCATCAAGAATTTGCACCAATTAATTTTAACTCCTTGTACATATAACTCAAACACAGAGAATGCATGCAAGCAATTGCACTTAACCCTAGTACATTTGCACATATTGTGTCCCTCAATCAATTGGCATGAAATAAAGACATGGGGTTTGTTAATTAAATAGATACATCTTCCCCCTTCATAGACAGGTCTTCCCCCTTCATAGACAGGTTGATCAATGCATAATTGTCTTTAACATGAATATGGTATTCCTTGTCTATCCAAAGGGTATGTGCACGTTCCCTATTGATTAAGTATTTGGTACATTTCATCACCTCCCCTATAATAACAAATACTAGGAGATTGAGAAACACATTGAAGGTAGAGAAGTGTGATGGTTCAAAATTAGGTTTTTGAATAATGGCAATCTGTCTAGAACCATCGTTGAACATCCTAGTGTGTTCAAAATTTCCATATAAATCATATATTACCTTGACTCAACGGTCACAAAACTCAATCAAAATTAATTATTCTAATATTACGAATATTGTTTCACTCTTAGAGACATATCCCATGGGTGCAATTTTTAATTAGTGAACAAATAAAACTTGAGACCAAACATGCATGCAACTGAGATCACTCATTAGTACTTATGCAATTTCTGTAGGATTCACGGTGGAGAAAATCTAATAAAAAACAACCAAACTGAGAAAAAAACTAAGTGTTAAGTGACTTTATTAAGCTGGTCCACTTTCATGACTAGAGTTGTAAATGAAATTTGGTCAAATGTGCAAAGATTACTAAATAACTTATGTGGATTTTTGGACACTTGGTAGTAAATATCATTTGTATAGTTGCAAGAGACATTTACTCAACCTATAAATTTATGTAATAACTCTATATATGTATTAGCGATAATGGTCAACTAAAGCCTTGTCACTGAATCTAAAAAATTCCAAACAAGTTTATTGCACAACCCCTCTATACATAATTGTAGAGACTCTTTCATTCAATAGGTTACCAACCTTTAACCCAGCTTGACCTCACTGATGAATCTATGACAATAAAGAGTTTTCCAAAGTTCAAATAAATAATTAATGAAATAATATATTTATGTTCCCATGGCCACATGATTTTACTAAAGCTGAAATGAAATAACCAACCACATAAACTTCACAAACACTAGCACTTATAATTGGAATTCTTGGCATGCTAATATGTATTAAATGACAACCTAACAAAATAGACTTATACATTATTTGCAATACAAAACAAATTGAAACAAAAACCAAAAAACAATTATACCTTGCGTTGCTCCCTTACACAGGAATGCATGAGAACATCTTCATGGGTAAAGCACATAGGACTTTAAGCAAGTTTCATTCAACCATTTAAGTCTAATAATTCCATGTGGATGAGTCACTTGAATTGCACCAAAATCATGGATTTATGCAACTACAAAATGTCTAATCCAATATCTAAACATTTCATGGGTTCTACAAATACTTGCTATCATGTAATAGAAGTAGGATGCCTTTATAAAAAAATCATATTCCTTATGTGGTTAGCATGCCATACGTTATTTCTACCCTTCTCCGCAGTCTGATGAAAGTCAACCAAAAACCTAGATTCTTCCAATTGCATTAATTGTACTAGACTTTCCTCTACTGATCCATCATAATTAAGTTGTACAAGTGGAATTGCCAATTTAGATGATAGGTTTGAAAAACTATGCAAGATAAATAACTTCTTGATGATATACTAGTTGAAAGGATGTGTACTTGTGCAATCTCTTAGTAGTGTTATTTCATGCCCATAAAATTGCAGGAACCCTCTCATCCCAATCATTTGTATTTGAATTACAAAAAAATTTCAATCATGGATCCAATTTTTTATTGAATGCTACCAATTTTCCATTATCCTAAGGGTGGTAGGGACTACATTTTTTATATTGAACAAGGAATTTCCTAATCAAGGTAGTGATAATACTACTCATAAAATCCATATGTTGATCAATTATCAAACTTCTAGGAAATTTAAACCTTGTGATAATGTTTTCAAATATAAAACTGGTCATGGATTGAAGGATTGACTAGCTTCGCTCGTAGAAACCATGATCTTTCTTGATATTTCAGTTTCATCTATTATCATTGTCCTACATTGTATCAAATTACAAGAAGAAGAAATATGAATTCATGATTCCCATTAATGGAGCAACGTTGTAGCTATTTCCTTCTCACCTACCATGTGTTATTCCTTCACCCAATTCTAAACCCACTAAATAAATCTTTAAACATTGCAAAGCTACTACTAAACCTGCAAATTTCACCTTTAGCGAATTTCGATTCTTTCTTCGAAGACGATATATTTCTTCACATTATACTTTCATTTTTTATAAACACGTTAATGTGATTTGTTGTTAACATGAATTATTTGCAAGAGTAAGAGATGAACTCTAAATGATAGAAGAAGGTGAAGGATGTAGTTGATGAAGTGAGACTAGGTAGAGAGGAATCAATTGAGCCATAGGTAGACATGAGTACCCTAGGGACATTATGTAGGGATACATGATGCAATATAGATGACGAGCCCAAATTATAAATGGGATAAGTGTATCAAATTTTTAGATAATAAACTTATCCATAATTACCACTTGCATAATAACAACCCTAAAACATGAATTCCAGTTAGTCCCAAGTCATGTTTGGACAATTTTGAATGCATTTGGGAATTGAATCCAAAGTTCTAGAAAATCCTTTAGGAATAGACAACCCTATAAAAGGCACATATGGGCATAATGTTAGCCCTAGAAAGTGGTAATTTTCAGTAGTTACAACCCTTAAAGGAGGAGTACAAGGACTATTACATATCATGATACGAGGGTTTCATAGCTTATGGTCATCACTATAAAATCTATAGAAGACTTATGGGTTTCTTTCTTGGAGGATATGGCATCGATCCAACCTAATGCAAAGGGGTTTTTATTCTAATTTTTGGTTGAGTATGACATAGTGCACATTGTTGGTAAGTGCCCTAGTTTATGGATCAATCTTGTTGGTAAGTTCCCTAGTTTATCAACATTCGATATGCGGGATATGTGGACGATTGACTCATGATTAATGAGATATCAAAAGAATTTCATCATATTGGGTGGAATATTAAAACCTACCTTTCATATGTAGATCAAGCCATGAATACAACCATACTAAGGATTTGTGCCCAATGAACCCAAAAAGAAACTTGGCCCCACACTCATACACTCAAGCTAAGAATAGGGTTTGCTAATAGCTCACCAGTACCATACTATAATGCTACTACTAGAATGACATAAAGGAAAGGCTATATATATGCATTATAAAATTACTCTCTTAGAATTCTTGGCCTACAAATACATTAGATCTATTTTTTAAAATATTTGTGAAAAGACTGGATTCTACAACTTACTAACTCATAAAGATCAGAAGTTTCTTTTCCAAGTTATTCAATCATAGAAACAACCTGATAAATAAAACTATTTAAGGTAAGTTTATAGATCAGATAGAACAAAGTTCACCTGAATGTATGGTAATCACAATCATCAACTAAATGTGTGTGTTTGCACATGCATAAATACCCAATACACAGATCAATCAAATAAAACAAAACGTAACTATACCTTGATTAGTGGAGCTTCACACCGTCTTCTTCTGCTTTACCTTTCAAAAAATCATTTAGCATACTTCAAATTTTGTCCTGTTGCAATAATTTCATGTTAGGACCCATCAAATAAATATTTGTCTGTTTATGAAAATAACAAAACCAATCTAAATAAATACAATACTATTACAATGTAAATTACAATACTATTCAACTATTCAAGTAAATTAATTGTTAATAATAGATCACCTGATAAAACATGGAGAACCAAAAAAACTATGTATATAAGGCCCTCGATCACATCAAAACGCCATTTCTTACCTCTTAACTATGAAAATGTTTCTCAACGCTATCTGTAACAAGTTCCAATGGAGGATTCAAATAGCAATAGTAAAATTTAAACACTAAAATTATAGAAATAATTGTTTTTAATGTATTCTTCCTTACCATTCATTG